>JAMXBC010000009.1:89716919-90236919 GCA_024138005.1 Lumnitzera racemosa
TTTGTGTAATTTATTTTTAATTTTCATAATAAATATGTAATTTTCTCTTACACACAGATATACATTTAAGATTTCAAAGCCTAAACTCAAGTTAAAGATGGAAAGAAATAATTATTTAGAATTGCACTTACAATCTCACGTGTCTCAATCACATCCAAAGGACAAATTTACTCAATAATATTTTGTTTTTACTATTTAAATCCTTAACCTATTGAGATTTTTTTCATTTGAATCGCCTTTAACGCTTAAAAAAATTGTCAAGCATTTGCATCCCTCAGTTTATACTAATTAATTTTAGTAAAAATAATATGAAATGACAAATCCCAAGAAAGCAAAAGGAAAAAAAAAAAAAAACAAAAAGAAAAGAAAAGAAAAAACCTTGAAAAGCAACCACAATAGCTCCCTTAGGCCGCCACCTGCGACCCCAAGGTGGCTACCCCAGAGTGGCTCAACCACCAAAGGCAAAAGGACCGGTCGCAATATGCACAGCGAGAATGACTCCAGTAGTGCTAGTCAAATTTTGCGACTCTGAGGCCAGAGTTTGTGTCTACGAGAGCACAATGAGGAATGAGGATCGAGCTTGTCACAAAATATCCGCCCTGTGTGACGCAACCCAACACCATAATACTGCTACACAAAGCAGCAATCGTTAGAGCAGTCGTTTACTCAGAATGCATCTTGTTCTAACCACTTCCACCGACATCCCAAGAACTCGACTCATCCAGGCGAGACTCTCTTTCCTACTTCAATTTTGAAGTCTGACTGAAGCTCACGATTCAAGATGGAGGATTTTGATGAACTCCCATCATTATTTTTATAAAACTCACCGCCAAACACGAAATTCGTATGGCAAATTTAACCATCAGAACTTTCCGCATGACAACAATAACTGCTTAAACAGCGAAGCTTTTTTTCTCATCTTCCTTTTTCCTTCAGACTTTGTACTTACAATTATTTTCCTTAAACTGATTGCCATCGACCAGTCAAGAAACGGTTGAACCCCCTAGATGCCGTTAAATAAAAACCACAAGTAGAAAATATTTCTTATCTGCATTGACCCCATTGCACAACCCTTTCTAAAGCAGTGCCTGTGCAGCCGGTAAAGGTTATGCCGTCGACTATATCCATGAAACCTCCGAAAACCGTACATTCTAACATCTCATTCATACTACAGTAGAAAAAAAATCCAAACTATACGGATTCCCCCAGTCTGCAGGATTTGCATCGGTACTTCTACAGCAGTTTCACCAAATATAATAAAGAGAAAATGTAACTCTAATTCATAGGAAATGAAATATGGCTGTAATAACTTATTATATTGTTCAGTTGGATGAAAATATAAGTGAGAAGACGCATAGTAGCATTCAAATGACTAAATTACCCTTCTACCTCTTTTCTTTTATTTCTTCCTTCCTCTTTCTTCCAAACCCATGCTGGAGTCCGTTTGAATCATATTAACCATCAAGATTGTCAAATCATAATCTTTGTTTAAGAACAATGTAGTCCGTTTAACCATTGGCTAGGAAGCAAAATTTTGACCAGAAAAACCTCCTTTATCATGGCGTCAAATCAAAACCCATAAAATCGACCATCTATCTTTAACAAACAAGCAACCAAAAAAAAGTGTCCGTTTTAGAACTGTCTGGGCTTTGGCATGTGTGCTAACCAGACTAATTTCTAACTTTACAAGGGGAAAAATCAGTAATTGCCAATTTCGAGGCTTATTAAGTTCCTTTACCATATCCTTGTTGCTGCCTCAGTATCCATATCCTGGAAAAGCAAGGATTGAAAAAAGAAAAAAAAATGAAAAATCAAATTGGTGACATCCAATTTCCCAAAATGATTCATGACACGCCACAAACTAGCAAAAGTGGTAAGAAAAATTACCCGAGTTGTCCATTGGGTTTCCAGCAGGAACTGGCTCTGCCTGCTTGATCTCAACTACTACACAATCCGACATCAGGAAAGTTTTTGCTACAGATGCTGCATGCTCTAGGCAACATCTTACAACCTGGTGCAAATATATAGAATTACTACAAGATCCTACCGTAGAATATTTTTGACTATCATTTTCTATATAATAGCTAAAAGAATTTTCCATAGCCCTTGGCGATCGAGATGAATCAGCCAAGGCCAATCATGATGCTTAAAGCAGGTTACAATCAACAAAAATGAAGCTTCATATGCTTTGCTACGTACATGTACTTACCTTAGTTGGATCAATTATTCCAGCAGACATTAAATCTTCATATTTACCGGTTGCAGCATTGTATCCATATCTGGGATCGTCACTGGAGAGAATCTGGAAAACAAAACCATCAAGTTTACATTTGCAGGCAAATAAAATAGCATAGTAGAGCATGACAGGTGCATTAGTAGCATTACTTACCTTCTCCCTGACCACACTACCATTCACCCCAGCATTTTTAGCAATCAACTTCAGAGGGTAACTTAGAGCTCTTTTTACAATGTCTGCTCCAATCTGATTGACCAGGGTAATTTTACTTGAAATCTTTCACAATATATAATATCTTACATCTTGCTGAAGGACAAAGTAGATATCACAATACACCATCTTATAAAAGGACATCCAAAAAGTCTGGAAACAGAACAGTGTAGCCAAACTACCATTTGTTCGTCATCATCAAGTGTCTCCTTGATTGCATCAACCTTTGAAGCAAGTCTCAATAAGGCGCATCCACCACCAACAACAATACCCTCCTCAACAGCTGCCTGTTAAAGAAATTTTGCAACTTTTACTAAGTAATTTAACCACCATTAATGACATATATTATTGTTCAAGACTACAATCTTGAATGCACAATGCTAAGGGTTATAATACTACCTTCGTGGCATTAAGAGCATCTTCAACCCTCAACTTCTTTTCTTTGAGCTCCGTCTCTGTTTGTGCTCCGACCTTCAAGGACAGCAATTTGTCAACATATACAATGCACATAACAACATGAGAGATCTCCAATTCTCAAATGGAACAAAGACTTACCTGAATTACAGCAACACCACCAGAAAGTTTAGCAATTCTCTCATTAAGCTTCTCTTTTTCATATTCTTGGTCAGCAGCCTGCACCACACACATATAGCGATAAAGTTCCTCACTCAGAGACATTGATAGAGTGATAAAGACAAACAGAGAGAAGAGGGGAAAAAAGGACTAACTTCAATAAGGTTTCTAATCTGTGCAACCCTTCTGTTCACTGCTTCCTGTGTGCTTCCATCACCAACAATTGTTGTTGTATCCTTGGTAAGTACCACCTTAGAAGCATGGCCCAAAACCTCCTTGTCAGCTTTGTCAAGAGTAAGCCCAACCTCTTCTCTGACAACAGTCCCTGAACACAATTTCAGACAATCAATCAGAAAAACTAAACAGGGGAAAGTTATCCTGGATAAGTTGAGAAATTTCATTCAATGAGAAAATTTACAGAAACATATATATTTATGTAAAAGAACCTCTTCTACAACAAACTGAATAAGTCTTGGGTATCACATGTACGAAAATGTCAAAAACCAAGAGAAAAACATACCTCCAGTCAAAACAGCAATGTCATCAAGATACTGACTCTTGCGCTGTCCAAAGCCTGGTGCCTTGAGAGCAGCAATCTTCAAAGATCCTCTAAGCTTGTTCACCACAAGAGTTGCCAAAGCTTCCTGTTCAATGTCCTCCGCAATTATTAAAATAGGGTAACCCCCCCTAATTGCATCTTCCAGGACATTGATGAGATCCCTAGCATTTGTTATCTTCTTGTCAACCAGAAGCAACTACAAGGTTTAAATATAACAGTAAAATGACATCAGTTGACAGATACTAATTCCATCCCCATTTACAAGCCTGTACTACAACAAACTTTTTCAATAAGCAGCAATAAAGAACAATCATAACATGAATTTCCGTTGGTACCTTGCAATTTTCAAAGTCAACAGCCATTTTTTCACTGTCAGTCACGAAGTATGGAGAGATGTATCCACGGTCAAACTGCATTCCCTCAACCACATAGAGGCTATTTTCTGCACTTTTTCCCTCTTCAAGTGTCACAACACCCTTCCTGCCCACTTTACTTAGGGCTTCAGCAATCATGTTTCCAACTTCATAATTGTTTCCAGCACTAACTGCTGCAACATCAGCCAATTCACTGTCTTCAACCTCTTTGGACAATGACTTCAACTCAGATACCAAAGCCTTTGTTGTCTTCTCTATCCCTCTAGTGATAAGGACAGGATTGGCTCCAGCAGCCACCACCTTGACACCTTCTGTAATAAGACCTTGTGCTAGAACTACTGATGTAGTGGTCCCATCACCAGCTAAGTCATTGGTCTTAGCAGCTGCTTGTCTAACTAGCTTAGCACCAATATTTTCAACTGGATCCTCCAATTCAACCTGGGGCATAGTAAAATAATAGTAAGGAGAAGGAAAACTTCATAAAGGCAAGCAAGGTAACCAAGGAAACAGCAGAAGCCGTCCTAAAACAAAGAATTAGCCCCGGAGTATGTGATTTCATAGCATGTCTGAGCTATAAACTTTTGCAATCATTCAAAATGAAAAATAAAAACTAAACATTTACCGATAATGTCTATTGTTAGTTCATCATAAAATGCAAAAAATGTCTAGGAGGGGAAAATATACTCACTTCTTTCGCCACAGTAACACCATCATTGACAATTTTTGGGGATCCATACTTGCTCTCCAGGACAACATTTCTGCCCTTTGGACCCAGTGTAACCCCAACTAAATCCGCAAGCTTGTTCACACCATTCTGAAGAAAATTTAAAAAACACAGAGAAAATGAAGCTGAGACTAAAAGAACACTACTTAAACATATCATACTTCAATAAATATAACTCACTTGTAACTTTTTAACAGCAGAGCCATCCTTGTTGAACTGTAAATCCTTTGCCATGGCACATATTTTGGGCTCACAAGATTTTCTAAGATGAACACTTCGCCTTCTACTAAAAGAACAAGACGAAATAGAAGAAAGAGAGGACAATTTGACTGATGAATTCACAAGTTTCTTATCCATCACATGGCTGTTTGGGGCAGCCAAAGAGCCGACTGATGTCATGGCTGCAAAAGTTGATGGCATCTAGCCTTACAGCTGAACTTAGGACCAAATCCCTTAGCAACATGGAATCATAAGCAGGAAAATTGAAAGCATCCTTCATTTACTAAGTCATGCAAAAGTTATTCGTAAAATGCACATTTCCAAGGCAGCTTTTCTTCAAGCAAACTTGTATAAAATTGATATCATGAGGAGGCCTATGACAAAGACTCAAAGCTATAAATTGCATAATATAGTCACATGACTATGAATCTTTGTTGCATTTTATTTGGACATAAAGAGTCTCACGTTTTCACTTTTTGATCAGTTGCTGATCTTCAGACAATCAATTCAGAACCAATACTACCTTAATGAACAAATATGCAAGCTTCTTAGCACTTTTATCACACATTTCATGAGAAAGGAAACTTCATAAAAGAGTGAAAATTTCTTTTTTCTTTTTCCCATCAACAAGTGGCCAGCACACTGACATTTTCCATTTTACAATTAGATGTAACTGTACTATTAACACGTTAAAAAGACTATAGCATTGCCTAATAGCTAAAAAAACAGATAATCTGCAGCTATGTTGACAAGAAAACTCAAGGTGGTTGCTTTACTTCATTTCTCTTTGAAATCGCAACAAAATTCATAAATAAATCAAACACTCAACAAAGCTATTGAAACAAGTTCCATTGCCAGAAGAAATACTTACCAACAGAATATATAAATACAAATCAAACAGCCAATAAAACCCTAAATACAAGTTCAACTGCCTGAAGAAATCAAACCCATAAATGCAACAAAACCCAACAGTATAAACAAAGTGAAAAGGAAAGAAGAAAGAAAAAACACCTTAAACAGACACAGGCTTTTGCTTCTGTAGATAGAAATGAAGCAAAATAATATAAACCCTATATCTAAATGCCGGCATGGAGGTGGTAACATTTCAAGGGAAAAGGAACATACAATTGACAGAAGAAAGTATTGGAGTTAAAAGATGAGGGGTGAATCAAATATGATAGTGAATTCAATTCAAAATTACCTTGAGAATTTAAAAACGGCGAGAAGCTAGCTTTTAGAGGGTTTTGTGAGGTTTTGTATGGCTAGTGAAGTAGTATGGTGTGCTGCTTGTGGAAAGCTCTAGAATAATATGGTGAATTTCAGAAAATACATAGGTTTCCATTAACACGATTTTCAGGAAATAAGTTAAATAACGAAGATTTTATCTTGTAAAGCATACGGAAAGTACCGTGAGAGTAGGTCTTACACATACAATACGCCGGGGGTGGGGAATTTACTCGTATATCATTAATTATATTAAAAAAAAAAATTTAACTACTTATATCTTAATATCTTATAATTTTAACCATTAATAGATAGTAATTACCAAAAAAATTCGAGTACATCTCATAAACTTTTATCATCTATTACTTAAAAATCTTTTCAACTATATAGGTACCATTTTTTATCATACTTATTTCTATGTTTGTTATTATTTTATTTGCCTACTACTATATTTTTTATTTTATTATATATTATTATCGTTTTTCTATATTATGGAATCCATACTATTTTCATATTTTTATACATTTACCACAAGTATGTTATCCGCTAGTACATATGAAAAAGATTTGTATGTTTGTTTCATATGCATCAAAAGAATTATACAGAAAAATATTAATATTTGGATATAAATTATCAAGATTTCAAAAAGTTCAAATAAAATATTAATATTTTAATAAATTATTAAAATAAGATATCACTATTGTAACACTATTAATATTAGTTAATATATCTGTTATATGGCAAGTGATGCTTACCTAGCATACAAGTAATAGATACAGGGCAATAACATGTATATTTAAATATAAATAAATAGAAAAAACTAAAGAAAAACATATACAATATTGCTAAAATATTAAAAAATTGAAGAACAATAAAAATTATCACGTCTCGAGAATGGTGAGTCGTAACAATTTCGCCATATACACTAGCTTATGATAGAAGTTAGCTATTCAACTACTATCATGACTCAGTATACACAAGACACATATGATTAAACAACTCTAAAGTATCTTTAATTCAATAGCTAAATTAAAATGCAGACATTTACTACATATATTATTTTGAAAAATAGAAATTTGATTAATATAATTCCTTTGAAAAATATTTGAAATTTTTGTAGAAGAAAATTTATAAAAAAAATCCAAATATTGTTTTTACAATAAATATAATATTATTGAGTCTCGTTTTTTTCTAGTTTTTATTATTTTCCTTAACTCGGTTAGTATTGAACCCTAACTCATTTAATATTAATCCTCGACTAAGAGTTAAGAAAAAATGATTCTCTATTTTTGAAAGTTTGGAGTCATCGTTAGATCAAGGTTGGGAAAAAATGAATTAGGTTAAATCGATTAAATAAATTGATTTTAACCTAGCCACTAGTTTATTAGAAAATTGAATTTAAAAAAAAAAGATTTTTGAAAACCAAAGATTTGAGTTTAAGAGCTAATTTATTAAACCCTAATGGGTACTATTTTTAACTTTTCGAAATTAGATTTTATCTTTCAAAAGACCTTTTAAGGAATTTATTTATTTCATAAATAAACGATGTCTATATAAAAAAGAAAAATTGTCTACAAAGGGAGAAAATAATTTTTTTCATATTTTAAATCGTCCCGTATTTATATACATCTAAATACCCATTATTTGGAATCGGACTTCTATAGTTCATTTAAAAAATATAGATATGTTAATTGATTTTAAATTAAGAAATCAATCAGATTTAACTTGTTGTCAATTTGATTTTACTTAAAGAAAAACTCTAAAAGGGTATTAATTTTGATAATTTATTCCTTTTTGAAAAGTTCTACAAGAAATCCCTATTTTGAAAGAAGGGTTAATTCAATTTTTTTTTTTAAGATAATTTTTCTAAGTGATGAAACTCATTTATTTACTAATTTTCTTATTTTTCTTTTTTGTTTTTATTCTTTATTATTTATTAATTTCTAATTGAAATAGAAATAAATAAATAACTTATTAATAAAGTTTTTTTCTTTTTTCTTCACTTTTCTCTTTTTGTTATTTTCTTTCTTCTCTCTTTTTTTTCTTTTTTTTTACAAGAATAATAATAAAATACAAAACAACATATAAAATAAAATAAACAAAGAAAGGAAAGAAAAAAAAATAACAATAGAGTTGGACCAAAGGATGGGGTCAAGAATGTAGGTTGGGCCGGAGCATAAGTGGGTCAAGTCAAGGAGAACTAGATCACAAAGGAGGAGGAGGAAGAGCAATCGAAAGGGGTCGTTTTAAGGAGATTTAATGGACAAAACTTACGAAAAATATCATTTCTATGAGTTTCTTATTAGTGAATGTCGGTTTAGGATAGGTGCCACCGAGTTTGGTAATTGTTTAGTGGGTGATCGATATTAGCCAATATGGTATATAGAGAGAGAGAGTGACTATGCACAATGCTTAGGGTGGTTGTCAAGTGGAAGAAAGGTATCATGTTGGGAGTTGGGGTTTCTAGTGGTCACAAGAGTCATGGTGTGGTTAGTTAGAGGAAATAACCACCAATTGTGGTCATTTATTAAGTAGCCAGCGTGGGTAGAGAGAGAAGGCATTGATTGGGTTTTAATGACTATGATTAGAATTGAAGAAAAAGCATTTTTAAGGGTTTTTTATGGTAGAGAAGCTATTGGGGATTTTCATTTTCCTCAAAACGGCTTAGAGATGGAGGATTTTTAAAGAGAGTGTGAGGAGGAATTGATAAAGAGAGAAAGCTCAAGAGTGAGTAAGAGAGGCAACAAGGATGGAAGTTGATATCAAAAACAAAGAGAAGACCCTCCATCTATACACTAACAAGCTTGTATAAGCTTGGAAAGAAACATTAATGCTCAAATCACCATTGATGTTCTATTAAGCTCTCAGTGATTTTGCAATCCTTGCATAATCGGTAGTATAAATCCTAATTCAAGTTCAAGTGTCCTAGACAATACTTTAATTTGATAAAGCTAGATAAAATAAATTTTTTTATTAAATTAAGAAATCAAATATAATATCGATAGTAGAAACCCTAGAAAATTAATCGAAACCTAAATCATGTGCAAAAACCCTAAATCCAATGTACGCGAAAATACTCGAAATTGAACCCGAACTTAATCGAAACCCTAAAACTATAACTTTAAACTTATAAAATGAATAAATATCACTTAATGGTGATATAATCATAATCAATTACAATTATCGACTAAATTGCATAATCACGTAAAACTCTTAACGAAAATGTCAAAATAACTAGTAAAAATTATAATCGTAACAAGTACTAATTAAATTGATAAATTTTCATAAAATTCTAAAATTAATTTATTAATGTTATTTTTATGTTTAGAAAAATTTCATATAATTATTTTTATTTTCCTTTTTCCTTCTTTTCTATCTTTTATTCTTTTCCTTACTTCCACGTGATCTTCAAGATTTGAATGCAGTTGCCCATGTGATTATTATCTTATACAAGTGTCACTAAGTCATGAAACAAAAGAAAAATTAAGTAAAGTAGATGTCTTGTCTTAATTAATGCTTAATTCAATTGGATTTTGTTCTTTTATTTCATTTGTAATTGCTTTATTCTCCTACCTTCTACAAGTTTGAATCCTAGAAACTTAAAATACAAAAACAAAAGTGAAAAACAAAGAAAACCAAAGCTAAAAACACCAAAACAAAATTAGATAAGAAAACAAATATCAAGAACAAGAAGAAGAAGAAGAAGAAGAAGAGGAGGAGGAGGAGGAAAAACAAGATATTTAACCACTATTTGTATTTTAATTGCTAAGGATTTAGGTAGGTTATTTATTTATTTTGTACATATATATATATGTATGAATAGATTTATACATATGTATTAAGTATTTCTTTATTGTGTATATATATGTATATAGGCATGTATATATATTATTATATCAAATATACGAAATATGTTTGTATGTATAAATAATAACACATATAGTATGTAATTAGTATTTTCTTTATTTTAAGTATTGATATATATATATGTAGTTATGCGTAAATATATATATATATATGGGTGTATAGGTACATAGTATTTATTTTAGTACGTTATATACGTGTATTATGTAATTTCGTATATATAAGTACATATGTATATATTTTGTATTTCCCTTATATATATATATATATATATGAGTTAGTAAACGTGAACATATATAGGAATATACATGCAAGTATTTAAAAAAAAAATTATATAAATGCGTATATGTGTATGAGATATATGTCTATTATTAATTGTATTTTGTATTTTTGTACATATATATAATATAATCGTATATGTACATAAGCATATAAAGTATAACTAAGTGTATATTATACTTGTACATAATGTATAAGTAGAGTTAGAATAATTTAATATATAACATGTAGTATATGTATAAATGTACGTATATGAATAATGACATATATGTAAATATACGAGTATAATTTAATAATATATTATAATATTAATTTAATAAATAAAGTAAGTTAATATATATCGTAAATTGGAGAAAGATTAATAATTAACTAAATTAGAAAATTTAATAAAATATAATCATAAGTATATATATATATATAATAATACCATAAAATAGAAAAATAATGGAAAATTCAGAAAAATTTACAAAAGTGACACAAGACACTTTCATATGTTACTACGTTACCATTTATTATAAATTAATTAAGTAGAAAAATAATAAAGTAGGAAAAAATTAAATTAATAATTCTAAAATATCAAAAATAGGTAAAAATAAGTAATGATAATAAAATAAGCTTAAAATAAGAAAATTATCAATTATACGATCTAAGTAATTATTAAATCATAAGTATACTAAGAAAAAGCTTAAATCGATAATTTATAGCTGCTTAAATTGATAATTTATAGCTTTTTAAATTAAAATAATGAATTTTATCATATTTTTATATCATAGTCTAAATTGTAAATTACAACGTTCAAAACGGACCTTACTACAAAAAAATACACTCGAAAATAATGGAAATGGACTATAAATTTATAAGGATCCGAGCTAAATCAAAAAAGTTATTCGTGATTCAATAAAAATCTCAAATCGACTATTTTACATGAATCAATAACTAAGTTAAGTAAACAATACGAATTACGATACTAGTTTAGTTTTTAATTTCTAAACTTACTACTTTCCGTATTCCTTATTTTCAGGTGATCTCGACTTTGATTATGAGTTGCCATCAGACTACTACGACCCTTGAGTCGATCATAACTAAGTGAGTTTTTTATAATGATTCTATACTTACTTGTGTTTGTAATTAGTGAATATAAATTGTTATTAATAATTAAATGTTGTGTTGAATAATAAGACCAATATTATCCGACTTGAAAGAACTAAATCAAAACATATATAATCTTGCATTACATAACCAATTTCGGCGGTTACATTACACGGAGGTAGAGAGAGACCATACGTAGGTTAATTATTTGTTGTTATAGATTTCGTACGGTGCACACATACAATATAACCTTATCCTAGCCCACGAGATCACTAAGCATTGGAGACATCAACCGCTTAGCTAAGAGTTGAGTTTAGAGGCCTCAATTTAAAGGTGAGTGAAGGCTACGTGAATCTACTCAAAATCATACATAAAACTTGATTTTGATTAAAATTGAAAATGGATATACCATTACATTTTGTATATAAAATGTAAAGTTTCGTTATTGTAAAAGTTCTAATATGATGCTCGAATTTGACTGTTGCCGATGTATCTCCAACATTAACTTCAGAAAGCGTTAAATCTGAGTTGCATGCAGTACCCAGTCGCCTACATGTAATTGTATGGCATATCGATTGATCATGCATTCACTTGATTGAATTAATTTGTTGTATAACCTGTTTATTGTATAACTTGTTTGTTATATGATTAAGAGAATTATCTTACTAAGCTAGTTAGCTTATACCTTTGTAGTCTTTTTTCACAAGCCGATCTGTTATAGAGTCGGGCCATCGCATACTCGAGGTTAGTTATACATCAGGGGGTTGATATAGGAATAAAATGTGATATGAGTACACTTATGGTATTATATTTAGTCTTAGAAACCTATTATGTAATATTATATGTGGACAGTTTGTAATATGAACTCTTAGCATCTTCTTATTTATAAATCAATGTGTGTGTGTATGTGTACGTGTGTGTGTGTATGTGTGTTTTATGTTCTAATAGTTGGTTATTACTATCATAAAATGATATTACTTATACTTGCGCAACTCTAGGCAGTTAGTTTGTAGTTGTAGCCTTGTATATCGCATAAAAGGTTGTTAATTAAAAAACAAAATCAATCTACAGCCCTTTGTACGGTATATGGTGACTACTACAACTAGCCCCCCTTAGGTTATGACAGATTTTATTGCTGACTTTGACTTTCAAAGAAGATGGATTTAGACAAGAAATCAGCACCAATTAGTAATTTCTTAAGTCCTTTTTGAATTTCTACATTTAATTTGATGAGATTTGGCCAAAAAATCTATTTGATCGAGGGTCAAAAAGTAAGAGGATCACATAGGGTTTAACACCCATTACTATTTGAGAATTCTAGAATTGAAGAAGGAGGGAGCGCTAAGTCATGTGAAGGGCACTTACTATATGCCCTAACCTGCACATATGCTACACATGCATGGCTTAAAAAACAAGCAGGCACTTTGTGCCTATACTCTTAGACTTTGGTCCTGATCATGGGCCTTTAGCCCTTTCTTAATTTCACGGACCAGGTGTAACCTAGTTCGACCTTTACTCCTCCTCCCCCTTTTTTTTTAAGTAAAGAGAAGAATAAAAATAAAATAAAGTAAAGTAAAATAAAATCAACACTTAACCTTATTTTAACTTAAAATTAAGCCCTACATGACCTACCCTAAAATCAAATTGTGTATGCATGATCAAAAAATAAATGAATAAATAAAAATAATTTTGAAATTACACTCAATTTGATGGTTTTGCACACTTAAGACCCTATCCAATACTAAAAACAAGATGACTCGATCCATGTTACTTTAGAAATTATATTTCCTATCTTTTTTATTATTTCTAGTTTTTAAAGATTTTTTTTGTATTTTTTAATATTTTTCCATTTTTCATGCTTTTTCTAAATTTTCTACTTTTTTGTGTTTTGCTAAATTTTCTATTTTCTTGTATTTTTCTCAATTACGGCCCTTTTTTTATTCTAAAATAAATTGAAATTACAAAGAGCAAAAATGGGGCGTCTACAAATATTATAAGTTAGTTTGGGCCATTCAAATGGCCTAATTGACTCCAAAATGAAGACAAATAGAATATTCCAGTCCATTTGCTTCTTACTCCAGATCCATTGCTCATCTCTTATACATTTAGGAGTTAGGTAGACTTAATGTCTATCTTTTAGGACCTAGAAAAGAACTATGTGGATATAAGTTACCACCGCTTAGTAAGGGGATGGAGATACACAATAATCAAGCAGGGTTGTCAATTAGTTAGTTAGATGTAATGCAACAAGCATATGCCATCCATTCAATGTTGTTTGGTCTGTTATGAAGTTAAAGAAATCGCCGCTCTAACCCTGGTTAAGGAGTCATAATGAGAATAGGGCTTACCTCTAAGTAAATCTCAACTAAACCCAAGTTATGTAATGGAGCTTGCTCTTCCCAAGACCTCTTCAAACCAATGCCCCTAACTTTACCCAGACCTCTTCTCTTATTACTTAGTTGGGCTTTGAGGATGAGGGAAGGCCAGTTTCTACTATCTCATCTAAGGGTCGGTGTTTGGTCGGATAACCCTAATCATTCTCCTAATGGGTTACACTACATGACCAGTTAGCTTGGTCCGTTTTAGGAGTAATCAACCAATTACAAACACTTAAATCAAGAAGCAAACAAAACAACGCAATCCTAACATATAGCATAACAATTAGACAATTTAGCAAACAGTTTCTAAGCACACACATCACACTTACGTAATCAACTACTTTACAACCATAAACAAGTGTACACATCATGCTTCAAGTACTTTTATTTAGTACTCCAAAATGCCATTAAACATAAATCCCACTTATCTAGATTACCATTCGCACTTTTAACTGAGAAGCCCCAATCCCTTTTGTCATCAATGGTCCCTATATTGCAAATCATATTTCAATTTCGATACATTTCATTAAAGTAAGAGTGTTTTAAGTACAATACTTTTATTTTAGCTTAACATTCTTTTAGTATGCCCTAGGTGTTGGTTATGGGTATTTAAGGGTTATTATTTCTATATATGTTATTGAAACCTTCTACTTAATCTTTTATTAGGTTTCTTAGATTTATAGTAACTTCTACTCAAACCTCTATTAAGGTGCTTAGTTATATTCTTTATCTATTAAACCTTTTATTCAAGCTTCTCCTAGGGTTTTAACTCATGTTTCGTATTAAACAAACCTTCTATTAGAATTTTGTTTATAGTTTCTACATAATGCGTCTCTAGGGTCGAACATAAGGAAGAGCACCACAACAAAGAAAATTAAAAGAAGACTAATAAAGTCCGAGCAACTACCAATCGGATATGATACACTAATCAATCATACTTGACCTACAATCCTCCAGATATAACTCACAGGTCAGAACTATAGGGTCACTTACCATTACTCTTTATTAAAAGGAATAGATAAGAGTTAAAAAGATAATGAAAATACTAGGATTGCTCAAAAGTGAAACTTATATATTCTAATAATGAGAGATGATTAGCTGATGTCTACGTACAAATAAATGAGATTTATATACTAGCCCTATTAAGGTTACAAGCATATATGGACAGGATAAAAAGGATAATTTACAATTGGAATACATAAATGATATTAAAAAGGGTAAAAGAGCAAAGAATATTTTGTATGAAAAAGTAAAGAATCATTTTGGAATGTTTTGCCAAAAGATACGTGTCGTATGGTGGCTAGTGTTTTGAAATATAGTACAATTTGGAAAAAATGAAGAAAAGAAAGTCTATGGTCAGAGCATACCTAATTTGGATTAGGTCGAAGCTCAATTAATCAGTCACTAGAGAGTATTCGGCTTAGACTGAGGTCGAGTGCTAGTGGTTAGCTCGGGAGATTGACTCGGATAGTCGTTTGAGACTGTTATGCTCTAATGTTATCTATGTCATGGTACAGTTGCTCAGCAGGTTAGCTTGTATGCTTGGTAGGTCGACACATCTACTTAGCAACTTTAGGAACTATACTGGTACGTGTAAGAGCTCGGTATTCAAGTCAATAATAAACTGAAACATGAAGGTCAAGATAAGAATTCTTTTCTTAGATGGGGCTTCGAGCTAATATTCTCCACATGAGTCTTTGGAGTCTTCTAGTTCGACTGTACGTGATTCGTTCAAGGAGTTAATTCCCATCACTACACAAGAAACCTTCTACTGAAGTTTCTAATCCTATAATATAATAGTCAACTTAATCAGTGAAGATTCTACAATACATTCTATAAGCTAGCAGTTTACACCAATAGCTATAGAAACTTCCACAGCTACTAGCTCTTCTAGAGCTTCTACAACACCTTCTATAAGCACCAGATTTGCTTTGACTTACAAAAAACTCCATTTTTCACATTTTTCTCTACTTTGTTCATACTTAACCTTGCTAGAACTCTATCGATATCAACTTGCATGGTTCAGAAACTCATCTACATCACCATGCACAACCTGAAATTCAACTAAAAAGAAGGTTAAACACACCTAATTAATTAATACCCTTAAAATACATGTACTAAGCCGAAACATCATGGTTTCAAGGTGACGGTTAAAATCTTTAATTTACTACCAATTTTTAAGGATTTTTAACAAAAATAACCAATTACTTAACTTAGTGAAAAATGCCTATACACATTTAAGTAAAATCATCAAATTTAGCTTTAGAAAACTCGTATTTTCATAGAATCTCCTATTTCTGCTACAAAATTAAGATCAACATGTTAAATGTAACAAATAATCACTTAAATAATGTTTGGTAGCCAAATTTAAACAAAATATGTTAAAAAATAATGAAATTCCTGTAAATCTAAATTTATCAGTTTTTTTTTTCATAAATGAAAATTTTACCTAAATAAAACGATAAGTTTTTTATAAAACTTTTGACATGGCAATTTTATATATGATATAAGATTTCTACGGAAAAAAATTTGGTAAAAAAACTATGTCATTCAAGTTTTTAAAAATCAAAGCGAGAATTGGTCCTTGAGTGGGCCATTTCTTAAGGATGATACATAAAATACAAGATTTTTATAAAAATAATATTTTTTTCATGAAAATACTCTTAAAATTATGTAAGAACAATTTTTTTTTAGAATTTTTAGACAAAACTAGATATTTTTAACAAAATTTTAAAAATTAGGTAAAATATAGAACTCATTAGCATATGGAACTAAGGTAGCTAGTAGTAAAGGGGACCTTATCGACCCAAAAGGGCTTTGGGTAGAGGTGCAAGTGGTGGTGACTACTTGTTGTTAGATTGATCATAAGTTTGGAAACCCTAATCTTACATTTCCATACCTATTTTCTTGAAATTTCTAAATTTCCCAAAGAGTCTCTTCAATTTTATCACAAATTTCCTTTGGTCAATGGTGGGAGTTGGAACATAGAGGACACTTATAAAGAATTTTAAATTTCCTATCTTAAGTAACAAATGGTTTTACAAAACTCTATGCAAATGTTATGGGTTCCCATAATTTTTGTATACAAAACCATGTGTGTCTATGACTTTTTCATCTATAGTTTTCTAGAATTCATGGGTTGCATTCATGGTTTACTAAAACCATCTGTATAATTGATTTATTTTTTATTTGAATATACTTTATTATATTTTAGTTCTTAAGTTGGTTATTAGATTATATAGAAGCTTCTATAGCTCATGGTCCGTTAATTAACTTAATTACATATTATTTATTTTATTATTATTATTTTTATTTTTTTAGAATTTATTACTTTTCTTATTTATTTAGTTGATTATAAGCTCTTTCATATTTTAGGTCGGTTTCCAAAGTTTTCCAAAATATTACTAATGAAAGAGCTAGTTTTAGATTACTTTAATATTTTAATATTACACTACAACAATTAAATTTACGAGGTCACTCTACTAACTTTTGGAGTTCTATGGTTGGTTTCGAGCCTGAATGGACTAATTACATGGACGTTCTAAATTTAAGAGTTTAAAATCCTTCTATTATAATTAGTTAATTCATTTATATTTTTTTGTAGTTATCATTTCTAAGTATTATCTCTTATTATTTTATTAAGTTTTATATTATTAATTTAGGTTCGAGATCTCCTTAAATTAGGTCTTGAATTTCACAGTTTTCTCATTTCGATAATTAATAAGTGAAAAAAAAACATTTTTAACTTTTAGCTTGCACAATTATTTTATAATTCTATTTCAAATACCTATATTCTAGATTGTTTTACAAATTTGTGGTCCTAACATGTTTTTCAAGTCATGAAAATAGGATTTTCACAAATGTTTTTAACTTCCCCGTACTAATGCTCTTCTTGCAAAAATGTGGGTCTTGCAAAAATGAAATAAGATAATTTAAAAAATGAGAAAAATTAAAATGAAATAGTTTAATATAAATATATTTTTTATTTTTTAAATATTTTTCTTTTTTAAATTTTTAATCTTTTATTAATTTTTTTTATTTGTTCATCAATTATATTGTTATATATATTATATTTATATTGTACTTATATTAAACTTTTATTTTAAAATTTTTTAATTTTCCTATTTCCTTTTTTATTATTCTTTAATTTTTAAAACTTTTTAGTAATTTCATACTTTCTTCTCTAGTTTTCTTCTATAATACATGTTATGATTGCATATCTGTCACGTATGAGCTACGTATGTGTCACATAGCAGATAACAAATACATTAGTTAATATTAACAATGTTATAACTGTAATTTATTTTAATTACCAATGGATATGACGAGCTCTTATTTGAACTTTTTGAAACGCTGATCTACTATTTAAACTAATTACCCCCAAAACATCGATATCATCTCGTGTAATTCTCCCCATGTACATTCAACATTGGAAAAAGTACACAATTAATCCTTTACTTTTATCACTTTTTCTAATTTAGTCATACACCTTTACTTTTTTTCCATTTCAGTTGCTATGTAGAGAAAGCTGAAGACGACTCGTTTTGATTCAAAGATTTAGTTCCATTAGCTAGCACCATTATTGACCAATGAAGCTCCAACAGCTATAAGTTTACCAAGACCGATTAGGACTCGAGCCAATCTGGATATCTAAACCACATATACTATAGTCTAGTCCAAGTTAGTTGCTCTCTCTTCATTTTTATTTTATTTCAACTTTTACTTAAAGGGGAAAAAAACTTTTCTTACTTTATAAGAGTAAAATTAGAACTTTTTTTAAATACAATAATTTTGTCCATATTTCTTTTTTAAAAAAAGTTAGCTTTTCTAGAGTTCCCACAATATGGCATCCTGCTTAAGATCATTTTGATTTTTTTTTTTCAGTAAGAGAAAAAAAATAATTACTTAAAATGAAAAGATCTTTTTTTTTTCAAAAAGAATAAACAATACCGCCCCACTAAAATTTTCATGAATGAAAAGAACCATGCATGGCTTAATTCTGAATAGCAAATATATAGGTACTTACGGTAGCCACAATAATAAAAAACTTTTCTCTTTTTTTGTTTCTTCATTTATTTATTTAATTTCTTTTGAACATAGATTTTCTTTCGATAAAAATTTAAAAAGTAAAAAAGAAAAGGTTGTTTTTTTTTTAAGTTCCTACATTACTTAGTTAGTCATTTTATTTATTACTAACGCTCTTATTTTTTAGGAAGTTTTGTTTGATAGCCCATGTTAGCTTTAAAAAGATCGTCCCCGAATCTCGAACTCTATAGTTTCTTAAAGATAGTAATTATGGTTAAAATTGATCTACCCTAAGTAATGTTCACCATTTTTCCAATATTTAGCTAATGGTAATTCCAAAAGTTTTTCTAGAAAATATTTTCCTTAATTTTTAATCGAACAATATATATTAAGTAGATGATTTAATATAAACTGAAAACTAAGGGAAAAAGTGAAAATTTGGGCTCAATAAGCTTGTTTAATCTACTTACACACTTCTATGCTTCAAAATTCAGTTTCAATTAAACATTTTCTTACAAAAACTTGACTTGCAAGTCATTTTCGTATGATACCATGAATGCACCAAGTTATATGTTAGAATGAGACCTAGTGCATTAAGTTGCACATTTGAGTTCCCTATCATACATAACTTAGTTAGTATAGTCCTTTAGGGTATATTATTATTATTATTATTATTATTATTATTATTATTATTATTATTATTATTATTATAAGCCATAAACTTTGTATAAAATTCACTTAAGTGAACACCCATAAGGTTGAACCATTTTCTTAGTGTTTTCTAAGGTCATCCAAGCAACTTCTTACATAATTGTCAAGCCATACAATTAAATTTCACAACCAAGTTCAATTAACTAAATATACACATATAAGAAACATAACATATTTCGCAAGCAACACATCCAAGATTTAAAATCAAGCTCGGACAACTAAGCATATTACATTGAAAACTACATAAACTTGCAACTTATTGAGTAGACATAAGTTTACTTTTAAATGCACGATGCCCATTCACTTGGTATTAGTAATGTTCGCGTTGTTCTATGTCTTCAAGGTCCACATTATATCTTAGAATTATATCTTAGTGTTTGGTTAAGCTAAAGTTTTATCATAATTAATATCGAGTTCATGATTAAGGAAGTATACCTTATATGCTTGGACAAGAAGGCATATATAATACTTTGTATAAGTTTTAGAATCTTCTATACTTCCTTCTACACTTCTTTTTACTAGAAGAGATTCTTGCTTTACATCATTATTAAAACCTTCTACTTAAGTTTATTCTTAGCTAGTGGAGTAAGTACATTATACTTCAGTTTCTACTTTGTTTATCTTACCAAAGAACCTTCAATGGTAGATTTTAGTAACCGTCTCTTTAAGGTTCTTTCATATTTTTTCATATTCTAATTCAAAAATTCTACTTAATAATATCCAACCTTCTATTAGAAGTTTTACAGGCACAAATTAATACCTAAACTTGTTAAAACTCTACATATCCACTAAGATTTAATAATTTTTTACATAAACTAGCAGGAAAACCATTCTAAAGAACTAATTCTAGATTTGGACAATTTAGTAAAAGCTCATGCATGCTCATTTAACAATACTTCACTACCCCAGTTTTGTAAAGCCAATATTTTTACTTTATGAAAACATAATAAATGACATAGTAGACCATTTTTTCAATTGAAAACCCATGTAACATGGGAAACATCATTTTAATGCCTAAGAAATGAATAAAAACCAAATTTAATAAAAAACTCTCAAAAATCAACTAATTTTCTGTAAACTTTAAATTTACACAATTTAGAAACAAAAAATTAATAAAAATCTACTAAGTTATTTTGCCAAAACTTTTGACATATTAAAGTAATCTACATAATAGAAGTTTTATAGAAAAGGTTTCATGAACTGTCGACTAATAGCCCCATTACTTGTACACGGCTCCGAGGACTCTAATCCCTCATACGGCGAATTCTCTCTCAGCAACCTACTAATGAAGAGAAAGTTTATACCGAAGGAATGTGATCGAACTCCTTAAAGTCCCTTAATGGTCATACATTAATCTATATACTCAGTAGTGATGATGTCGACTATTCCCTTGTCGAGTAATCCTACCAACACTGTCGAGCAATTCCTGCTAAGTGATGAGAGACTTACTTAAACAGCCGAATAGTTTTTCTCTCGGCATGTCGCCATCTCTCTCTCTTCTCGGGCCTTTAATGCTACAACATTTTGACCCCTCTTGCCTGCTATGATCAGAAAATATTCATATGGACCAATATTGCACTACCACCTGTCTACTTTGTCTGACATTAGACTACTTTTCCGTTTTGGTCTTTTGTCCTTTTTACCCTTTTTGGTATATACTAAGAATTCCTTTTTTTTATGTACTTTCTTGTCTTTTCATTATTTGTAATGCTGCTCTAGGAACTAACTATAAATAATCATTTTCTCTTGTAAGCCGCATATAACCAACATTTTACACCGAATATTCTGTTATTGTGAGATAACCTTCTCCAAGTCTATATTTCCTATACTTTTATCTAATCTTGCCGAGTAGCTCAAGATTAGTGGCAGATAGACCTTGACATCAATTTATCCGTCATATTAAGAGTGGTGTCAAGTTATATTGTATTCGTTGGTGAGTTACATCCTCCGAGCAGCTTCACATTACTCTTGTTCAGTTGTAGACCCTTTCCTTCTAATTTTTTTCGATATCTCGAAAGATCCATTTAGTTCGATTCTATCTTGGTAAGTCATAGTAATAACTAAGCTCCTAAGCACACTAAAGTTTAAGCTCGAAACTATGTTGTTTGCCATTTTAAATATCAATCCAAAAATTCCTCCAAGAAAGGTCATTTCTTAAAAGTAATATATAAAAATGCACATTTCACCAAACTAATAATTTTCTATGAAATTATACTAAAAATAATATAAGAGTTCAATTTTTAAAATATTCTATTGTGATCTACTATTTTTTATAAAATTATTGAAAATTAGGTATAAAAAGGTACTTACTATGCATAACATCTTCCGGCTACACACTAATGTCACCACTATGTTAGCAACTCTAGGAGCCACATTTCCCTTTAAGTGATGGTGGTCATTTCTTCTTAGGTTGTTACTTAGTTCCTATTCCGCATATACCCTATTTCTACACATATGTTTCCTTATTTTTCTTAATTTTCTAATGCTCATGCATTAGCTCTTAGCTTGCTAACTAACCAAAATGTTCTAATGAACAAGGGGACGAGGTACTTATAGGTGTTTATGTAGCTTGCATGATGAACACTTGTCCAACTTCCCAAAATTATGTTACCAAAATCATCTATACTATCAAATCTAATATTTCCCAATTTTTATAAGTTTTCCATAAACTGATTAATACTAAACCTTACTTATTTAATATTAATCATTGATTAAGGTTTAAGGAAAATAAACTTTTTAGAAGAGTCTCATAAGCTTTTGGAGTGGCCTTCGACCAAGGTCGGGAAATGGTTCAAGTTAAAATCAAATAGGTAGGTTTGGTTTTGACCTAAATATTAGTTTACCCAAGAAAATCGATTTTTTTTTTTTAAAAAAAGGATTTTGAAAAACCGGAGATCAAGTCTAAGGATTAGGTTGTTTAAACCCTTACGAGTACCACAAACTTTTCAAATTTAGATTTAATTATTTGAATTCACCTTTCAAGATAAAAACTAACATTTAAATAAATTGTTTTTTTTTTTTTTACTAATTTGAGTAATTTAAGCTAAAAAATGGGAAAAAACTAGGGTTTTTTTTTTCATTTTTTATGTTGCCTCGGAGGTGTCCACATACCTGCTATTTAGGATTAAACATACGTAGTTCTTTTGTTAAAAACATTAGCAGATTGGTTGATTTTAGTAAAGAAAAAGGTCATATTTAGGTTTGTTACCCAATTTGATATTAATTAAGGAAAATTTCTAAACATTTCTAATCGGGGTTTTTTTTTAAAAAAAAATTATAAAGTAGAATTAATTTTGAAAAAGAGTTGATTTATTTTTTATTTTAGAAAAAGGTTTTTCAAAGTGATAAAATAACCTTATTATTTATTTATTTATATTTTATATTTTATTATTTTTTTAGTTGTTTATTATTATTTTTCCTTTTATTTGACCAAAATGTAAAAATAAATAAAAATGAATCAAAGCTTTTTCTTTCCTTTTTTTTCTATTTTCTTTTTCTTTTTCTGACTTTTTAGTTACATTACAAAACATTGAACAATAATAATAAATAAATTGCGACAACATAAAAATAAAATAAAAGGCTTGATTGAATCCAAAGCAGAGAGATGCGAGTTGAGCTTGCTAGATTGGGTCGAATCTCGGAGCAAGTTTTCAGGTCAGGTCATTTAACTCGATCACATGCTACATACATGCATAGCTGAGGAGAAACAACAGTGACCGCAATGGGCGGCTAAGGGTGATTTTTGACAACTTTTGAAGTAGGTAAACCCACTTTCATGGGTACCTTATTGAGCTTAGTAGGCCTAGGAGCAGCATTGCAGTTAATGGTGGCTGTTTGGGGGTTCGTCAAGTTTGGATAGGTTATAGTATGGTGGGGGTGTATTGTGTATGTGGTAGTGGTGTTTGGAGATGGACATGGTGTGTTTTGTTACTTGCAACAATTGTGTACAGTGTTGGGTTATGCAACAGCAAGTGTGGAATACTAAGCGTTTGGCCTTCAGTGTTGTTAGTTGTTAGGTATGTGCTGTTGGGCTTCAATCGATGATGCAAGTTATGTAAGGATGGGGGCTGTTGTTATACGGTTACGAGTGAGAAAGGCCATGGATTGGTGTTGTTCAAATGGGTACACCGTGCATCTAGGTTTGGACTAGATGGTGGCATATTGAACGCAATGTTTATAGTATGTTAGACAGTGGATGTGCTATTGTGTTAGTGTAGGGGTTGTTATTTTTGCTATTAGTATGGGAGAGGTGACTGGAAAGAGGGTTTTAGGTTGTGGTAGTGATCATATGCGTTGTGCTGAGATGGGGGTAGACTGGGTGTTGCTGTATGTGCATAGGTTATTGATTGGGGTGCAGTTGGTGTTTGGGTAGAGGTTGAAAGAGAGAGTAGGGTTTAATGGTTGTGAAAGAGAGGGTAGCCAATTGGGTAGATGGTCATGATAGTGGATTTAGGCATTGGTACTGGACATGAGCTAGGGGTATTTAGGATAGGGCTAGTGTTTGTATTACATGTAATAGGGTTTATGTAAGGATGGAGATGATCAACGGGTAAAGCACTTCTTGAGTTGGCCAAAACCCTAAAGAATTTAAAAGCTTGATCATGCTCCTATGAGTTGACTAACCTAGGTAAACAGGCAAAGCGCTCCTTGAGTTGGCTAAGACCCTAAAGAATTTAAAAGCTTAGTCTTACCTTTATGAGCTGACTAACCTAAGCAAACAAACGAAGCACTCCTTGAGCTAGCTAAGATCTTAAAGAATTTGAAAGCCTAGTTATGCCCTTATGAGCTAACTAACCTAAGCGAACAAGCATACTTAGTCGTGCCCCTATAACCTAACTAACTTAAGTGAATGAGCAAAGCGCTCCTTAAGCTAGCTAAAACCTTAATGAATTTAAAGGCCTAGTCATGCTAACTAACTTAGGCGAATGGACGAAGCCCTTCTTAAGCTGGCTAAGACCTTAAATGAGAAATTGAAAGCTTGATCGTATCCTTATGAGTTAACTAATCTAAGCAAACGGGTGAAATGCTTTTTGAGCTAACTAAGACTCTAAAGAATTTAAAAACCTAGTAAAGGGAAATCGCCCTATGGGTTCGATAAAACGTCAATGAAGGGAAGTGCCTACAGGCTCGCTAAAATACTGAAGTAAGATTGGTAGTGAAAAGCGCCTTATGAGCTCATTAAAAGAATTGGTGAAGACAAATTGATGAAAGGGGAAGCACCATATGGGCTAGTTAAAACTTAAGAGAAAATGGTAAATTTGGGATAGTACTTTGTGAGTTGACTAGAATCTTAAATGAATGGATTAAAGACGGGACAGCTTTCTAAGAGCTTACTAGAACCTTAAAAAGAATGGAAAGAGGAGATAGTGCTCTAAGAGTTAGCTAGAACCCTAAAAATGATGAAATATGAGACTGCGCTCTAGGAGCTAACTAAAACTCTAAAGGAAATATGAGCGATTAAAGAAGCAAACCGACGGACTTAACCAGTTTGAAAAACTTTCTGACTTGAAAAATATTTATAGATAAAGAATTTAGTGAAAATCATTTAATGACAAAAGATGCATCAGGGATTAAGTCCCTTAATGACTTAGATTAATATGATCAACTTAAAGGTTATGACCACATTGAAAAGGAGATAGATGATCTAAATTGAAAGTTTGGCTACTCGAGCTGACATGGATTTGAAAATGGACAAAAAACTTTTGACAAGCCTTTACTTTTTCTCTCTTTTTTTCTTTTCTTTTTTAATTTTCTTCTTCTTTTTTTTTAAGTATGTTAAAGGGTATAAATTCTTATTTAAGAAACAAGTGTTATAGCCATCCCTTCTCTAATAATCATATGGGGCATCTCAATGTCTCTTGATCCTGATGTTTAGCTTCCTAGTCGGGCCTTATGATTTTAAAGATTCCTTTTCTAAGGAAAAGATAACTCATGATTAATCTAGTCAAAGAGAGCTTCCGTACGAACTCTCGGTCCATATTACACTCTTCACTATAGTCCCAAAAATTATAATCTATTTTATAAGTGATACGTTTTGATCAATCTATTAGGTCTTTTTGGATTGAATATTATGAATTTAGACTTTTGTTGAAGGGTTTCAAAAAGGATTAATGAGAATATCTATTTTGAAAAAAAGATAACTTTTATTCAACCTAGGTATACAAGTTAAGAATCTTTAAGAAAAATTAAAAATATGCTTACCCTAGTTTTAAAAACAATTTTCATTAAAGATAAATTATCCTTTAAGATTAGAATAACTTTATTAAGTAAAGGTGGTATTGTAAGTGGGAAGGTCTTGTGTGATTTAGCATAGGTGAGAAAGACTTTAGAGTAAATATAGAGGTTTTGTATTATTGAGCCCGATTTTTTCTTAATTTTATTATTTTCCTTAAATTAATTAATATTAAACCCTACCTAATCAATATAGATCATCGACTAAGGCTTTTTAAAAGAATTTTACAAACTTTTGGAACCACCACTCAACCGAAGTCAGGAAAAAAGATGGTTAGGTTAAATCGATTAAGTGGACCGATTTAACCTAGCTACTAGTTCATTAGAAAATTTATTTTAAAAGTGATTTTGAAAAACCAAAGTTTTTTTAGTCCGGGTGCTAACTTTTTGAACTTTTAACGGTAACTACTTTTTAACTTTTTGAAATTAAGTTTTTTTTTTTATTTCAAATTTTCCCTTAAGAATAAAATATGTTCACATGCAAATAAGTTAATACGATTCATCTACAAAAAGGATAAATTAAACAAATATTTATGAAAAATAGAAATTTTTTTTTCCATATTTTAACTTGCCCGTACTTGCGTACAAATGGCTGCATACCTACTATTCCAAATTGGATTTCTACGGTTTGTTTTAAAAAATTTTAATTTGTTGATCTCTGTTATTTTTTTTAAAGTTGGGTTTACGGTTTTTTAGCTATTTTGTTTTATTTGAGAAAAATTTCTAAAGGGTCCTAAATTATCTTCTTCTTTTTTTTTGTATTTTTTGAAAATTTCTAAACACCCTAATTATGAAAAGGTCACTTTTATTTATTTATTTTTGGAAAATTGATTTTTCTAAGTGATAAAATGATTTTTTATTACTTTTATTTTATTGTGTTTTGCTTTATTTGTAATAACCAAAAAACAAACTAAGTTATTCTCTCTTTTTTTTTTCTTTTCTTTCTTTCCCTTCGTTTTTTTCTTTGAGTTACAAATACAATACAAGAACAAGAAAATAAATAAATAAATAAAATGTAGAAAATGAAAAAAAAAGAAAGAAACAAGTTGAATAGAATCAAGGCCGAACTAAGGGAGTGCATGGGTCAAACTTAGGTCAAGAGTGATCGTGGGTTTTCCAAGTGGGTTATGAGAGAAGGAAAGAATAAGGATCTCTAAGGTGTGTTATAGATCAATCTGGAGGGAATTTCAAAGGGGTAATTTTATTTTCATGTCAATGTCATTAATGAAACTCGATTTGGTGCTAGTGTCATAGCATTTGGAGGCTATTTTAGTGTCATTGGAGTCAGGCAATTTGAAGTAAAGAGAGAAACATCCCACACTATTGCTAGTGGTGGTTATTGAGGGGTACAGGGTCGTTGACGTAGTGTTAGTGGGTGTAGCAACTTGCATAATGGTGTTGATTTCATGTAGTATGGTAGAGTTAGGTATTTTGCGTAGTGCCTTGGTCGTAGTGGTTGAAAAGGTTTGGCTCGAAACAAATAATAACGACTACAGCAAGGGTCTAAGGAGGTTAAGTTCTAATGCTAAAGGCTTAAGGAAACTTCTTATTGTGGTAGTATTGATCAAGAAGTGGCAATCATGGTTGGATTTTTAGAAAGAGAGAGAAATTGGGAAATGAGTTTTATAGAGAGAGAAGGCTTATGTTTGAGTGATTTTTTGAATGATTCAATGGTAGTTCCTATTGGAAATAAAGTTAGGAGATACTATATATACATAAACAAGCTCAAACAAACTTAGAAAGGCTAAATCCTCTATTTTTTGTACATTTCTAATATTTTCTATTTTTTGTACATTTCTAATATTTTCATTTTTTTTAATTTTTCTAATTTTTTTTTTGTATTTTCTCTAAGTTTTCCCTTATTTTGTACTTTTCTAGATTTTTTTTTATTTTTTTGTGTTTTTCTAATTTTTTTTATTTTTTATATTTTAAAATATGATCATTGATTTTATTCTAAAAATTTTTAAATTACAATAAGGTAAAAATATGGTGTCTACATGTGTTCTTGGACTTTGGAATGTGATTTAGAGCCTTGCGTTTTTAGGGCAATTTGGGCTTTGATTCCCGGCCTTTTGATTTGGTTTAGCTGCCCTTACTAGGATGTGATATATCCTTTTGAGCTTTTGTCTTGCACTTAAGCCTAATTTTCCAGCCTCCTTTTCTTTCTTCTTCTTCTTCTTTTTAATATATTTTTTTGTTACCTTGTTCTTTCATTTTTATTATTTTTTTTACTTTATCCCTTTTCTTTAGGTCTCTACTATTGAGTTTTTAACATTGCGAGATTGAATGCCCTAAATCCATGGGTTTTGAGTATATGGGCATAGGTAAGGTATGTGTAGGCTGGAGGTGTTTGAAAAGGAGTTTGATGAACTGTAGACCATTAGTCCCATTACTCGTGCATGGCTTCGAGGCCTCTAATTGCTCTCCTGAAGAATTTTCTCTCGGCAACCTATTAATGATGAGAAACTTTACATCGAAAGAAGGTAGCTGAACTCCTTGAGCTCCCTACATTGCCATACATTGATACAGACACTTGGTTATGATGATGCTAATCATTCCCTTACCCAAGACACTGTACCGAGTAATTCGACCAACTTCTGTCGAGAGGTTCTTACCAAATGATGAGAGACTTACTTATCGTTTGAACAGTTTTCTTTTGACCTGTTACCATTTTTCTTGTTACCTTCTTCTCGTCTCGACCTCTTTATTGCCGCAACATCTTGGTCCCCCTCGCCTGCTATGTTCAAAGAATTTTTATACGGGACCAATGTTGCATCACCACCTGTCTACCTCATCTGACATTATACTACTTTTCTATTTTTGTCTTTAGTCCTTTTTACCCTTTTTCGTATGTATTAGGAATCTCCTTTCTTGTACATACTTTCTTGTAATTTCTTTATTTGTAATATTACCTTAGGGACTTATTATAAATAGTTCCTTTCTCTTGTAAGCCAAAAAGAACTTGACAAATAAATATTGAATATTCTGTTATTGTGAGACAACCTTCTCCAAGTTTATTTTTCAGATACTTTTATCTAATCTTGTCGAGTAGCTCAAGATTAGTGGTGAGTAGACCTTGACATTAACTTGTGCGTAATATTAAGTGAGGTATCAAGTCGTGTTGTGTTTGTTGGTGAGTCACATCCTTTGAACAACCTCACGTTAGCTATTCCAATTCATATGTAGACCATTTCCCTCTATTTTTCTTCGATATTTTGAAGGATCAATTCAGTTCAAGTTTGCTACGGTAAGTCCTAGTGATAACTAAGCTTCTAGACATACCATATAATTTTGGTATCAAAGCTTAAGGTTAAGACTAAGAGCTATATAGTGATAGTTCATCTATTATTTAAGATACTTGTGTATTGTAGGCATTCGAGTGAAGTGTATTTTTTGAAGCTTTGTGTTGAGAATGTCAAATCCTAGTATACAAGGAGAGGTTAACGATGCCGAGAGTAATGCTCATGGTCATGGTCAAATTACTTGAAAAACACCACGTACTACTGATGAGCAGATACGAGATCTTGCTGCTATAGTGGCCAACTTAGTTGTCTCCGTAAACAGAGTCTTGGAGATTGGACCATGTGAGAGAGTTGTTGAGCAGGGCCAAGAAATGAGAGATAGGCTGAAGAGGCAGATGAATGAATGAGCTCTGGAAGCCTTTCCAATGAATTAAGCACCACCACGACATGCTGATAGAGTTGCGAGAAGAAGGTTGGAGTTGGACAAAGTGGAAGAGTACGAAGAAAGAGAAGACCAATATGATAAGATTGACGAACATGAGTTCAAAGCACCAAGAAGTGTCGAACATCTTAAGGTATAGATTTCAAGTTTCAATGAGTTTAGTAGTGCTGATGACTACCTGGATTGGGAACAGAATACCGAGAAAATATTCGACTTCTACAATTATGAAGATGCTGTTCACATTAGAGTAGCCACGTTAGAATTTTCTAGATATGAGGTAATGTGGTAGAAGAAGCTACAAAATGTTCGCTTAAGGACCCGACGCGAGGCTCGAACATGGAATGAGATGAAGAGAGTTTTGAGAAGTAAGTTCATTCCCAAACACTACGAACAAAATACTTTTTGACGACTCTAAGACTTGAGGCAACGTAACAAATTTGTAGACAACTATGTTTGAAAGTTTTAGTTGCTCATAACATGATATGATGTCGATGAGCTTAAGACCTAAACTATAGTACAGTTTATCTTTGGACTACGAGTTGAAATTGGTAACATTGTGGAACTACAGAGCCTTACAACTCTAGATGAAACCATTTGTATGGCCTAGAGAGTTAAAAGGCAACAGTGGAACAAAGTTAGTCGAATGCCAAGTAGCCGAATACTGATGTTGAATAGGAGTGGCCTATTAAGTCGACCAAGGAATGATAGAGCATCAAACAGTTTCAAGGTGGAATACCAAGGTCACATGCTAAGCCGACCAGATGAAGCCTGAGGTAAGAGCAAGACCAAGAAGCCTGAGATCTAAAGAGATCAAGGTTAGAGTTTAGGAAAGAAAACCTGAGAAATCAAATATTTTAAATGCCTTGGCTATGGATACATGGCTAGTTAATAACTAAACTGTCGAGTCATGACCATAAAGGGAGACAAGTCCCAATTTTAAGTCGAAATTGTGAATGAAAAAGAGGAAGAAGTGGCAAATGATCTGATGTTGGAAGAATTTTAAGAGGACCCCAATGTCATGCCCTGAAGTGGTAGAGTCGTAACAACCCCGCCGTGTAAACCATCCTAAGATAGAAGTTAGCCTTACAACCACTGTCTTATACTTGATCTATACAAGGCATCCACGATTAACCGCTTTGAAGTAAACAGTTTGTAATTTAAATAAATTATTTACCTAAGAAAGTGGGGAATATATATATACACTATAATTCAGTTATTGCAATTAAAGTTTACAATAATTCTCCGTAATATATTTCCTAGTTATTACGTTATTCAGAAATGAAAAGTAATTCTAAAATAAAAAGCTTAGACCTTAAAAATATGTGTTTATTCTTCAATCTTTTTCCTCACTCCCCAGGATCTAGCAGTTGCTAGCTTCAGAGTAGTTATTTGCCGCTTTTTAGCCAGCACCTGCATGATGTCTATAAGGATGTGAGCAACCACAGCTCAGTAAGTTAGAATGGAGGACTTAAAACTATACCATAAACACAATAAGGTTTCCAATCAACTTATTAGTACAATGCGTGTGCAAGCAAATACCGTCGCACGATGTTGTCCGGCACGTCGTGAGATTAGAGAAATTGCACCCACTCTAATCCAGGTTGAGGAGTTGCCATTAATGCAACAGCTCACAACCAAACTCAGGCTTACGCAATGGGGACCTCACTCTTCCCGTGACTACCTTCGAACCATTGACTTCACCCTCGCCGCGACCTCCTCTCCTGTTACTTAGTTCGACTGAGGATGAAGAAGGGACCAATTGCAATCATGCACTATCCCTTTCGAAGGGGTCGGTATTTGGCCGGAGAGTCCTAATTTCCCCTAATGGGTTGCCATGTAAGTCCGATTATGATTATAGGTCGTATATTTGAGTAGGTCCAATTTAGGGTGATTAATCATTTCATACATACCATACAATACAAGCCAGGACAACAGATAGAATCATAGCATCACTTATAATCAAGCACATGCACATATCCATCTATCTAACAAGCACAACCAAGCATAATCTTAAGCCTCCAAAATATAGCATCGTATTAATCCCAACTTACCTCGACTCCTCGCTCATTCACTCGAGGTCCGACTTGCTTAAGCTATCGCCGATCATCCCTATAACACAAACGCGGTTTCAGTTTTTCATATAACTATTATAGGTTCATTTTATCCTATAACGCTTATTGTTATGTGTTGTTTAGGGTTTAATATGCCTAATTATCTAGGTCTTAAGTTTTTTACAATTATTCTAGGTTTGGGTTCGGTTTCAGTTTCCGCATCGATTTTTCTAAATTAGGTTCTAATTCGATTTCTAAATATTGTTTTATACTCGAACCCTACAAATTCGTTTCAACTCATAATGTGAAACTAATCACATTACTTCTTGATCTCCTAAATATCATCATTACCTCTGGTCAGTATTTTATTTCACTCGGTACACTTAAATTCGTATTAGTGTATCGAATTCATTTCTAATGTGAGAAATTTTTACATTTTTCATATAATTACATAAATTCAAGTCTTCCATTAGTTTCATTATAATCCCTATTATTTATATAATATCAATTTTTATCCTAATATTTTCTATTTATTATATTTCTAATAATTACACATTATGCATTATTACCTATTATATATATAATACATTTCTAATATTTCTATCACTTTAATTACCATCTCTAAACATCGATTATCATTTCAAAATGTCTAAATTCATCCTAAATCAGGTTTTCTATCTAATTATCCTAATTTACAAAATTAATTTACAATTTACTATTTTTCCATATTACTCATTTACTACATAATTAACCTAATAATTACATTTAACACCCTAAATACTACAAGTATCATACTCCATTAGATTTCAACATCCTAAAACATATACTTATTCACTAAATCAGTAATTAACCATTTAATTACTTAATTAATCCTAAATTTCCTATTTTATGCCTTATTTTAGAGCCTAAAAATTATCTAAAATTTTTGAAAATTAATTTTTGAAAACGGGATTCATAGCACTATTCTATATCATCTAAGTAATCTACACAAAAATTTTGGGTTCAAAACTACACTCCTAAGATCACTTATTTTTAAACTCGATTTTGCACGATTTGTTAAGGACCCTATATTATGAGACATATTTTCATAAAAATAATATTTTCTCTAAAAAATATATACAAAAATATTCTAGAATAAAAAAATTCATAATTTTATAATAATATTTATTATTTTTACAAAATTACATAAAATCAAGTTGGAAATCGAACTCACCAATTTGGGTGGCTCCGGCCACCTCCAGTATCCATGGGTGTGTCAGCCCACCTGGGCACTACCACCACCGGTGGTAGTGGCCATCCACTCCCAACTGCTCGTCAGGTTTGAGTTCTCCTTTGTGGCCCTAACTGCACAGTTTTCCTTTTCGTTTTTTTTTATTTGGTTTTTCTCTCAATTTTCGCCTCTCCCTAATTTTCTATGATTTGTAACTGTCCAAATAAGCTTTTGAATTTTTCTTGCTATTTATAGGACTTTGTGACAAATAATATGCATTAATTAGACATAACATTGCCCCATTTCCTTGATTTTTAGCTTTTGTATTACTTAATTCTAATTGGTTAATTTTTCTTTTTTAGATTTTGACCTGCCACGACCATATTTGCATTAATCTACACCCTTCTAACTTTTTTTCTGATTTTTATTAATTAATTTAATAATTTTATTTAATTATTTCTTATTATTTTAGTACCTTTCGCGTATTTTAAGTAATTGCGCGTATTTCTACATACATGTAAATTCATATATAGTATAAATAACTATTCCTAAATATTATTTAGGCCATTTTATGATTTTTAGTATACATATAATTTATCTCTAATAATTCGTTAATTATCGGAATGCATTTTACACATTTTCAATAAATAACGAGTTATATACTTAAAATTTGAAATTTTTATATTCTTTTGTTTTATTACTTATTTTGTTAAATTCAAACTTACGGGATCATTTTATTAATATTTCTAGCTTTATTTTATAATTTAGGCTTGATCGGGTCTTTCAACCGATTGAAACCTCGAATGGCTAGTTATGGGGCTTATATTCTACCCCCCTTTAAAATAGTTTCGTCCTTGAAACTATTGTATATCTATTATTGCTTACTTACTAGGATTGATAGTTTATATATTATTACTACTCTAAAAATCGAAGAAATCATAGGTAATGCTTTGTCTTTACTACATTAAGTTCTACTTTAATTTCTAAGTCTAGACCTTCATCCGGTCGTATCTTTGCTTACTCCGTGTCTCAACTCTTGAACTTTTGAACCTGATTATCCAGTATTTGTGGGGGTTACTTCATAACCTTAAATCCCATCTTCCATTCTACTGAATTATCTTCAAATAAAACTTTTGTGTGGTTTGCTAATTAAGTTTTCTAATTGCTTCCTAATTAAAATTCCACTTCTTCTCTGCTTGGACCTTTGCTCAATCTCTTAATTTTCCTTCATTTGCATACTCTACCTTAGTATCAATCAAGGCTTATTTTATTACCGTAGTCCTCTAGTCGTATTGTACTATTTTATGACTTAGTTTCATGACCTCGCAAATTTTCTTATTGGTTTATTCTCCATTTATTCCTTATTTGATTATTTCTTAAGTTTTATTTGTGATCATTAATGGTTCCAAATTCACTTCATATCATCACCTTTCCTTTCATCCAAAATCTTCCACTCAAATGATTATACTACTGTCATAGCTTCTCATTTGTTCTTCATACAGCTTAGCATAGGATTAATAGAAGTAAATTTAGCAAATCCCGACTTTTCCCCTTCTCGAATTCAAATGAGATGGTTAACGACTCCATTTGACTTGACTTGACTCAACTCAAGAAGAATGAATACGACTGTTGACTGACAGACTTAGCAAAAGAGACAGTATTAAGAAGGACTGATTACTTAACAAACATGACACAACAGAATACACTGATCAGATCAACATGACATGAGACTCAACAACAACAATTGGACAATTTCAGATTTTCCATGTCCCTGTTGGATTACCTATTGCAATTGCTAATATGAAGTACATTGTAACTTCATAGCTTCTTTATATACTAGATCACCTCAATGGATTTTTCCTCTAATCACCAATTCAACATTTTTAATATCCACTAAAATATCTTCTCCAAATATAACGAGCTTGATGAAAAGGTATTCTCTCCTCCAAAAATCACATGTCTTCCATTTCAATATACTACTTATGATCACTCAACTTCAATAATGCCATCCACAGATACTTTATATATCAAAATACTATTGACGAATACCACTACAAGTGTTTCCATATACAATTGGCATGCATTTGTTTCTCCTAATTTTGTGACTACAATTTATGCACTGATCTTATCTTGATGCCCTTCCAATCTAATATTATTTTAGAAATTGATAGTTACCCTTCTAACTCTTAAAGTCTCTTTTACAACATCTAATACAGAGTTTCAATTATAGGTTTGATTCTTGATTGACTTAATCATGAAATTCAAATATCCACAAAATAATCTTCAGAAATATATTTGAACCCTTATATGTTACTAATAGATTCCATACTTATTGATATTTTCTCCAGTCTCTTCTTTATAGATTTCCACAAACTTCTCATAATCTACCACCAGTAACTTTCCTTTTAAATTTCATTTCCATCATATCCTATGTAACTATGGATTAATATCCTTCCTCCAATATAAATTCTAAACTGATAGGTAACGATAATCTCAATTACCTTAAATCCTTTTCCGTTCACTAGTTTCTAATTTGTAGGGAAGGAATACTTTAATATCATCATTATACTTGCATTTAATCCATTTGTATATTCTACAGGATCAAGGTTAGAGTTTAGGAAAAAAAACCTGAGAAATCAAATGTTTTAAATACCTTAACTATGGATACATGGCTAGTTAATAACTAAACTGCCGAGCTATGACCATAAAGGGAGACAAGCCCTAATTTGAAATAGAAATTGTGAATGAAGAAGAGGAAGAAGTGGCAACTGATCCGATGTTAGAAGAATTTTAAGAGGACCCCAATGCCAAGATACCTCCTGAGGGTAAAGCCAAGTATTGCTTTATTGTTAGGCGCTCTCTTTGTACTTTTGTGGTTAATGAGAATGAGTAAAGAGAGAACCTCTTTCATACGAATTGTCGGGTGAATGGCAAGTTATGCATTGTGATAATTGACAGAGGGAGTTGTACCAACGTCATCGCGCAAGGGGTAGTTAAGGCCATGAAATTGTCATCCCTTCCGTCACGCCCTGAAGTAGCGTAGTTGTAATAGCCTCATCATGTAACCCATTTTAAGATAGAAGTTGGCCTTACAACTGCTATCTTAGACGTGATCTACACAAAGCGTCCATGACTAACCCGCTTTCAAGTAAACAGTTTGTAATTTAAATAAATCATTTACCTAAGAAAGTAAAAATATATCTATATACACTAGAATTCAGTTACTACAATTAATGTTTACAACATTTCACCATAATCTATTTCCTAGTTAATACATTATTCATAAATGAAAAATTGTAAGATAAGAGTTTAGACCTTAAAAATATATGTCTGTTCTTCCAATGTTTTTCTTCATTCTCTCGCATTCAGCAGCTGCTGGCTTCAGAGTAGTTATAAGCCGCTTCTTGGCCATCACTTGCAATGACGACTATGGGGATGTGAGCAACCATAACTTAGTAAGTTAGGGTGGAGGACTTAAAAATATACCATAAACACAAACAAGGTTATCAACCAACTTATTAAGTGTAATGCATGTTCAAGTAAATGCCATTGCACGACCTTGTCTCGCCTGTCGTGAGATTAGAGAAATTGCGCCCATTCTAATCCGAGTTGAAGAGTTATCATTGATGCAACAACTTACGACCAAACCTAGGCTTATGCAAGGGAGACATCGCTCCTCTCGCGACTACCTTCGAACCATTAACTTCACCCTTATCGCGACATCCTCACCTGTCACTTAGTTCGACTAAAGATGAAGAAGGGACTCATTATGCTATCTAGCGCTATCCCTTTTGAAAGGGGTCGGTATTTAGCCGGAGAATCCTCGGTTTCCCTTAATAGGTTGCTATGCAAGTTCGATTATAATTACAAAACGTATATTTGATTAGGTCCAGTTTAGGATAATCAATTATTTCATATAAATCATACAATATAAACCAAGCAGCAAATAAAAAATCATATCATCAATTTCTAAGTACCATTTTATACCCAAACCCTAGAGACTCGTTTCAACTCATAATGCAAAATTAATCACATTATTTTCAGATATCCAAAATACCATAATTACCCCTAGTCAGTATTTTATTCCACCCAGTATACTTAAATTCTTATTAGTGTATTAAATTTACTCTTGATGTGAGAAATTTTTATATTTTTCATATAATTACATAAATTTAAGATTTCTATCAGATTTATTATATGTCCCTATTATTTATATAATATCAATTTTTATCCTAATATCTTTTATTTATTATATTTCTAATAATAACATATTATGTATTGCTACTTATTATATATATGATACACATATAATATTTCTATCACTCTAATTACTACCTCTCAACATCGATTAACATTTCAAAATGTCTAAATTTATACCAAATCAAATTTTACAACTAATTACGCTAATTTACAAAATTAACTTAAAATTTACTATTTTTCTTATTACTTATTTACTACGCAATTACCCTAATAATTGCATCTAACACTCTAAAGGATAAAAATATCATACTTCATCAGATTTGAACATTCTAAAACATATAATTATATATCAAATTAGTAATTACCCATTTAATTACTTAATTAACCCTAAATTACCCATTTTATGCCTCATTTTAAGGCCTAAAAATTATCTAAAATTTTCAAAAATTCATTTTTGGAAAAATGGATTCTTGGCACTATTTTATATCACCTAAGTAATTTACAAAAAAAATTTGGGCTCAAAACTACACTTCTAAGATAATTTATTTTTAAATCGAAACATGCTCAGTTTTGCATGATTTCTTAAGGATCATATATCACAAGACATATTTTCATTAAAATAATATTTTTTATAAAAAATAGATACTAAAATATTTCGGAATAATAAAATTCACAATTTTATAAGAATATTTATTATTTTTATAAAATTACACAAAATCGAACTGAAAATTGAACTCACCAGTTTGGGTAGCTCCGATCACCGTCTGTGGCCATGGGTGTGTCGACCCACTTGGGCACTACCACTACCGTGTGGTGGTGGTGGCCATTCACTCTCAGCTGCTCGTTGGGTTTGGGTTCTCCTTAGAAGCCCTAACTGCACAGATTTTTGCTAATTTTTTGTAAAATCTTAATTTACTCTTAATTTTACCTCTCTCTAATTTTCTAAACTTCATGACATCTAAAATGAGCTTCTGAAAAATTTGGGATATTTATAGAGATCTTGGATAATTATTGTGTAATAATTTGATTAGACAATTGTCTTATTTTCTTCCAATTTGCCTTTCATGTTGTTCTAATTTAATTAGCTAATTTTTTTCTTATTTTCCCCAGCTTCCATGACCCAAATATGGATCATTCCTTATTTTTTTTATAATTTTTATTTATTTTTTCTTAATTAATTATGAATTTTCTTTAATTGTTTAGTATTATTTTAGCACATTTCGCTTATTTTAAGTAATTACGCGTATTTCTACCTTCATGTAAATTCATATATAGTATAAATAAATATTCCTAAATATTATTTAGGTTATTCTATTATTTTTAGTATATATATAATTTATTTTTAGCGATTTGTTAGTTATCGGAATGCATCTTATGCATTTTTGATAAATAACGAGTCATATACTTAAAATTTGAAAATTTTATATTCTTTTATTTTATTACATATTTTCTTAAATTCGAACTTAGGGGTCACTTTTACTAATATTTTTAACTTTATTTTATTATTTAGGCTCTATTGGATCCTTTAACCGATTACCTTAAATTCTACGAGTTAAACTTTAGGTAGCTGATCGTGGGTCTTACACTTTCCATATCACAAGTTGTACAAGATTTACTAACTGAATGAGAAAGGAGGATTATACGTTGTCGAGTAACTTAGAGTGTTGATTACCATTGGTGATAGGTATAAGGATGAAGTGCTGTGTGATGTGCTTTTGATGTATGCTTCTCACATATTACTTGGCCGATCGTTGCTATTTAATTTGAGAGTCTTACACAATGGGTATAGAAACACCTACATGTTCCAGAAGTATTGAAAGAAAATTATATTGGCATCTATGAGTCATAAGGAAGTGCAACAAGCCCAGGAAAAGGTTGTTAGATCTCTGCAGGGAAAGTCCTTAGTGATATCCCCAGCTTAGTTTGCACAAGAAGTTAAGGCCGAGGACTATGTGTTCCTTTTAGTCGAGATTCCTAGAGGTTAGAGAAGTCGAGAACTTGCCTGCAAAGGTACAACAGCTGCTTTAAGACTTTGTCGACCTATTCCTTGCTGAGATGCCGAAGGGTTTACCTCCCTTAAGAGGTATTAAGCATTGCATCAACCTCCAACCAAGGGCTGCCTGTAAGCCCTAAAGCTAAGCCAAGTAACCGTAGGGTTGAACTTAGAACTCAAGGTTTAGGGCGATCGGTTAACGGATCCGATCAAACCCAAATTATAAACTATTAAGAGGAATATCAATAAAAATAACCCTGTAAACTTGAATTTAAGAAAATAAGTAATAAAATAGGAGACTATAAAATTTTCAAATTCTAAGCATAATAACTATTAATTACCAAAAATGCGAAAAGTGTAATGAAATAACTAATAAATTACTAGAGATAGATTATATGTATACTAAAAATTTTAGAATGATCAAAATAATAGTTAGGAATGTTCACGTGTACACCACATGTATTTACGTGTAGATAAAAATACGCGTAATTACCTAAATTGGCCAAAAACTAAGCAAATAATTAAAGAAAATTATAAAATAATTATAGAAAAATCAGAGGATGATAAGCTGAACCAAGATCAGGTCATGGCAGGTTCAAACCAGAAAAAGAAAAATTAACCAATACAATTTGGACAACCTAAAAGCCAAAAATCAAGGAATTGGGGCAAAGTCTTATCAAATTAATACAAATTAATTACTACAATTGTCTATAAATAGGGGAAAAATTTCCAGAAGTCATTTGGTCAGTTTAGGATCTGAGAAAAATTGAAACACTGAAAAAATCGAGAGAAAATCTAGAAAAAAAAGAAAAGAAAAATGTGCAAATTAGGCAAGTGAACCAACCGAACCACCACCACCACCCTACACTAGAACCACTGCCTGGACCGGCCGACAACCTTGGACCGGGCTTGGACGGCCAGAAAGCTTTGGACCGGTTAGTCTCTCAAATGACTTGATTTTGAATAATTTTGTAAAATTTGTTATTTTGCCTAGAAAATTATGAAACTTGTTATTCTGAGGTTTTATTGTATGTAAATTTAAGAAAAAATATTGATTTAGTTTAATTAAATCTGTAATTATAGGGTCCTTAACAAATTATTCAAAACCAAGCATGACTAAATGGGAAAATAAATAGGCTTAGAAGTGTAGTTTGGAGTTCAAAATTTTTCTGTAGGATGCTCATATGATGTAGAACAGTGCTATGAAGCCATTTTTTTAAAATTAATTTTCGAAATTTTTAAGTTAATTTTTAGCCTTATAATGATGGGAAAATTGGGTGATTTAGGGTTAATTAGGTGATTAAGATGTTAATTACTGATTAGGATATTAATTATATGTTTAAGGATGTTAATCTCTGAAGTGGAACTCTAATCCTAGCCTTTAGGTATTAAGTATGGTTAATTAGGGAAATTAGGTAAGTAATATAAGAAATTAGTAATATGTGATATTCTAAATTAATAAATCTAAAAAAATAGAGTTATTTAGATAATATTATAATAGAAATAAGAAAAATAATAAATATAAAAATAACAATTAATCTTAAGAAAAAGTCTCAAAATGTAAGATTTTTACACATCGGGAATAAATCCGATACCGCAATTAGAGTTAGCATGTACCAAATAGATTAGAATACCAAATTATGACCCAATAGGATATTTGGACACTCGAGCTTAATGTGATTAATTTTACATTAGGATTCGAGCATATTTCAAGCTTAGAAATCAAAATTTAAAATCTCATTTAGGATTTGAACACCGAAATAGAGTACACGAATCATTAGGACGTAATGGGTATACACGGACAAAAATGAATTAAAATATAACTTAGAATATGAAACCATAAATTTTAAGTACTAAAAAGACCTATTTGTATTATAGGACATCTAGAGACAAAATCAGCTTGTGATTAAGGGATCAAGCGATCGAGCAAATCCAAGTAAGTTGGGTTATTGCTTATTGTAATAGAGTATTAGTTTTGTAGTACTCGGAGACTTAGGCTTGTATATGATTGTGATTATAAGTAGTTTACGCATGTGTTTGATGTATCTGAATTCGTGCTGAATGTGTATTGTGAGTGATTCTGTGACTGATTGAATTGGTATGAAATTGTTTGACCACCCTAAACGGAATTTAATATTAGTCAACCCCAAATAATTAATATTGTCATGCATTGCAACCCGTTAAAGGATTATAGGATTCTCCAAACAAATACCGACCCCTTCGAAAGGGATAGCGCAGGATTGTAAAATGGTCCCTTCTTCATCCTTAGTCGAACTAAGTGACAAGAGAGGAGGTCGCGGCGAGAGTGAAGTCAATGGTTCGAAAGTAGTCGTGGGAGGAGCGAGGTCTCCATTGCACAAGCCTGGGTTTGGTTGTGAGCTGCTGCATAACATGGAAACTCCTCAACCCGGATTGGAGCGGGTGAAATTTCTCTGATTTCACAACGGGCCGAACTATGTTGTGCGATGACACTTGATTATTGCATTTCATAAAAATAATTGTTTGATAACCCTGTTTGTGCTTATATGCATTCATGAGTCTCCAATTCAACTTACTGAGCTGTAGTTGCTCATACCCTTATAGATCCTTTTGCAGGTTCTGATTTCTGGACACTCAAAGTACTATGCCGCCCTACAATTACCCAGAGGTTAGTCTGTTGGAAGCCAGGGGTGTGAGGATCAAGTTACTTAGTATAGTGTTTAACTAGAGTGACCATGTAATTAAGAATGAAAGACTGGTAGTTATTCTGTAATCTAGTAAACTGTTATGTTATGTAAAACTTCCTGGAAAGCTCTGTAGATATATATATATATATAATATTGTACATGTTATTAGAAATTTGTACTATTTATCATAATTGTAGTTTAATTGTTAATTAGACTATTTACTTCAAAGCGAGGAGTTGTCGACGCCTTGTGTAGGTCATGTCTATGGTAGGCACTATGAGGCCAATTACTATCATAGAATGGTTTACACGGCGGGACTGTTGCGACTTTGCAACTTCGGGGCGTTACACTGCCTTACCAAACCGACCCGTGTATAGGCTCAATCCAGAGCAAGTATCTGAACTGAAGAAACAAGTGGATGAGTTGACAGATCGCGGATATGTCTGTGAGAGCATGAATCCTTGTATCGTACTCGCTGTACTTGTACCGAAAAGGGATGAAATGTGGTGAATGTGCATTGATAGTCGAGCTATCAATAAGATCACTATCAAATACTAATACCCAATCCTGTAGCTTGATAATATGCTTGATGAGTTACATGGCGCTTGCATCTTTTCTAAGATTGACCTAAAGAGCAGCTACCACCAGATATGGATGAGACCTGGCGATGAATGGAAGACGGCCTTCAAGATAAGGGATGATCTATTCAAATAGTTAGCGATGCCATTTGGACTAACTAATGTACCGAGTACATTTATGTGGTTGATAAATCATATACTAAGATTGTTGATCGATAAATATGTTGTGGTTTGTTTTGATGATATTTTGGTCTATAGTGTCAACTTCTTTGTTCATGTTGAACATTTGAGATTGGTGTTTAACATACTCTGCACCAAGAAATTATTCGGCAACCTGAAGAAATGTGTGTTCTATCAAAGCGAGGTTATGTTCCTCGAATATGTCGTTTCATGGAGAGGAGTTCGAGTTGATGAGGAAAAATTCAAAGCTATTAATGAGTGGCCTACACTAACTAATGTTGCCAAGGTCAGCAGCTTCCGTAGACTAGCTTCGTTCTATCTGAGATTTATTTAGAACGTTAGTTCCATAATTGTATCGTTCATTAAATTAACCAAGAAGAACATTGAGTTTAGATGGACAGAAAAGACTTAAAGGAGCTTTGAAGACATGAAGTATAAACTGACGTCTGCTTCGGTACTCACCCTGCTAGATTTCAAGAAGGTTTTAAGGTTGAGTGTGATGCATCTAGTGTCGGTATTAGTGCTGTCCTTATGCATTAGTACTGTCCTTATGCAAGAGTGCCGACCCATTACCTACTTAAGCGAAAAACTCCGAGGTATTGCCCTGAATTACTCAGCCTACAATAGGGAGTTCTATGCCTTTGTTCGAACACCCTTAAACTACCAGCATTATCTGTTGCCGAGAGAATTCATGATCTATTTGGATCATGAACCTCTTAAGCATCTTCGTGGGCAATAGAAGCTTTCTCAATGTTACGCTAAGTGGGTCGAGTTCTTGGAGACCTTTTGCTATGTCATCAGATATTAGAAAGGGTGCACCCGCACAGTGGCTGATGCACTGTCTTGCCGTTATACCTTCATCACAACGTTGCAAGCTAACATGCTTTTATTTAGCACTTTACTTGATTAGTATGAGCATGACCTACATTTTGGACCCTTGGTAGCCAGGTGCAATGTTAGAGGAGCTGTGAAAGGGTTTTACTTGAATGAAGGGTTCTTGACGAAGGGCAAGCAGATTCGCGTGCTGAGTGGTTCTACAAGGGAGCTACTGGTTCGAGAAGCTCATGCCGGAAGTTTAGCCAACCATTTTGGGGAAAAGAGGATGATTGAGATATTGAAGGAGATTTTACTAACTTAGGATAATATGGGATGTACACCGAACACTTGAGAGGTGAAAGGTGTTCAAGTATGCAAAGGGAAGGAGAGAGCCCTATGGAGAATATACACCCTAACCAATTCCAGAGTGGCTATAGACCGATCTAAGTATGGATTTCATGCTCGACCTTCCCCACACACTGAGAAGATACGACTCAATCATGGTGGTGGTCGATTGGTTCAGTAAGATGGGCCACTTCACTCCCAACCACAAAATTAATGATACTTTATTCATTGTTAACTTCTTTTTGCAGGAAATTGTGTGACTGCAGGAAATTATGTCCAATCGTGATTCAAAATTCACGAGCTTTTTTTGGAAGACCCTATGGAGGAAGCTCGACATTAAGCTCCTTTTCAATGCCTCTTGCCACCCTCAGATAGATGGCTAAACTAAAATAGTTAATAGAACCGTTGGTAACCTCTTGTGCACTACTATTGGAAAGAACTCTCATGACTGGGAATTATGCTTGCCCACAATTGAATTTACCTATAATCGCTCAACTTACAGCTTAATTGGAACATCACCATTTGAGGTTGTTGATGAACTTAACCTGAACTTACCTTTGGACTTAATTAATAATTTGACACAAGGGGAAAGTCAATCCGACCTACAACGTACTGGGAAATTCCAGAGGTTACATCAGAAGATCGTCGAACAACTAGCTAAAACTATAACCCAATAGAAGGAAGTAGGAAACCGCGAAAGGAGACAAGTTGTTTATTGCCCTAGGGACCTTGTCTAAGTCCATCTTAGTAAGGAACACTTTCCTAGCAAGAGGACAAACAAACAATCTCCCAGAACAGACGGACCTTACAGGATCTTAAGGTGCATTAATGATAACGCTTATGAGATTGAGTTACCCGAAGGTTTTAACGTGTCTACCACATTCAATGTCGCCAATCTAACTCCTTATATACCCAATGATGACAAAGACCAAGATTTGAAAGCAAATCTTTAGCAACCCCGGGGTAGAGATGGACTTTGCCCCTTAGTTTTCGCAAAACATGCTCTATTTTAATACTTTTCATTTGATCTAAGTTTAGGACTTAGGTTATATTTAACCTTGTGCCTTGACTTGGTTAGGTTTGGTTTTCTCATTGGACTGTAGGTTTTGACTTAGTTTAGCTACCTTAATGGGCTAGGGCTTGTGTTTGTATTGGCTTCCTTAATGGGCCAAGTGGCTTTGTTTGGGTTTGGATGCCTTAACGGGCTAAGCGGTTTGTGTTTGGGTCGGTACATAAGAATTTGTAACCGTAAGCAAATTTCTTTATTTTTTTTATCTTTATTTTTTGTGAAAGAGAAAGATGGGACTTTATTTTATAGAAACCGAGAAATTTAATTACAAAAAAATCATAATTTTGGGGTTTTATTTACAAGTCAATGGGTTTTATTTACATTTCCCTAAGGAAAAGAGACAAAAATGGTTAGATAAATGACTATTGAAGCACCTATTTACAAAACAGAATTTTTTAAGAATGAAAAATGATAAACTAAAGAGAACTTTTTATTGTTTTGAAAAATAAACATATAGAAAACCAAGGAAGAGAGCCTAACATTTATTCTCTATTTTTATTTGATGAAACTTGACACTTATCTTAGGTTTCCTAGCTATAAACTGAAAAAACCTTAAACTAAGTCTCGCATACTAGCTCTAAGGTCCCCTAACATTTCATGGGTTTCTCTAATGACTTGTCTAAAAAGGGCTTTTAAGGCCCAGTTGTGAGCTTCATAACATTCAAGCTTTTTCTTCATGTAAGCAATTTCAGTGTCTAGCAGCTGCTTAAGAATCCTAGGAAGGTCCTGTAGCCTATTATTTCTTTGATTATTTGCTTAGTTATCTATCATTTTATGCCTAAACATTTTGTAGAAAAAAAAATCAATTATCAATAAAAGAATATACATGGAAACATGCATTAGAACTGTTTGGGTTAGTACATTACTCTTTAAGTTGCAACCTTATCGTTTGATTTGGTGTTAAATTCTTGTAAAAAATGATTACATTTCTAAAAACCTTCCAATATTGGTAAGGCACAATTATTAAGAGTAGTGTATTAACTCAAGGTTTTAAGGGAAGTACATACAATTAAGGCAAGTTTTAAAAGTCCTTAAACTTTGTGACCTTACTTGTTTTTAGAAAATACCTTCATTTGTCACATTAAATTTAAGTAGGGGTGACCTAATCAACCTCAAGCAGTGGTTACACCACAACACTTAGAGCCTACATAATGGCCCTCCTATTTTAGGGTCCTAATATAGTTCGGGTTTGACTGTTTCTATCATACAATTATGATACATAAAGTAAATCCCCCCTCATAGTTTAAAAAACTTAAATAAATTTAACCATATAAGAAAGGTTGGTAAAACTAAAAAATAATGAACAAACAAATAAATAAATTACCTTCAGCAAAGTAATTTAAAAAATCAATTCTAAATTTGGAAAATTAGATGGTTAACCCTCTTGACGTCCTTAGTAGAGTTGCCATTCTATTGAGCTTGATATTTCTCTATTTTTATAAGTTTTCCCTAAACTAATTAATACTAAATCTTATTTGTTTAATATTAATCATCGACTAAGATTTAAAAAAAAAAATTAACTTTTTAAAAGAGTCTTGTAAGCTCTTAGAGTCACCACTCAATCGGGATTAGGAAATGATTCAAGTCAAAACCAAACGAGTAGATTTGGTTTTGACTTAAACACTGGTTTATGCAAGAAAACAAATTTTTTTGAAAAAAGAAGAAGGGTTTTGAAAAACTGAAGATCAAGTCCGAGGATTGGGTTTTTTTTAAACCCTTACTAGTATCATAAACTTTCCAAATTTAGATTTAATTATTTGAATTTACCTTTCAGGACAAAACTAACATTTAAATAATATTTTTTTTTTTTTACTAATTTGAGTAATTTAAGCTAAAAATGGGAAAAAAATTAATTTTTTCGTTTTATATGTCAACTCAAAGGTGCCTACATATCCGCTATTTGAGATTAAACGTTCGTAGTTTTTTTGCTAAAAACATTAACAAGTTGGTTGATTTTAGTAAAGAAAATATCAGGTTTACGTTTTTTTACTCAATTCGATGTTAATTAAGGAAAATTTCTAAAGGATTCTAATAGGGGTTTTATTGTTGAAAAAGTCTAAAGTACTAATTTTGAAAATGAGTCGATTTATTTTTATTTTGGAAAAATATTTTTCTAAGTGATAAAATAACTTTATTATTTATTTATTTATTTTTATTTTGTATTTTATTATTTAGTTGTTTATTATTATTTTTCCTTTTATTTATTACTAAAACATAAAAATAAAACGAAGCTTTTTATTTCCTTTTTTTTTCTATTTTCTTTTTCTTCTTTTTTATTTTTTTTATGACTTTTTAGTTACGTTACAAAACATTGAACAATAATAATAAATAAATTGCAACATAAAAATAAATAAAAAAGGTCGAATTGAATCTAAATCAAAGAGGCATGGGTCGGATCTCAAAACAAGTCTTCAGGTTAGGTTGGCTCAGCCGACTTGATCACGTGCTATGTATGTGCGTGGCTAAGGAGAAACAACAGCTAGTGCAATGGTGGCTAGGGGTGGTTTCTAACAACTTTTGAAATGGGTAAACCCACTTTCATGGGTACCTTATTGAGCTTAGTGAGTCTACGAGTAACGTTATGGCTAACGGTAGTCGTTTGGGGGTTTGTCAGGTTTAGATAAGTTGTGGTGTGGTGGGGTACGGTTATGTTGTGTGCGCGGTAGTGGTGTTTGGAGATGGATGTAATGTGTTGTGTTGCTTGCAGTAGTTGTGCGTGATGTTAAGTTATGCAGTAGTGAGAGTGGAGTATTAAGCATTTGGGCTTTGGTGTTGGTGGTTGCTAGGTGTGTACGGTTAAGCTTTGGTCAGCAACGCAGGTCATACGAGGATGGAGGCTGCTATTGCGTGGTTACGAGAGAGAAAGGTCAGGGATTGATGTTGTTCGGATAGGTGCACTGTGGATCTTGGTTTAGATTGGATGGTAGCATGCTAAATGCAGTATATAGTGTGTTAGACAGTAGATGTGCTGTTATGTTAGCGTAGGGGGTTTTGTTGTTGCTGCTAGCATGGGAGAGGTGGCTAGAATCTAAGTATTTTGGGTTGTTAGGTTGTAGTGGTGATCGTATGCGTCGCGCAAGGATAGGGGTGGACCGGATGCTATCACGTATGTATGGGTTGCCGGTTGGTTGCGATTGGTGTTTTAGCAAGGGTCGAGAGAGAAAGGGCGTTTGATGGTGCTAAAAGAGAGGGTAGCTAAGTAGGTAGATGACTATGGTTATAGGTTTGGGTATTGGTACTGGCCGTGCATCGGGGGTGTTTAGAATAAGGCTTCTGTATGCTATGCGTTGTAGGGTTTGTGCGAGATGGAGATGATCGACGGTAGGTTTAGGTTAACGTAACTGAGGGGAGAAGAATGTAGAGAGAGAGAGAGAGTCGAAGTAGTTAGTTTAAAGAGAGAAAGTCAAGTTGAAGGTAAAGTAAATTGTGGCGAGAGAGAGAGAGAAGTCGAGGATTTGTGTTGATTGGATAGGTGTAGTTTTTTTTTTTTATTTCTTTCTCCTCACCTCTCTAACCCAAAAAAAAAAAAAATCGATCTTCACAGGTCCTTCTTATCCATTCAATCACGAAAAAGTCTAAGAATTAAATTCAAATTTTTTCGTTTAATGAGTTTAATCGAATTGAATATAAAATTACTTAAGTTTGATGACCAATAATGGATTCTGTGAAGCTAGTTCTTATGTGAGAAGGAGAGGGAAAGAAAAGGAAAGTAGATGCTAATATGGCACCACGTCAGCCGTATCGCCTAATTGGAGTTTGCCACATGTCTTAGTTAGATATGTGGTCCATTGGTTGATCGATACGTGGCAAGTAGGTTTTTAGAAAAATAAAAGACACTTTATGCCTTTGGTAAGATTCAAACCCCAAATCTATATCTCCAATGCTAAGTTCAACCAGAGTGTGAAACAGTTAAGCTATTGACCTATGTTTTGTTCATATGTGCAATCAAATTGTACGTATGAATTAGATGGCTTAGGCTAGATTAATTCGTAAACCTAGGCCTAATATCCCTCTCCTTCTCTTATTATTTAAGATTGTAAAAAAAAAAAAAAACTAAGGCTAAATTTGACTATCTATTTAAACTATCTCTCTAATTTTTTAAAATTTTCTAATTTTTTTATATTTTCTAAATTTTTTATTTTTTTTGTGCTTTTTCCTAAAATTAGGATCTCATATACCATTCTAAAAATTTTTAAATAAAAGAGAAAACAAAAATGTGGTGTTTATATATACTCATAGTTTTACTTTTCACAACCCTGTAATACCCATAGTTTTCAAAAACCACTTATCCCTTTGGTTTTGGAAAACCATTTGCTACTTGGTTTGCTAAAAATCACCCCAATATCATTTTGCTTATTGATATTTTAAATATTATATGCATTACTTCATATATACATATAAGCATCTAGAAAGCTGAGCTTAACCTTTGGTTTTAACATTTATTTACATTAACTTTTAATATTTTATTGTCTTTAAAAAATAAGTAGATAGTTACAGTGTTATGTAGAATTTCTCTTCCTCCCAATTTTGTTATTCTTCATATAATTAGCCATCAAAATTTTATCCCTTTGGGAATTAATATACCTTCAAATGTGTCGTAAATAAAGATTCAAAGATGAGATGATGTTGGTTTCAAGGAGAATTTGATTTTACGAGGTCATCAATTCCATATCTAGTTTATTACAGTTTTGAAAAAATAATTTTTTATACATAAGCATATTCTTATGATTCTAATTTAAAGTATATTATTTATTCTAAAAGTTTCATAATTTAGAGATAGATATTATTTATTTTTTGCATCAATTGAAAAAGATAGATTTTTTTTTTTTATATCTAGATGTATGATTTTTAAAGATCTTTATGCATGTGATGAATTTTATAATGTATCTAATGTTTTTATAGTCATAATTATTTAATAAATTTTTAACTTATATATTTGTTTTAAAAGATATATATTTTACAATTTTATTTTATAGATTTTGTTTACATAGGTGGTAACTTAGTAGGAGAATTCTTACTTAATGATTGTAATATTCTATAAATGTAAGGAACTATAGAGTCACCAACTTAAGTTGTAGTTATTCATAATTTTTTTTTATACTACTACATTTTTAAGAAACTTGAATTATCAAATTAAAGTTACGGGGCACTACATTGAATTTTTTTATTTATTTTTGGGCCAACTTTTATACAACTTTGAGAAATAGAGGTATTCAACCTTGTTCATTTATTAGAAAATTAGTATTTGTACCATTAAGTTATAATATTATTGGCACACAATGGTGAACTGAAACACAACACTCCCACTTGTTACTTATGGGTCAATTGATATCGTATTTTTTTTCCCTAGATATGAATGTATCATACATTGTTAACTATGAATTATTTAAACATTATTTTTTTTATCAAATTTTAAATGTGTACTTAATTGAACAAGTTCTCCAAAATTAGAGTCAACTAGACAAATACCTAATGAAAAGGCAAAATATGTATAAGCTAAGGATTTGATTTATTGTTCTTCTAAAAGATGTAGCCAATTAAAATTGTAATATTAATAGATGTAATACATTTAACGGTTGGCTAAAAAAATGTATTATTAACATTATACTTTATGAAGTCTAAAACAAATATTAGTGATATTGTTTCTACGAAGTTTTAGTAGGTATGTTTTAAAGGGGTTGTTTCAAATAGTGCTTAAACTAAGCTAGGAAGGGCTAGATATCGTTGCTTACCATTTTATGAGTTTTCTTCACGTAGATCTATATCGATATTTCATCCTTGGATTCTTAATAATGATGTTGCCAAAGATTCATGGGCATGTATGTTCTCTAACTCAAGGGTAATGATGATGATCAAAATCCTTATTTGTGCAATTTGATGGCTTTTAATAGGGAGTGTTAATTTGTGCTTGATTTATCATCAACTTACAAAAATTATTTGATCATGTATCAAAGTTGCATAGGCTTAGACTAGGATTGCATGGATTTTCATAGGACATGCAATAGCAGTGTGCACGTGAACATTATGCATCACTTGAGGGTTCTTAGTTTATTTTATATTGTTTTATTTTTAAAAGACTTTCTTTTATTATTAAGTAATACTTTATCAATAGATAGCAATATTAGTTAGTATAGCAATTATAGGTAATTAGTAGTATTAACTAGTGATAGTAGTTATCAGTAAGTAATTATAAAATCCCATTAAATTTTAAAGAGGATAAAGTTAAGAAGGATATAAAAATAATTAGATTTTTAAGATAGGGATAATTTTAAAAAAGGAGGAAATTAGGAAAACCTTTTATTTAAATACCTCTTTAACACTCCCTTGATCATTCTTTTTCTCATTGGTGGTGATAGAGCCTCTATTAACAATGATGACAACATAGGAGCAAGGTATTTAGAAAGAAAGACATAAATCCTCAATTAATTGATTTTGTAGGAACCAAAATTGATTATAGAGGTTTATTTTAAGGGTGAACAGATTATCGTGCAAAGGTTTTACATTGCCATTTAATTTAAAGGTCTAATTGAGTGATCAATTAAGGTATGATTTGGATCTTTATCATGACCATTATTATATTTCAATTCTTATATGTTTAGTATACTATAGTACTTTCAATTTCTAGGAGTTTTTAGTATAAAAAAGATTTGATTTTAAAGGAGTTGGAGTATTAATATTAGAGTGGTAAAAAGAAATTTTTGGATTGATGAAAAAGATCAAGGGTAGGTTGAGCATTCGATATTAATAGGGTAAAGGTAATTTTTGAGTGAATCTAATATTAGAAGTTTGATGATTAAAAGTTTTGCAAAGCTTTAAAACATGAGATTAGCAGTACTTATTAATAGATTGGAGATCAAGAAATCCATTAAGGTAATTCCACATCTCTATCATTAAGGATGTTGTTCTTCATCTTTGTTAGTCAAGAAAAACACCCCTCGAGTTTTCTTTTATTAAGGGTACTAGAATCAAAAGATTTGATTTTAGAGTTAGAGATGTGTTAGAATTAATCTAGGAAAGGATGAAGGGGTATCGATATTTAATTGATTAAATGAAGTAGTGTTAAAATAAAAAGAAATAAAAAAGATGAAGTGATGAGGAGACGAAGGTATACAGTATGTTGAAGATGTATGCACCGTATACAAGAGGAGATATAGCATGTATAAAGATTAAATATACGTCATGGGCTGTTATGGAGCACACAGCACACATCATGTATTTTGTTTGCACGATCTGTGTTGTTTTGTCTAATCATATTTTATTATATTAAATAAATGCTTTTTATTTTCTTTTTCTTAAATACTACTAAGTTTATAAATTTTTCTTAATATTTTAGCATATTAAAAGTTAATTAAGGATTTTTCAAAATTAGATTGTAGTTCTTATCGTCAGGATTAAGCTAGAGAAGGTTTAGTTAAAAATAGGATACTAAAATTTAAACATGAAAATAGATTATTAAAAGTAACTTATCTTTATGGATACTTCAGGAAAAAGAAATATAAGTTGAGTCAAGAATTGAGTATAAGTACGTAATTGTAGAATTGGGTATAGGATACTTGTTTGTTGTTTATGGTTGCTACGCTAGCGATGTAATCGAAATTAATTAATTATCTAACATTAAAATTTTGTATGCTACGTTTGCTTGGCTGAGCTAAAGGGATGGGAGGACTGATAATCTTGGGGTAGTACTGTGATATACGATGAACCAAGTGCAACATTGTTCCGGGTGGAGTTTTGTATGGAAATGATCTAGGTTGTTGGGGTGTTTCTTGGTTTCTAAAGTATTAGGGAAGACCCAACACCCAGACTATATGGTAAATTATAGATATGTATATTAGGGTTGTGAATACCCTCATATTATTTAATAGCTAAATCAATGATAATAACCTATTGTTTAATACATGATACATTGGTGATACTTGTAACCACATGTAAATTGTGATATGTTGTTTATGCATATGTGTTTGTTGTATTCTATATTGGGTTTCGACTCATCCCGTTTTAATTTTTCAGATGTAGTTATCTAAGAAAAAATTTCATAATTTATTAAATTTGAAGATATTCACTAGAATACCATGTATAAGGTAAGCGACGATTAGAATTATGAATGTGTAGAAGTCTTAGAGTTAGATAGTTAAAATTGCATATTGCTCTTAATGATTTCTTGTTCAAAGTTTTGTGAAATCTATTTAATTAGTAGTCATTCTAAATTTTATATGGAAACTAGATTTAAGACTATCTGGATATTATAATATGTACTTTTTTGGAGATCTCAATAGATGGTTTACGTTTGACGTATCAATAGATTATAGGTAGACTCGTTGCAGCTCGGAACTGGCTTGGATTGTCACGATCTTAGGCTAATTCACCAACCTTTGAACCGGTTCCCCCAATTTGTTTCATATTTATTTATTTATCTACTTAGTTATTGATTACATAAATAATTTAACCTTTTTTTCTTATTTTCCGAATTCCGTGCTCTTGGAAATATTTATCAATGCCCTCTCAAATTTGAATTTCATTTCTGAAGATTATCATAAAACATAACACATTAACACGTATATTCGCATAACATAATAAGTAATGCCGCATATATGATTAATCGATATTTTTAGTTGAAATTTTACTTCGTTTCAAATTAATAGGTTTGACTTACGTGAAGTTAATGTTAGAGCAATTTTAAAATAATGAGTGCTATTAGGTAAAGCGAGAAGTTATAAAGGATGAATAATTCTTATTGCTTATAGAATTACGTAGTACAAGAAAAAAATAAAATACACTGCCAGTATTACTGTAAATCGTAACGATACGTTAAAAAAAAAATCTACTTGATCAAAGTATAGTAGTCGAGTAAAAATATAGAATACAATATCATTTAGTTTTAGTAGTGCTAATTGGTACAAAAAATTCTTGTAAAAGTTCAATCTTGGAGAATTTATGAGTAGGTGGAAACAAATTTCTTTTAGTTGATTTTACAATTGCCTCGAAGGTGCTTACGTATTCATCAGTTGAAATTAGATCGTCGTAGTTTGATTTAGATTTTTAGAAAACTTTTAGTGTATTGGTTAATTGTAAATTAGGAAAAAAATCAAGTGCACGTGATTATCCAATTTAATTTTTCAGAAGAAAAATAGTTTTATTTAGTGATAATTTGAAAAATCTTAAGGTTGGATTGTTACTTTTGGTAGAACCATATTGTTTAGTTTTTCAGAAGCAATTACAAAAACAATTTTTCTAGGTAATGTCGAGTCCTATTTCATTTTTCTTAATTTAATTTATACTAAGCCCAACCTATTTAATATAAATTACTTGACATTGAATTAAAGAAAAATTTTTCTTAAAAAAACGTTTTTAAAAAATTGGAGTTGCAAACAAGTTAAACTAATAAAAAATGAAATTAGGGTTTTTTGGTAGGAAAACCCTAATTTGACCATTAATCTGTAGATTTTCTAAAAAATAATTTTAGAAAATTAGTGAGAAAAAGTTCAATTCGAAGGCTAACTCATTAAGACTAAGTCATCATGTAAAAATAAAAGAAAAATTAATAGGCTTTATTTTTATAATTTTTTTCTAAAAATACTAAGATATATATAGATACACAAAACATAACTAAAATGAATTTTTCTTTTGTTTCGGATTTTTCAAAAAAAAAGGAGAAAATGTTTTTTTTTCTTAATACGGTTGCTCCGAATATGTTTACATACCCACTAGTTGAAATCAAACTAATGTAGTTCTTTTAGAAAAGATTTACTAGGTGAATTCTTTTTTATTTGCAAATTAAGCCAAATTTACGTTTATTTAACCATTTATTATTTAAAAAAAAACTAAAAACCTTAATTTCACGAACCTATTTAAAAAAAAAACTAGCTAACTAAATCTTTTTGAAAACTCCAGCTAAGATTTTATTATTTTTTAAAAAACATCATTATGTGTCGAAAACATCTTTCTTAAATCTTACATACAGAATATACTAAGATATGTATTTTCTCCGAAGATACGTATCTTAGAGAAAATATATGTAATTTTTCAAAAAATACAATTTTGGCTAAAAAAGTACAATTTAAATAAATTATCAAAAAATTGAAAATTATCTAAAAAATTAGAAAACAACATGACAATTAAAAAATATAATAAAAAACCTGCATTAAAAAAATTAGTAAAAATAATTAATTTAACTAATAAAATAAAATAATAATAATTTTTACCTAAACTAGTCGAGTCGCAAGTGATTAGCGTATTCGTGTTAACCGTATCGTGATCGCCTAGGCTACGTCCGCGTGCTTAATATGTATATTGGTTATGCGTATGGTTGTGCATCATGCAAGTCATGCATGATCAAGTGAATCGGGTGTAATAATATACTGTATTGAATTGCCTAGTGAGTTAATGTGTGTGTAAGTGCAATGGGTGAACGCGCGTCAATGTGCCAGTATGTGTATGTTCGACAAGTGTATACATTAGTATGTTGGTGTATGTGAATGTGCAGTATAGGACGTAGAGTGCCAGTGTATGGGGCGTATCAAGTGTAGCAGCATCTAAGCGTTGTGTATGAGGTAGTGTGGGTATGCCTGTGTGATTCAATGCCGGCATTAGTGTTTGTGTGTGAGTACGAAGGTGATCAAGTGAGAGAGTGTCAGTGTGGTGTCGGATGTATGCTGCTAATTGTGATGAGGTAATGTTTGTGTTCAACAAGTGTAGGGCAGTGAGTGAATGTATTGTGAAGTGAAGTGTAGACGGTAGACAATGGCATGCGAACTGTCGCAAGGCTTACTTGTAGTTTTGGGTAAATATGTGTTGGTATGTTGAGGATTGTGAAAACTTGTTCAAACTTCACTGTCAAATTTCTATTTATAAGTCATACACTTTGATCTTTTTAATCTTCTTAGATATAGATTCAATCTCAACCAATCCTAGATATGAAAGATATGATTTAAATTCTTTAAAAATTTAACCTAATTTCTAAAAACCTGATCTTGATTTGGGCTTTTCATCTTTCGAGCATAACTTAGTCTAACTTGATTTAGCCCAATAGCCTATTTAATAAATTTTAAGTCTATTTTAACATAATGTAAGTTAGATAAAAATCCACTTTATATCGGATTAGAACAAAAAATATTGCAATGAAGCTTAATCTTTTTAGCGACTTAGAATTTATTAAATTGAATGTACACCATTATCTAATTCGACCTTAAATGGCTAGACTCGACTTAACTTCACTCAATACAAGTTGGCACCTTATTTTTTTATATTTTTTTATTTTCGTTTTTCTTATTTTTTTTTAAAACTTGGCCAAATAAAAATATGAAATAAAAATGGCAAAAATAAGATGTTTACAAATAATAAAACTTTTTTAGAATGAAAAAAAATAAAAATAAAAGGAAGATTTTTTAGTACTTATTAGGTGCCTTCTTGCATCAGCAGTTCATGCTTGGGAGTAGAAACCTGTGTAAAGACTTAGTCGGAACTCCTCCCAATAAGGTATTGTCTGCTTTAGCGTAAAACACCGCATAGTTTTTTCTAGTATAGCAACTTCCCAAGAACGCACCCATCTTAGGATTACTCTAGCCTAAGCATGCTTAACTTCAGAGTTTCGGCATACTTTAAGCTGCTATATGATTAAAGTTCATTCTCCAAGCATGTAAGAGGTATTACATAAATGTAAGCCCTAGGATTGCTCTAGCCTAAGCATGCTTAACTTCGGAGTTTCGGCATTTTTCGATCCGCTATATGATTAAAATTCATTCTCCAAGCATGTAAGAGGTATTACATAAATGTGCTTGTTAGTGATTTTGGACCTGTAGAATGAAATTAACGAGGACGTCAATTATGTAAGAGGTGTAGATTGTAATACCCTTTATATACTTAGAGAATAAACTTTAATCATCAAGACATCTTTTCGTGTACCAGTTTGGAGTATATTAAAACTCTAAAATTAAGCGTGCTTAGATTGGAGCAATCCTAAGATAGGTGATCTTTTGAAAAGTTGTTGCACTAAAGGACAAAACCATGTAGCGTTTTTGGCCAAAGCAGACAATACCTTGATAAGATAAATTTTGACAGGATCGTAACAGGTAATATCAGGGCAATCTACTAGCAGGAAGGGTGGAGCCCTGCATAATGGTTATTTTAGACCTGTATAACGAAACTAATGAGGACGTAAGTTTTGTAAGAGGAGTGGATTGTAATACCCCCTACATGCTTGAAAAATAAACTTTAATCATTAAGGCACCTTTTGGCATAGTAACTCGGAGTACATCGAAACTCTGGAGTCAAGCATATTTAAGCTGAAGTAATCTTAGAATGGGTGACTGATAACTCTTATTTTAAATACATTTCACATGGTGATTTTATAGTATTTCCCTTACATCTTTGGTTTTCTTTAAAGAAATTGATACTTAATTGAATAAAATTTTGATTTCAAGGTTTGAACGCGTTCTTATATCGAAAACGAAGAAAAGGAATCAAGTTTCACTTAATTCGGAGTTCAAATGAATGAGTTATGAAGTTTTGAAGTTACACAGTCTGGGACACAGCTGTGTCCCCAGGTTGTGTCCATCTAGGAAAATATGCTGAGGTCAAAAAGTTACATGACCTGAGGACACGACTGTGTCCCAGGCCGTATCTGGTGACGAAAACGGAAACCTTTCAATACATTATAAAAGGACATACTAGGGTTTCGTATAGATGATTGGACATTCAAAAGAGAAAAGACTTGAAGAGAAGGAGAGGAGAAAGGGCGAAAGCAACATTTAACTTCAAGATTGAAGAGATTGATCATCAACAAAAGGGGTTTTCCATGTTTTATTTATTGGTTTTGTTGGAATTCGTTTTTAGTTTCATTATGATAGCTTAAGATTCATGTATTTAGAATTATGGAACCTAGGATTTCATGAGACTATTAGATTGATTGATAATTTTCAATAAAGTTTCTATCTTTTCTTGATTCAATTATGTTATTTAATTGTTAATTGATATTTCTAGAATATCAATCTATGATATTATGCATAATGATTGAGAAATCACATGAATAATGAGTTATTGACATAATTGGAGAGAATTACATATATACTTAGAGATAAGATATATTTTTCTTTCAGAAAATCACTCTTTTGTATAGGAATTTATTATATATTAATGCGATTCTAAATTATATTACTAAATGAAGAGATTCCGGTAAATAATTTAGAATTAGGGTTAATATGCTTGAGAAAGGTGTTAACTTTAATTGTGAATCCCTCCGGTCAAGAATAATAGAAATTGAATTGGATATATTTTAAACGGTCACATGTTAAATATTAGGGGAAATAATTCCTAAATACGTTATTTGCATTCTTGAAGTCGTTCTTAGTTTTATCGCATTCTAAATTGCTTAATCAAGTCTCATAATTAGTTTAGTTCGTCAATTTTAGTATTTTTAATTCACTCAACCTATTATAATTTTCCTGTTAGATAATAAAGCTAAAGTTAAAATTAGTATTCGAAGTCTCTGAGGGATCGACTCGGACTCACATCTGCTATATTAAAACCGATAGGTGCACTTGCCTAATATCAGTGACCTCTTGAAAAGCTGCTATATTAGGAGACAAGACTATGCGGTAATCTATACCAAAGCGAACAATACCTTGTATGGGTGGAGTTCTAGCTGGGTCGTTATAACCTGCAATCAAGCCAAGGCTTTCGTCAAATTTGTTTTAGTTGCTAAAGTAATCATCCTCCTCACTTGATGTCCCACATGGTTCTTACCGTTTACAGGTCGCCTTGTACCAATCTTTCGTACAAGTGCTTGACTCAATGTTGACAATAGAAAGAGAGGCTTGTCGATTGTTGAGGATGAAGTTTGTGATATTAAACGCTTGCTCAACAGCGACCGTTGACACTAGAGCAACAAGTATTTCACGTACGATATGAGATAAGAGTGGATAATCCCTTATGTGTCTCTGTTATCACCTTAAGATGGAGATATTTTTAGAAAACTTGAAATTCGTATTTGTATAATACTACAACTTAGACAATAGCTTACCAATCTATTGCCTCTTTAATTTACGTACCAACAATTACTCACCTATAAATGAGTAATGATGTTGCTTGGTGGGTAGCAAAGGAGAGCCTAATGATTAGCCTCCATATTGACTTTGCTAACATGTAAGCATCTCCTTTATGTTGACAGTCCCTGCGGATACATCCTATTATGCTTCCGAGCTGTACATATCTTGGAAATTTGTTAGATAGTTAATATAATCACAATAAGTTTTCAAATACATCAGTAATACTTTATATTTACAACAAGAATCTAGAATAGTTTCGACAAGATAAATACATGGAATGTTTTTGTAATAAAATAACTATTTCAATGCCATATCGTAAATGTAGTCATATAGGTTCGGGTCCTTACGGGCCTGAAGTAGCATGCCAAGTATGCTAATTGTTGACATAATGAATAAGTAGATACCAAGCCTGTAAACTTGCAAACAAGTCTTAATGCATCATGAAAAACTTTTAGATCTTTCAACAATCGGATATATATATCTCAATTGCTGGAGAATGTCAACCTTACGTATGTTGTACGTAGCGAAGTAACACAAAAGTTTTTTGTAAGGAGCGATGCTATGCAACAATTCGTATGTATAGTTTTAGTAGTGTTGAACATCTATCTTAAATTTTCGGAGTCTCTTCCTACGCTTTATGCAAAAGTTCTTTCACTTTTTGTAAAGGGACGACCTCTTTGTTAATATCTTCACTACGTTTTTAATTGGAGTTATACTATACTAATAAATCTGCAATGTCATCCTTAACACACAAGTTAAAAATATAACATGCAGAACGTATATGAAACCTTCCCTCCCCTCCCTAATGTTGGTTAACAATAATTTTTCAAATTTGCTATTGAGACAATGTTAGCACTTACATTGTCAAAATCAATGAAAAATTTTTTCCTAACTAAACCATACTCGTTTAGGATTTCTTTAATAATTTTATAAATACTTTACGCTGTGTGGCACTCTTTAAATACCCTTAAAGCCAATAGTTTTTTATTAAGTTATCAATTATCCTCTATCTAATAAACAATTACACTTATGTAAGAATTATTACGAAAAAGATTCATTCATATGTCTACACATATAGACACAAATGTATCAAGTGAAGCAAATTTACCTACAAGCTCTTATTTACCTTTATGGTAAAGCTCCTACTTAGCTTCGATCAACAGACTACAGCTTAACTGTCGCGAGTTAGGGTTAAATGTCTCCTGTTCATACCAACTCTACCATTCTAATACACTCACGTTAAATGACAGGTACACGTTAGCTAAGTATTATGCAAAGTTATACTTATGCTTTTCTTGTTCTTATCTTATTAGCACTTGTCCAAACGAACCACTACCTCGGGGGATACGTTGTTATGTCTTGTTTATCTCCACTTCCTCAGGATACTTCAACTTCAGGTGCTTATTGAAGGTATTGTATCTTTCTCCTGTTTTCTAAGCATAGTTCACGTAGCGGTAGTTGTATAACACTTGCGAATTCCCCTTCTCATGTGTATCTTTATGGTAATGCGTTGTGAAAATATTAGATTTATCAGGTTTAAGAGACTTACCTGAGTCCGAAGGCCTTAAAATACTAGGTGCATGTTGACCCATATGTTGCTCTTTTGTTTTGGAAATCATTTCTATCTCATCCTCCTCATTCTTGAACATGGTCGCGGGGTAACACATCTATAGAGATTCAAATCTAGTAGGTCATGTAGGGATACTCATGAGTGAAGGTTCGAATTTAGGAGGTCGTGTAACAATACTCATGTGTAGAGGTTTGAATCTAGGTGGTAGTTGTCCTAATAACTCATGTATTGAGGTTCAATTTCAAAGCTAAGAGGTAGTATATCTCGGTGTTCGATGTTTTCCATCTCCTCATTGTCCTCTCCATGTTAAGGTCGTACTTCAAGTATGCTTGAAAGTCATTAAACCACTTTGGCTTAGACGACATATCCATTCCTACGCCCTTACCCTTATCCTTATCCTTACCTTTACCTTTCTCACTTAAGGAAGAATTATACTCGTTTTCAGAGAACACCTTTTTTTCCCCCTAAATAAGGAGAAAAAAATTTGGTAGAAAATAAATTGCTTTTAAAGGTAAAACGACTTAGTTTATGTGAAATGTAAATATCATAGATACTTTTTAAGTTGGTTATTAGAGCAAATTGAAAATTCAGAAATTAGCAGGCCGAAAGAAGAAAAAGCGTAGCTTTACAACAAGAGCAAATAATGGATAGAAAATATTGAAATTGGTACGCAGATAGAAAGTTTCTATAATTTAGAAATAAGAGTAGGAGCGTTTGCCATAAACAAATCTAATTTATAAGCTGAGATGATATGAAGACCAGTCATTTAAATTTTCAACCTTTGAAAATTCGTAAACTCTCTACCAAAATATTTTGCTTGGCAAAAGTTCATATTTTCAGCATAAAATATGTTGATAGTATTCTTTACTCTAATTTTTATTTCTTGCCATTGCTAATGTGAACGCATTGTTGGCAACCTTTGTAGCTTCACTCATTTTCTTTGAGAATATTTGCACGCATATGTTGGAAAAAAGATAAAGGAGACATGATGTGAAAAATAAAGCTACACCTTTTGTTGGCAAAACACAAGTATTCTGTGTGTGTGAATGCATTGATGTGACTAAAGCTGTTTGTGTATGTGAATGCATTAAATCTGTTTGTTGTGTGAATGCATGAGTTTTGTTTTTGTATGGCTATGTGATGTCATTCCCACTTTTGATTCCCAACCCCCCTCCACCCAAACATGACCTCCTTTCTTTTCTTTTCTTTTTTTTTTTTAGGGGGGATCAAAATGGCTTATTCAATTGAGGGCTAGCTAGACTGTTCAATGGGCTTATACAGCCAAATCGCCTAGGCTCTTAAGACATAGCGATTCAAAAGCCAATTTAAGCCCACCATAAATCGATTTGGACTAGTTCGTGGTTTAGAACCGGCCTTGTACAGGTCTAAGAACACCTTACGAGTTGTAATCCACTAGGTTCTAGGGTGTTACATTAGCCGTATTACTTAGTATTGATGTAATTCTATTTTTATATTATTACATTTACACCGGAAGCATTGTCATGGTTTTATTGTAAATAAGTTTATCAATATTAGAAAACAATTTACATTTGTTATAGAGGAAGACCTTATGGAGTTTACTCTATCTTTATCTATCTAATTTTATTAATTCTTTTGAATTGTGACAACCAAATTTAAATTTAGTTCATATTATTCTTAGCACAGTAATGAATCTAACTTATTATTAAGAATCATAAGAATAGTATGACCCTTTTGTAACATCTTCCAGAAGAATTATATATACTTTTTTACTCCATTGTTTATAAAAACAAACAAAAACAGACCCTAAAAACACTTAACCTTAGTTTGCTCATACAATATTCTTCTTAGAATTTTAATTGTATCATCTTTTGACTTTGATAATATGTAATATTTAATTATTTGATGATTGTAAACTTAACTTTAATGTAAAAAGAGAGTGCATATATAAGTAATTGGACTAAGGTTATTTGATCATAATATATATACGAAGACTATTTTGTTCATATAATGCATATTAATACTGGCTACTAGGCACAACCTAATAGCCTAAGACCTAAGACCAAAATATCCCAAGGTTACCTACCCAGCAAATGAGGATTGTGTATAAACCTAGTCCACATAACTAGATGGTTGACTTACAACTTAGTTAAGTTGACTAAGACTTTGGCTAACCCTAAGGCTACCACCATGACACCATCCTGCTCGACTCCTTCACAATCAAACAACTCTAAGTTCAACTTAGCTTGAGACCGACAAACCATAGGCATCTTGACCATGAAGCCAGCATGGCGACAAGTTTTAAATAGACATGCAATCTTTGAGGCACGAATGCCCAATGAGCTACTTCTCATCCGTTTGTACAACACTTACATCACATTTAATGGAATGTAACAATTAGTGACTCACTCCATATTGACTAGTATGGCTTAAGTGTGCGATGCCATATAATAGTCAGAAGGATGAGACAGTTATAAAGTCTAAGAATAATCATTTCTTTCGCCAATGTTAGGAAGTCTTCTCAACCTTCCTACATCCTTAGAGCACAGTACATCACATAAATACTCCTCTTTGAATTTTTACGGAGGGTAAGTCCATAATGTAAGCATAAGAATAGAGAGAGAACCATTCGCTCATGTACCTCTATTAGGTTCATGCTTTTCTTCCTCTCACTAACTTATGTTATTTATTAAAGTGATCATGCTAGATAGTATTCACCCTCTAACTACCTTGAAGAAACCTCCCTTGGTTGCTTAAGCCTTCTGGATAAGGTTTATTACGCCCTTAAAGGTCCAAAAACTCCATCAGCAAAAGGCAATGATATGCATAATATATAATAAAATACTATTTTTTATTAACACTTACATTTGTATATAGATGTACATCTTTCCTAATGCAGGGTTATTTTAGTCTTTTTCATTATGATACCAAAGTTGTACTAGAGTTACATTGCACTATAAATCTACTACGTAAATTTACACTGTATGGTACATACATTATTCAATAATACGATTATATCTTCTTACATTTTTAACACACGCTCAAGTGAAGCTCATCATCGTGCAAACTGAAAGGTGGCCATTCTCTTCAAGCTTGACTTTTGAATAGGTCAAGCTAGAACCTTTTGTCATGTGCCAAGCAAAAATCAACCCATAGGGCATAGACTTTTAGGTGAATTCAGCGTGAAGGAGGATGCGTACACTAAAATAAGCACAAGTGGCCTACTTACTATAATTTCCTAGATACTGAACGTGATAAAATGCCTCATTGTCGGAATAACGTGCTATGCTTGTTAGTCCGATTATGCTACATTAGGTAGCATGATGACTAGAGTTAGGGACTTTCCTCACCACAAAACTGTAGTAGCAGCCTAATAATATACACGGACAACAACATCACTAGCAAAGCCTTGATCCCTTGCTGGGTAAAACAAAATTTATGCTTATGTTTCCTTCCTACATAATTTGTGTAGACAATGATCACAGGCTAGCCTGCACCAATATTATGCCTTTGATCTTCCAATTTCATAGACAGAGTAGGATATAATAGCTGATGGAAACAGGCTGATAGGTAGAACTTATTGCCGAGATTATCCTCATCGCAGGTTCTTAGCACAGAAATCAATGTCAAGAACCTTCCTTTTAAGATTCTCGATTGATGGAGAAAGGTTCTTAAATAAGGGTCTCAAAAAGTAGACTTTACTTATTTATCTATTTATTATTGTTTTTTCTTTATTTTACTTTTGATGTAATATTAGTTTAAATTTATATGTTATAAGTCACATAAATAATATAAATAGATGTTAAGACTTTTATGAAAAAATATATAAATAAAGTAGAGAGAATCTTAGCAGAAAAGATTCTAAAATTATCGACGTGGTATTTAAGGTTTTTAAAAAAGAGTTCTTATTGATGTAGATGATCTAATACTCTACGTCAATCTTAACTCGAGAATACTAAGCAACCAACTATAGTTATCCTTTAACTTGTGATGAAGGTCTAAATCTCTTTCTGGGTCGAACAAAATTTATGCCCGTGTTTATTAGTTCATATTCCATGAAGAGATGGGGCAGATTTTTCCGATAAACTTTTGCAATTGCACAGTATTCCCACTTTTTTCAAAATAGTACAGATATATATATATATATATATATATCCCCGTATTTTTCTTTTTTTTTTCATGGTATTCGTACAATTTGCTTGCACGGATGTGGCTCCACTTAATTGACATGATGGTTTAGACTTTAAACATTATTTTTCACGTCATTTAGTAGCTGATGTGGCATAATTAGAGAAAAAATCAAAATAGGCATATACCGGTCCCTCGTTTACAAATCTCTTGCACCGGATGAGCCCTTTCAAGAGAAATCCATCAGTCCACTTGCCCTCCTAGCATCTCTAACCATCAGCTATCACCAATTAGCAGTGCGGTTGCTGTTCACGATTCACAATTGTCCACTGATTGCTGCAATACATTATCCTAAAAGAACTGCGAAACATAGCACCTCAAATATTGCCATTTTGCATTGGAGATTCCGAACTTCAACTTGAAAAATTTTCCTGAATATTTTGCTTGTGCACAACCTTTTCCGATTCTACTAAAAAAAAAAAAAAAACCATTCTTATTATTAGTGAACTTGCTTAAATTCATATATTTTGTTCACAAAAAATATAAGAATCTGATACGCCAGATTTCTATTTCAATGCTCACAGCCGTAATTCATATGAGACTAATATAAGCTCTCAATGAAAACGGCAGCGAAAGAGAAAGTTACATGGTTTAAGTTTCAATAATATGAGATGGTCGGCTGATATAGGAGCAAGAATATATCTAGTGATGGGGAGGTGGTGAACTTGCCGAGAATCGAGGCACAACGATGAACAACAGGGCAAAATTTACAAATGAGGGTCCGGGTGACCAATCTAGATTTGGTGTTTTTTCTTTTCTTCTTCTTCTTTTTTTTTTTTTTTCCCATGCTTTTTCCTCTGTCTGATTATGCCACCTTAGCTACTAAACAACGTGGCAAATAATATTTAATACCTAAATTTTCACATCAACGAAATGGAGCCATGTCAGATGCCGTGCATGCAAATTGTGTGGGTCTCATGCAGAAAGAGGGGGAAGTTTGCACAATTTTCAAAATGTGGGGTGTAGATGTCATTTTGGATATAGAGATGGTGGATGTAATTTATCCATAAACGTTTCTTTTTTACTTCATCAGCACTGGGAAAGGAGTACTTTCTAACAAGGATGGTAAATTATGAAGAAAGACAATATCAACTAAAACTTCAGTCAAATCAATTCTTACTCGAAAAAGAAAAATTCTTCAAGACAAGGAAATATGAACTTGATAAACCATAATGCAAATTGGAATATTGATTATTCTGGAAGACCTTAGAAGGACTAATCAATGGAAAAATGAGAGACAATACTAAGTGGTGGGGTCATCATTCCATGATATACTCCTGTATTTGTTATGTAATGTTCCTTAACTATAAGAGTAATTAGCATAGCAGATAGAGGAGGAATGAGGCAAGAAGGACTAGGTCTACGCCAAGGTATCACACAACAGTTCTAAAGCATGTTATGTCTCATGCCTGTCCATGCACAAAAAAGCCTGAATACATGTTGACAGCAATTGATTTCTCTTCTTATACATTACGACATCTAATTAGACAATAGATTTTCTATTACACAGAAATGAATGAATAAGAGCAATCAGCAAATCTGTCATTAGTATTTATCTTAGGCTCCCTACTATAATTAATTACATAACCACATAGTATGCTTAACTACAATAATATAAAAGTACTTTTCACGTATACAATGAGTACATCCATCTTTGTAGTTTGTAATACCAGTTGAGACATGCTTTTTTTAATCTTCATTCAGTGGGTAGAATAAGTTAACAAACATTTTTAACGTGCTTCTTGTAGTGGTTCCCACTACACAAAGTAATTGGCATATGCTGATGGGACCAAGGAATTACTTTCGGTGTTCTAATTGGTTCTGATTCAGCTACTTATCTCTTGAAGTCAGGATTTAGAAAGGAAATTTCCTTTTTGAGAGAGTTTCCAAGAAACTGTAGCCATTGAAGACCCCAAAAACATACAATATTAAGCAGATCTTACATTATTTTTGTTCTTTCCAACAACAGTAAAACAACGCAAATGAGTCATATACTAAACTCTTCTCAAGGAATATTCATTTGACATCTCTCAAGCGCATATCAACAGAGTATCTAGTTCTTCTCATGAAAAATCAATAAAAATATAGATGGCATTGCTTCAAAACCATACAAACTCTGTTTTTGTTTCATTACTTGAGTTTGGAGGTTAGCTTTTTATGGTATGAAGAACTTTTTCGGGCATGAATGTATTTGAGGAGTATCTTTCTTTGGAAACTCAAGAATTGTATTCATTATAAAACTTGCAAATATGAGAATGTGAAGTCTTACATTTGACTAAATTATCACCATTTTATCAGTAGGCAACTTGCAGGCTGATCTTTATCATGTGATGTCATTCCAATTGCTTGCATGTCATGTTAAATTTGCTTGGGAAAGACAGATGCCTCAGCCAAGTGGTCAATAGCTCAGAGTTATAAGATATTCATTCCAAGAAAAACACTTCAAACAAGCAACTAGAAAAGATACATATTCTTCAGTATTTTGTATGCTTCAATTTCACACTATACGCTCACCATAGAATGCTACATTTGATGTGCTTATCATTAGAATCATTTCATCAGTCATTTCAAGGAAAAAGAACAAGAAACATACAACTTAACATTGTTCCAGTAGTTGAATTAGATGAACAAACATGATCTAAACACCAAAGAATGTGGCCCATAGAGAAAATTTTCAGCAATGCACTTGAAATTTCTGCTTATCAAAGCAAACTATTTACTTTATCTCAATCAAATTAGCAAATCATGAAAATGCAATTATAGAATCTGTAGCCTAAATCAGATGCCTGTTGGCAAAGCAAGTTCACAAAGTTCATGTGGAAGATGGTTCAATGATGTGAAATCTAACTTGACGGGTCAATCGTGATGCATAAGCGAAGCCTTGATTGTGAACCAGCAATTACACAAAGCATTTGAATCTAATTCACACCAATATGTTAGCGTAACAAATCTAACAAGCAATGATTTCGTAGATTACACAGAACTTGCCTTTCTAGGTCAAATGAATACCTACATTGCTTGTAATATGTGTCATAGTAGCTAGATGCTCTACTTATTACTCTTCTTTCTGACACTAAAAGTAGGAAACATATTAGACATGGCATGCAAAAGGAATGTAAGATTAATTATGCCAAGCAGTATGAGGAATATTTATTCATTAGAAGATACTGAAATTGTTAAACAAGTTTCCATTCATTTTTTGGCAAAATAAACCTGTTGCAAGCACCATTACTTCTCATCACTTCTATTAGCAAAAAATATACCAAGTTAGCATCATACATCTTGATTGAAACATATTGACAGGGGATAACCTACTATCTGTACATAATTAGAGGTTAACTGGTTCTGATGAATATATTATAAGCAGAAACTCATAAAACCACCGTTAAGAGAAGACGAAGTATCAGTGTTGCCACACTCTTGTACATAATGACTAGACGACATTTATGATGAAATGTTCAGATAGTAGAAAAATTTTCTTTCCCCTATAGATGCAGACATCCCAAAGACTTTCTGTGTACAATGCTGAATTAATTCCTTTTCTGATATTCAAACCATGACAACATGCATAGTGGACATTTATGGATTCTTGAGGCATAATTCTATCTACATTTTAGCTTACACATTAAATTCGGTGATCTCACAGTTGGTATCTGAAGAACATTGCTTCTCTAATCAGCTACCTTTGATGGATAATATCATAATGAACATGTAAGGAGTCCTGTCAATATTCTTGCAACCTTGAAAAGCCTTGGAATGCAAGCACCATTAACCTCACATTCTTTTCCCTCCTATATAAACTCAACCGAACTTTTATTCTTTCCAAGGAAACAAAATGGCTACTTCTTCTCGTTATTGGTTTTTTTGGAGCATGATTATGTTATTCTCAGCCTATTTTGGCCTCTCCATATCCAAACCTGCAGTACTTAAATCACCTACTATAACCTTTTCCATCCTTCTTTATTTAATTCAAAACTCATAATTTGTTTGAAACTGACTGTCACTCCATTGGAATTTTTTTGGCAATTATTCACAGGTTTACATTGTCTACTTAGGAAACAGCCGTATGGAAGATTCTGATCTGATATCACAATTACATAAGAAACTACTTCTTAATGTCTTTGACAGGTACTTACTCAAATTCAATGGCTTGTATGTGCCCCTTTTTCTTGAATGTTAGAGTCCGAATATCGACTTCCATTTCAATCCTTATGAATAATATAACAACTAATTCCAAAATCTTTTGTTAACCAGTGAAAAAGAAGTTGAGGAATCCCTGGTGTATTCATACACGTATGGTTTCTCGGGTCTCGCAGCAAAGCTCACCAAGACCCAAGCAAACATATTAGCTGGTAATTTAACCTATACAACTTCTCATTTCATTATCTAATCTCTGTATGCTTACATTCATTCCGCATAGGTTCATTCTCAGTCCACTCAAAAAAAGATTCCTTGTATAGATACAAAACAAAAAAGAATTGATGCAGGGTTTTTGCATGATGACCTGTTACCGCAGTAACATCCCACATTGTTGTTGCTTGAATAATAGATAGAAATTATGAATACCTTTTGTGAGTAATGCAGAGATGGAAGAAGTAATATCAGTGTCGAAGAGCGAAGTGATGAAGGCCCGAACGACGAGAAGTTGGGACTTCATGGGTCTTACCTTGGACAGCATGGCCAACATTAATAAACCTACTTTCCCGCACCTTTCCTTTGGTGATGAAGTGATTGTTGGCGTTTTTGACTCAGGTTTACTGTTACTGTTTTAATTTCCTTTTTTTCATACACATATTCTCCTTTTCTCTCGTCGTCTTCCTGTGGACGAAAGTGGGGATTCTGTTTTATTTTTACGGGGTGCTAGGGATAGGGGTTTTGGTCGACTGTCGACTGGACCGATACAAAGTTGAATTTCGTCTACCAAGTCAAGGTCTTTTGAGTAGGGCATACCTCATGCTTATTGCTTAATACTCAACTCCTATGTGTTAGATTTGAATCTTATTTTACTTTTATAAATACTAAGCTTATTATAGAGATAATACTCAAGATATATAACGAAAAGTAGAATCAACTCTTAAAATTAAGTATAAATTTTCCAATTTCATAGTTTATTTTAGTATTGCTACCTTTTTCCTCTTGCGCAAAGTACTTTAACTAAAAATTTTAAAGGAGACAAATATATGATTAATTTCTAATATTTATTTATTTTTAATTTAATCATAATGTTTTATTTTAATTCTCGATATTCTCTAAATTTTATAAATGAGAACTTTTAACGGTTAAAAAAATCCAATCACTCTCTAGATATATTAAGCTTTTGAAAAATTGAGAGTAACTAATCTAATAAAATAATATAATTAAGCATTTTTAATTAAATAACATAATGATTTTTTTTTTTTGAAAAAAGAAAGGCTTGAAAAATTTTGCAAACCCCAGCTTTTCTCTAGTGTCTCTCTCTTTCCATGGAGTTTACCATTCCTCTTCTGATGCAAAAGTGAAACTTATCAGTGGATACAGTCCTCATTTGTTAACTTACCGATCAGGATGAGATCTTATGGAGCAAGGGTGAGACTCGTCCCTCACTATTATTATTATTTGAAGAATCAAGAAAGAAAGTTTATTGATTTTCCATGTTTGTACCCTGGAGTATTTTCTTTCTATCCGAACTTGGAACATTTTCAAAAAGCTGCACGTCAATCTTAATCATCGCTGTTAAAGTGATAAGGACATTCTTACAATAAGCATCTTCATCGATAGTACTTGACCCAAAACCGTATATGAAGCACCCAATGTGAAGAGTCTACCACCAATAGATTCAATTATTTCCCATGCACGAGCTCCTCTGCCGAAAAACATTACTTGATCTTTCCTTGCCTTTCTTCCGATCGATAAAATCTTGGATTTTGCAGTGGTTAAAAGCAAGAAAGGTTGAAATTTAAAATATGATTCCCTTCCCACACCAAAAAAAAAAAAAAAAAAAAAAACCCTCCCTCACCATCCCCACCAATCCCCACCCCCCACTTAAGATCTGAATTAATCTGAAGTGTGATAGCAAGTACTATCGAAACTCAATAGGAGACATCGTAGATCCCGATCATTCCAATTAGAAATAGAATGCAATAATAGTGCGTATATTAAAGAGTATTTCCCCATATCCCACCTGATCATCCCCAAACCAATAAATAAATAAATAAAATAAAGAGGTAAAAATCAAGCGGAGCTTTTACCACTCAAAATTTTCACTACAGATTACATCTTTTAGAAGATTCTTTACTTCCAATTTGACATTATACATAGATTCCAATATGTCTCAAAATTAGTGTCATTTATATTTTAATAATTATTTTTTGGGTAATAATAAACTAAAAATTGTTTCACTGCATATAATTTGTTTATTATGCATTTTTCATACTGAATAATCTTGCAAAAATAATCAAAAGTATTGGTTTGAAAATAATAACAATACAAGACTAATAAAATTCTAAAAATCACTAAAAAGGTCTCATGAAAGATATTGGAAAAGGTTTTTAGGAGATAGTTTCTTAAAATACTGATATAACACTTTAAAAAACTCTTTATAAAACTCACCAATTAAGATGTCATAAGAGGACTATAGGGATCATCAAAAAATTACTTCATATGGTGCACTCAATGAGAAGAAGACCACATAAAGAACAAGGCAATATTTAGAAAATATAATTGATCTTATATATTAAACTATCTGGTTTGTTTGTATATAAGAGGAGCGACAACTTTTAGGGAAGAAGAAAACCATAGAAGGAGAAAGTGGATTTGCAAATCTTTTTGAAGCCTTTTTAATACTTCTTAATTAAATATATAACCATATTATTTTGTTAAATTGATTATTACATACTTAATAAAAATTGACACGTGGCAAGATTGGAGAGATTTTTTTATGGATTTAACTGAAGTTCTCTTTTATAAAATTCAAAAAAAAAATTGAGAATCCAAATAGAATAAATAAAACTTTAGGAACTCCAATAGAAAAATATATAAATGTAAAAAACTAAATTTATACTTTTTCCTTTTCAAAAAGAAAGCAAAATCAAGTTATCCAAAGACCGAGCTTTGCTATTGTAAACTTCATTTATTTATTTATTTTTCTTTTTGCCGCAGATTATATATTCTATAAAACAGCACTCATCTCAACCTTGGCGTTATAATTTAGTAGACTGGAAAAATTTATTGATTTTTCATCTAATTATATTATAATATAAGTAGCTTATCTTGAACTTTTTTTAAAAAGGAAATATTTTATTTAGCTTCCTGAATAAAATTGCCATTATGCTTTTATTATTGCGAAAAAGCCATTATCTTATGTATGGTTTTCAAGAATCTATATTATAAATAATGTTTATTTCAGAGAGTATATAATATAAAAGGAACTGTATTCCTTCCTTTGATAAAAGTAGTTGCTATTCTTTATGAAAAATAGATTTTATTACAAAAATACTTTGACCATATAAGAAAACAATATTAAATAAATTACTATTTCATTTTATTCTTATTCAATTTCAATAAATTAAACACAACAATACAAGTTTAGTCACTATTATGACCCAAAATTAGATTAAAAAATAATGATTTAGTTTTCTTTTAATATGTATAGTTATATATTACTTTATAGTAGTTTTAATATTAGTAACAATTAGTTAGTCGGCTAGATATTAGTTTCTCAGCTAGATATTAGTTTCATATTAAGTATTAGTTGAGAGTATAATTAGCTTGCAAAAGACTATAAGAAGAGCAAATGATAAACTAAAAAGAAGAAGAAGCGACAGCAACTACGTAAGATATAAGTAAAGAAAATTTTCAAGAAACAAAACAACTTATTGTAAAAAATGATACTGAAAAAGTGGAGAATGTAATGTAAATAACAAATGTGAAAAATGATCAAGAAAATATGAACATGTTCTTAATTCCAAGATACTAAAGGAAATTTATTTTTCCATAATTGACTCTATGCAAACAGCAATGTTAAAGATATAAGTTGGTATGAAAGATTTGATTGGAGAACAACAAGTTACGACAATCATAATACTGAACAACTCTAATTATGAACGAGAGATTCACACACAAAGAAATTTTATAGATTAAGTTTTAGACTTTACAACATATGAAAATCTTAAGTCAAAAGAATAAGAAAATGCTCTAACAATTCTTCATGAGGATGTTCAAACCAACATTATCCTCAATGTCTTGAAGAATGAAGCATGTATTAAAGATCTTATTAATGATTTTTTGTTATTATTCAATCATATTATTTATTAATTCTTAGTTTGAATTTTTTTCCTTGAACCTTGAGGATAAAGTTCTTAAAAAAAGATTTGAGCAAGTTGTTATGATCCAAAATTAGATTAGAAAAATAATACTTTAGTTTTTTTTTAATATATATAGTTAGATATTAGTTGATAATAGTTTTAATATTAGTAACAATTAGTTAGATAGTTAAATATTAATTGAGAGTATAAATAACTTGTATAGGGTTATAAATCATTTTAAAGAAAACTCAAGAGTTTTTTTGAATTTTTTTTATAGAGATCAACTTCATCTCAAAAAGAAGAAATTACAAGATTACTTTGTTTCAAATAGACAAAATTTCATATTTTTACCGAAAAGAATAAGATAGATTGAGCCTTTCATATAAGTAGGCTTATCAGTCTGCATAATTTTCGAGCTTGTTTGTATATTTAGCCCAAAATATGTAAAAATATAATAGTCATGTTTCATGTGCGATGCATCGAGTACCTTAACTTAACAACGTGGATTTAGTGGGGGTCAACTCACGTATAAAACATTATTGTTGTATCATTTCGGAAGCACCAAAATACATGATGCAGCAATTCCTCGTGAGCCAATGCGGGAACAGTCTAATTCTCAGCTACCAACAGAAAAAAAAAAAAAAAAGAACTAGGAATCGAATTACTTTATAAAATATTAAAGTTCTATATAAATGATTCGAAGAAAAAGAACTAATTCAAATGACGCATCAATAATTTCAGGACGGTGATTGCTCAACATATTCACATAGAAAGAGGGGAAAAAGGAAATCTATTATCTTTAATTCTGAAGGGATATTTTGTACATAAAGACATAAAGCTTAAATCATTTTCGGATAATCATAATCAAATCTAATCTATGCGCCCACCTCACATTATCTGTGAATGGACTAAATGTCTCTAAAAATATTCCAGATTTGTCATGCATCTTTTGATTTATATATATATATATATATATATTAATTATGATATATTTCTTTATAATAAGCTGAAAATAACCTTTGTATTGTCGTGTTCCTTAGGAATTTGGCCAGAATCCAAGAGCTTCCATGAAGGGCCGGGAATGAGACCTATTCCATCATCCTGGAAAGGTGAATGTGTTGAAGGCGAGATGTTCAGCGCCACCGCCTGCAACCGCAAGCTAATCGGTGCACGCTACTACGTAGAAGGATTCGAAGCAGCACGTCGTAGACCCCTAAACGAGACAGGCAACAATGAGTACCGATCGCCCAGAGACCGTGCGGGTCACGGGACGCACACGGCCTCGACAGCTGTTGGATCAGTAGTGCACAATGCCAGCTTCTACGGCTTTGGACAGGGTACTGCCAGGGGCGGTGCACCTAGGGCGCGTCTTGCTGTGTACAAAACATGTTGGAACATAAGTGATGGCACATCATGTACTGAAGCAGACATTCTTGCCGCTTTTTGTGATGCATTAAGAGATGGTGTTCACATAATATCGGCCTCTTTTTCGCCAACCCCGCCGTTAAGGTCTTGGTTTCTACGTAGTACGGATATTGCCTCTTTTCATGCCATGCAGCTCGGTGTCACTGTGGTGTTCGCAGCAGGGAATTACGACACGCCTTTTCCGTCATCTACGAGTAATGTCTCTCCCTGGACGATCTCTGTTGCTGCTTCCACCATAGATCGATCTTTCCCGACCAAGATTGTCGTGGATGACAACCTCACATTTGTGGTACTTTTTCCTTTGCGATAATTTGCAACATTTTACCCTTACTCATTAGAAAAGATTCACTAGGTAATAACATAGGCATAATACGTGCGTGTGAATATACATAAAACTTTAACACAAATAATAATGGAAAAAATAGTTTTTAAATTAATTATTATATGTGATTTGTATATATTGTAATATTAATATTATATTATATTAGTATTTACATACCATATATGTAAAATACATAGCATGTATTATCCACCAAATCATTTATAAGTGCAAATTAAATCCCAAACTCAATGCTTTTAATAGATAGAAGGATTGCCAAATGAGTGCACATTGGGAACTCATTAGACATGCTCGACTATACACTACATAAAAGAAAGAGTAAATTGCAAGGATTTCTCCATCACGTGTGCTTAGCTTCAATTTATTTCAAAATGTGTGAAAACACCCCTTAATCTCCAAAAATGATGCAAATGTTACTTCACTATTATTTTTTTCCATCAATATGCATGTTAAATCCCAAAAAAGCAGAAACCAAGACATAACAAAGTACCACTTTCGTCCTTCTTTTTTCATTTGACTAGAGAAAAACATGAAGAGTTTCAAAAATTCTTCTTCAAGTAAAAGACATCTAAAGGTTGGAACTTTAGTTTTTATAAAATTATTCTCTTTCATGTTCTTCATAACTTTTCTTAATAAAAATAATTTGTTGTTCTAAAGAATTCATAATGTTTATTAAAAAATCCATTACTTTAGTTTCAAGCTTATAAGCTTTGTTTTTTGAAAAATAAATTATATATCTTACTTATTTTCCTCAAATTTCAATTTTCTAGACAAAAAAGAAGGATAAAAGGAAAAATGGTTTTTTACATTTTAAGAAATGCTTTTTTCTTTAATGTTTGCCAATTAATTACCATTCTATGGTTTTTAAAGAACGAAGAATTTGTACCAGTTTTGAATTAAAAGAAAGAGATATGATTAATATCATAATTTTCATTAATATTTATAATTTTATTCAATTCTATTGTTTTATAAGCATATAATCACATAAAATAAAAATATCGATCAATAACATAGTCTATTAAATAAATTACTAAGTTGTTTATCAAATATTAATTTATGATATACAGCATTATTATTGCTAGACACAAGAGGCCACTTATTATGCAACGTAGTCGTATTACCAATGGAAATAAAAAATTGCATTTTTAGCAAAAAGTTTGTTCTTTTAAGAAGACAACTCAAACATTGGGAGCCACTTGTAGTCATCATGTAAATGTCGAAACCACAAAAAAATTCATATCACACAAAGAGTTTGTAACTCCATACATTTTTACTAGAAAAACCAATAAGGCTAATTAAGCATAACATGATAATGTAGAAATACAAAAAAGAAGCAATTTTTTAAATTAAAGTTGAAATATTTTTAACTCAATTTAAATTCTAATTTATGATAGCAAGTTTACTGCACTTATAAACTATGATGCTTTTTATGACCTAAGATTTTGAGAGTTTTTAAGGTCTTGTCCTCTATTTCAATGAAACAAGTTCAACTCTCCATCGCACTATTAATTTAATATGCATTAAATTTGAATAGTTAAAAATGCAATTGGTTCAATGATCTAAATTTAATAGATATTAAATCAAAAGTGAAATAAAAGATTGAATCGGTTTTATAAAAAATATGGACAAGACCTTAAACAAATCCTAAGATTTGTGGTGTTTATGTTTATGATAATTTAAGAAACTTTTTCTTTTCTTTTGAGCCCTTAAGATTTATAGTATTTTTATTTATAATAATATAAGGAAGTTTTTATTTTAATAGAAACTCTAAATAAAGTTTTGAGTGTTTTTTATTTTCATTATGTAATAATTCAGGTTAGTGGCCACTTCACATGTACCAAGCTTTAAATACGTATATGAATTAACAAAAATATTGTTATAGAACTAATTTTTGTATATTTTTTAGAGATTAGGAGGTCTTTTCATACTATAAAAGAAATGTGGACCAAGTGCACATAAAACAAAGATAAAAGGAGTTGTTTGCAATTTAGTCTAAAAGAAATTTCAATTTCGAGAGCGGGGATTACACTTAGTCACAAGAAAAGCCCATGCAGTGAAGTAAGCAAATTTTACATGATGATCTCTCCATTCTAATGCATGGAAAGTACCCGATAACTTATTTATGCTAAAGATAAAATGTCTTACCTTTTCTTTTTATGGCCTATAATTTCATTTTTCCTTAAGTTTTCAAAGTAAGTGAAAATAGGATTCTTATTCCTCTTCTTTGCAAGGTGCGAATTAAAGCTAGATCCTAAAATGGAAAAAAAAAAAAAAAAAAAACCATAGGTCGTAAAGTGAAAAAAATTAAAATAAAATGTAGGTATTGAAATAACAAAATATGAAAAATCTAGGTGTCTTCATTTTTTTTATAGTTTGTTTTTTTTTTTCATTTTTCACCTATATTTTTATTCATTTATGTATTTATTCTAAACCTAATTTGAATGACACTAATAACAAATAATGATGGAAATGCAATTTGGCCAAATATCTTGAAAACTTAGGTTTTAAAATGAAGTTTTTGTAAACATAGGTAGTAAAATATTAAATATGAAAAACTTAGATCCTTCTAAGTAAAACATCATTAATTACCTAATAAAAAATAAAAAATCAAAGCGTTCCAAATTTTCTCTCGTGTGTTAACTGATATACAGCTCTATGTTTTACATAAATGTATCGACTAAATGAAAGATAAGTCATATCTAAGGTGATTGCGTAATCCTTTCAGGGAGAAGGTTTTGTCTCCACGGGGATACTTGCACACTTATCAAATTCGAGTACCTATTTCTGGGGCGGGTGAAATCTTCCTCTTTTCTTCTCCATCTTATAGGATTAGCTTATGTTCACTTACACTTACGAGTGTAATCAAAGAGATAAATTGTTCTAACGTATTCAGCTTGTATGCAGTATATGCAATCGGGACAATCGAAAGCATGGATTATTAGCTACAGGCAAGGTGATTTTGTGTTTTTCAATCACCCCTCAGGGTCCATCCTATATTGGGACAGCAGTGGATGCAGTAAAGAACGTAAGCGGATCGGGTTTGATCTTCGTCGATTCTCTGACGAAGCAGATTCCTGATCCCTACGTCTTTCCGATTGTTCACTTAGACATGATCCAAGGGACTAAACTATGGCACTACATTCGTTTAGCCCCTCCGTAAGTTCATGTAGTCTCACATACGTTGTTGCAGATGAATCTCATGTCGAATTACCCTCGTCTGTTGAGTGCTTTCTTACATCGATGTCTCGATTCGATGACTTCTTACGAGTTCTCTTCTTGTGCTATATCATAATATAACCGTACACAATACACATCGTGTGCGTGTTTCATCAGGAAACTGTCCTTTCTAGTGCTTGTACTTTTCCGCATGTAGTGTAGATGCTAATCAACTGGAATTTTATATTTCGGAAGGCAACCTGTGGTTCAGATTTTCCCTAGTAAGACAGTGATTGGGAGATCAACGGCTCCTTCAGTTGCTTACTTTTCTACTAGAGGACCGAACTCGATTGCACCAGATATTCTCAAGGTAAATAGTTAACATACAGTTACCTTTCTGTGCTTTTTTCGGGCATAACAACCATGATTGGCTTGGCTGTATGATTTTGGAGTTGTTGTAACTTATGCATGAAGTAATGCTCTAGCCATTTAATTACAGCCAGATCTGACTGCACCAGGAGTCAATATATTAGCAGCATGGCCTCCTAAAACTCCACCTACAGCATACTACGGAAATACATGCTCGGTTGATTGGAATTTCCAGTCAGGAACATCCATGTCGTGCCCTCATGTAACCGGTACGGCTGCCCTCATCAAAGCAGCTCATCCAAATTGGTCTCCTGCAGCTATTAGATCTGCTCTTATGACAACAGGTGAGTTGCCCGCTATACCACACTTGTGCATGAATGCGTTTAATCTGCACGATTTGCTAGCGGCACTAAGATGCAGATGTTTATTCTTTTTCACATAGCTCATACGAGGGATAATACATACGATGATATACGAGTTGGAGGATGGGTGAGAGCTTCCGATCCGTTCGACATTGGTGCAGGTCACATAGTCCCATGGAAAGCATTGGATCCTGGACTTGTTTATGACATGAGACCAAGTGACTACGTTGTCTTCCTATGCAGCATGGGATACACTGAAGAACAAATCAACAAAATCGTTTATCCACTCCCAGGGACCAAGATCACTTGTCCAAAAACACATACCAGCGTTTCCAACATGAACTATCCATCAATTACGATCTCCAATCTGCAATATACAACCACGATCAAACGAACAGTCCGCAATGTCGGCCACAACGAGAACGTGGTGTATTTTCCTCGAATCATCAATCCAAATGGGGTGGACGTCACGATTTGGCCGAAAGCCTTGTTCTTCTCGTGGCACAAGGATGAAATTACATATTATCTGACCCTAACGCCTCGGAAAAAGTCCAATGGAAGGTATGATTTCGGAGAAATTGTTTGGACAGATGGATATCATAACGTTAGAAGCCCATTAGTTGTTTGTGTGAATAACACCGATGGGCATGGCCCCAAAGAGTCCGTGTCCCATTCTAGAATCGAAAATCCTTCGTCATTTTGAATCCATCTTCCAGTGTTGGCTTTTGCTTTGTTCAGATTCCCATACAATGAAACATGTTTGTGATTTATGAGCGACATGACCAATGTATCATGAATAACGTTTTGGATGAAGAATAAATATCCGTCTATCGTGACATTATTTGTCTTTTAACGCCCCCAAGTTTTGATGTTAGTCAATCGAACTTGTTATTGCTACAGCTATTCAAATAAAATGGCTTTTTGTTTATTGCAAATACATTATTAATATCATAAATAAATAAATAGGAAAGAAAATAAAAGTTTTTGCTTTTTTGTAGTTACCCAGGAGGTTCATAGGTAGCTGTTATCCAAAATCAGGCCTCTTGATTTATTTGATCTTCTAAAAAATTTTAGTATATCGATTGATTTTAATTTCGAAATTCAATACATCTTTACATTTTCTCTTTTTTTAAAAAAAAAATTCTATGAAAAGTCTAGCTTTGGTGCTTATATTTTTAAAAATCAATAGAAAAGTCTTAATTTTTTAAAATCTCATTTAGTGATTCTTTTTTTTTTGGTATTGTAGAAAATAAGCAAGCGGTAATTTGTGTGTGTATGCATATATGTGAAAGTGTATCATATACTCTATGTAATATGAGAAGAAAACATTATTAAATTAAAAAAAAAAAGTAAAAACAGTCTAAAAAGGATTTTATATATATATATATATCTTTGGAGAAGAACACTTTGTTTTGTAAAATAAAACTTTTATTCTCTTTTTTTTTTTATAAAAAGGGAGTATACATGTTATAATAATAATATAAAATACTACAACATACGCATAGAGATGGATTAGACCTAAAAAAATGAAAAGCTATTAATCAGAACTAAGCTAGGAAAACGCTTCAATCGACTCAACTCGACTCAGTAAAGTATTTGGTCGGTCAAGGAAGGAAACCAAGTTAGGAAGATAGAAATTAGGTTGGCCAGGTAGGAAATCGAGTGAGGACGGTAGAATTCTAGTTGGTAAGGAGGAAAAAGTGGGTTAATTCTGCTTTGGAGTTCAGGTTGCTAAGGAGAAGAAGTAAGAACCGATGGAACTTGTATGGAAAAATTAAGTGGTTGTTGGCTGGAGGGCAATGTTGGCTCGATTGAAGGGGATGAAGGGAGTTGATTCGTTTAGGTGGTTTTGTATAGGATGCACTAGGGGTATGATGCGAAGGAGGCCCATGATGCTTAGGCATAGTGGTTCAAATTTGGTCTTTATGGAGTCGTTTTTAACAAAAGGAAGTGTCTTTAAGGTTTTTTAAGGGCATAAAGTGTTTGGTGATAGTGGTTTATGTCAAAAATGGGTGGTTGTGAGTTGGTTGCAGAGAGAGAAAGTAGCTGCAGATTCGAACGTGCTGGAGAGAAAAAGCGTGGATTTGAGAAAAATAAGGTAAAAATTGAAATAAGTCGAACCTGTAAGCATATTTAGAATATCTTACTTAGAGAGATTCAAGGCTTGAAATGTATAGGGGAATTGGAAAGGAAAAGAATCAAAGCTTTGAAAATGTTTGAATTTTTTATAAGTGTTTTGATAATAACAAAAAGAGTAAAGATATTTAATAAGTTTGTTAAGTATACAGGACAATAGATAAGAATTTTGTCTCAACACTAATTTTAAAAATCAAAACCAAATTTAGAGATAAATTCAAAACTTTAAGCAGAAGTTATAAAGCTAAATATATTAAAAAGTATTTTTGGGTTTATAATTATTTAAAGACTTAACTCTACTTGTTGGATATATTTAAGTAATATATCCAACATGTTCCACTGAGTTGGACAATTAAGTTTACAGGGATTAAGTTGGAATTTATTTAATTATTCGAAGGATAAGCATAATTAGATATCGTATCTTATGACAATGAGTAGAATTTATTGAAGGTATTTTGTTAGAAGTATCACGAGAATTTTGAATGATTATCATCAAGATATATGAAAATTTTTAAGGAGTTCAAATTATATTTTTATTTTAATTCAAAATAAGAATGGATAAAGACATGTACATGAAGAAACGTTGAGATAAGGATGAATTTTAATCTTGTTGATGCAAGTTTTTATCAAATTCAAAAATAGTTGTTATATAAATGTTTTCGAAGCTTTTTTACTCGATTGTATCATATCTAATGGAGTATGGATGAGCAAAGCAATGTTACAATAATTCCAAAAGTTTCAAAATTCAAATTGGAAGGCATTAAGGATTAAGATTTGCTCTTAATTTTTAGGAAGTATTTATTTTAAAAAAGGATTCAATTTTTAAAAGTCATATTGGAGAATTAGAAGAAAACAGAGCAATTATTCAAGAATGCTTGCGAATAAAAAGCACAAGAATGATAGGATTTGGGATACCAATCCCACTGAATGCTGAAACTAAATTCTTTCACTATTCTCGTAGATATCTCATTTGATCACTCATTTTTGTTTATGTTATTTAGACGTCTTGTTTCTTATATTTTTCCTAAATTACCTTTATGTTTATTTTGTATTTACAGGATCGTCACTAGTGCATCCTTTTAGTCATTTTATTTACAAGTTTACCATTGAATATAAATAGAGTATATGTATAAAGTTTTAGTAGACTTAACATTTTAATTAAATACTTGTGAGACTTTTCTCTTAAAAAACTCTACTCTTCCCGCTCTTATTAATCCCTTTAAAAAGGATTATGGCGAGCAATCCTATTACTCTGACTGACTGGTGTATCACATCCGATGAGTATTAAGCTATGTTGGATCTTGATGGTGCATAATATATAGCTCAATAGCTTACAGTTTTACTAAAACCCCCCTTTTATTTTCTTGTTTTTGTTTGTTGTGTTCCCTCTCTACTCGTACAACCTTGGAGATGCATCAACTTTGTTAGTATCAGAGTGTAGTTTCGATAGAGGAACATGTTAGATTCTGTAAAGTTTTTATTCGTGTGCTGTAGACTCCCGTTGCTATCACAGTAAGTGTATTAGAGTTACTAATTTGTATTTGAAAGGTGCTGGTTTGTTAAAACTTATTAAGAAATCAAAGGCTTGTTTACCGGAGTTTAATAGATTTGGGTTTACGGTAATGTGGGTTATTCGTGAAACGGGTTTATAAAAGATACTGCTGTCATTCGTGTCGTGTGCTGAGTCATAGGAAATTGCACATTGGTGTAATGGGTATTAATTATTTATGAATGAGGAGTTAATTTAAGAGTTTCATGTGGTTGAATTGATTACCTATTGTTCCTGTATGTGTGGACTGTAAACACTACATATAATGTTGTGAAGGTAGGGATTATGTTGTTGTGGGTACCAATCTTAATTGGGTTTCATAGTTGCAGTACAGTAGAAGTGTGGTGGTTTCTCTAATTTAGGGGTAGTCAATTTGTTGTTGCAGTGGTGAAGATTGCAACAAAGTAGTGGCTATTGTGTACTGCTGTTTGGGTGGCGTACATGGTTTGGGTGTGGCTATCATCGGAGTTGAATAGGTTGTGTGCAGTCGGTGGTTCTGGGTTATGTGAAATTGTGACTGTGTTCTGGGTTGGTGTATCAGCAGCTATTGTGAACTGTCACCAAGCTATAAGCAGGGGTCCAAGCCTCTTCGAAATTACAGAGTCCGTAGTGGAGCATGGTTGGTGTTTCTAAGGTATCCGAGCCGAGTGGACGGAGTATATATCCGAGTTCTTTCACGAACATTGTCCGTGCTGAGGTCCCAGTGCCCGAGCTATTGCAGCACGTTTCGAGCTGAACTGCAAGTGTTGAACCAATCTAACTTGAGGTGGACTCTTGCCGTGCTGTTGCATGTAAAGACCGTACCAAACCACTGTGACCCGAAGTACCGACCTGAGTAATTTTGCTAAACTTGCCGAGCCGAAATACTACAGTGTCCGAGCTTAGAGCTGCTGCAATCCGAAGTGGTGAGCTAAACTTTAGTGTTATCGAGCTGAAGTGTCAAGAGTACTGTCACGTGCAACTTATAGTAAATGCAGCTGGACAAGTGGCCACCAGCATTGAGCTTCCTTATAGAATTCAATTCGAGCTTGTGTAGTGCACAATCGTAGGACCGAGTTGTTCTGTTTAACACTCGCCGAGCCGAACAAGCGAGGAGTCCGCGCTGCTAATTTTTTGAACTGTTACGAGCTCCATCCAACACTAAGCCGACCAAGTTCCGCGCTGGTGCTGACTGAGTGCCGAGCTGAAGTGCAGGAGTGAATTAAGGCAGTAACCGAGCTGAGCTGTTCTTTGTCATCGCCGAACTGTTGTTGCCGACCTTGTACGTTCGAGCCGAAGTTAACTGACACCAAGCTGTTTTACCCAAGTTCCCAGCTGGTGCAATCTTTGATCTATTGTGCACTGCTGTGTCTAGCTATCTGAGTTGTAGTGAAGACCATGTCTAGTTGAAATTGTGTACGAGTTGATTTGCAAAGAATAGCTGTTGTGCCGAATCTGAACCTTGCCAAACTAAAACCGAAGTACGAAGCTCAGTTGTGTCAAAGTTATTGTGGATATCGAATTGCCGAACTTCGTGTAAGCATCTTGCGAGTTGTGGTTAGCAAGGGGAATTAACTTTAGCAAATTTGAATGTCGAGCTATTCACTATACCGACCCTTATAGAATTACTTGCTGAGCTGACGAAGTGTGAATCCGAACGACGAAGTGTAAATCCGAAACTGATGTTAATTATCCGAGCCACTACATTACTTGACCGAGCTGATTTATTCCCCTAGTACTATTGAGTTATACTGGGCATCAGTGACTTTCTGTACCGTTGTGCTCGTCTAAAACCAAGCTGAAATTGTACCATACTGTACAACTTGGGGACCTACCGAACTTCGATTGGCTGCCTAGCCGAACAGTGTAGTTGTTATCCGAGCTGCTGTATTCCAGAAGTTCCGAGCTGACTTCAAGTAAATTTCCGAACCAAGCCAACCTGAGGTGAATAGAGTGAGGCCGAGCTTACACATCCGAGCCGAAGTGTGTCCAAGCTCCGAGTTGGTTTAACTCCTTATTTGCCGAACTGAAGCAAGTTCGAGCTTCTCGTAAGTTAGGTTGCCAAAGTGCAGAGGCCATGTGTGCCTTGGATCGTTGGTTACCGACCTGATCTGTTAAGTATAGTGAAGTACCGAGCTGTCCTAGAGCTAGTGAACTACTGTGTTATAGTTGATGCCGAGCTGAATTATAGTCGTCCGAGCTCCAAGCTGCTTTGACTAAGTATATGCCGAGCTGACTTGAGTAGGGATCCAGGGTGCCAGCTTGTTGTGGCTGCGCTGTTTTGATCGAACAACTTGCCGTCGTGCCGAACTGTGGTTATCCGATCTTAGAGACAGCTGTTGTTTCCCTTGCCTTGCCGAGCTGAATTAAGCGCAAAGCCGAACTGTTGTGTAATGGAGAAGTTTCCGACCTGAAGTTGATATCCAGAGCTGAAGGATTCGTCCGCACTACTACATTCCAGGTTTCCGAGCTGAGATTACATGATCGGGTTGTCAAGTCCAAGTAGAAGTGTGTTGAACTATTCTTCAATTACCGAGCTGCTTTAATCGAAAATCACAGAGCCAACTTGGTCAGACAATTGTCAGCCGAGCTAAATTTGTTGAAGTGGACGATCCGAGCTCGAGTACTTTAGTTGGTGCCCACTTAACTTACTTAATGCCGAATTGTCTCAACTGCAACGAGCTAAACATCGAATTGAAAGTGTGACGAGTTGAGAAAGTTGTCGGTGAACGCGTGACGTAAAGGTGAACTGTCGAGTGCACTAGAAGCGAGCTGTATGCGCGTGTCAGATTATAGCAGGGAGATCCTAAAATCATTACCAAGTGCGAACTGAGCGCCATATCCGAGCTGGAGTATATGTGTGTAACCGTGTGACCTTGTGAATGTCCAGGCGACCTACCGTGCAAGTGCTGCTCTGTGTGTGAAGTGTCAATTGCGCTGAGCTATAATAATTCCAAAACTGAGCTGTGTGCCAATCGTGAACCAATAAATCTCTACTGAACTTTCTGTCGTGTGGCATCAAGTGCGCCTAGTGCTATAGTTTCCTGCTAACGTGCAAATTGCGTATATCGTGCGAATTGCAAACCGTGTAATTGCTGAACAGTCATTGGAGTTGGTCCGTAGCTGAGCTGTCACGTGCGTGTGTTTTGTCTCCCCAAATTGTTTAATTGAATTTTACAATATGGAAAACGTAGTAAAATAAGCCCTCCCCTTTATCATCTTATGCGAACGCTTTCCCGCACGAGGGAATTTGTCCTTAAATATCTTTCTCATTTATTGAGTCGGTGGATTTCCCGGTGGTGCTCAAAGAGTTCATGCCACCAATCCGACCAAAGCCAAGACTCTTCAGAAGTGCAAGGCCGAAGTAAAGACCTTCCGGAGGACGAAGAACTCTTTTGGGCACCCTACCTAAGCATCATTACATTACAATAATATCTGAGGAAGTGAGCTCAATTTATACAATACAACACCATGTAAGTTTTACATTAAAAGAAGAAGGTTTAAATAGGGTATTATATTAATTCATGTTAGTTGCTATCATATGGACTTCATCTTTGAGATTATTATTGAATGATTAGGTTATGAAATTATGGACCACTCACATCCGTATGACTTTATTTATAATGATAAAGTGATTCGATTGATGAAATATGCAAAAATAGCCTTCTCTATTAAAAAATTTCAAGATAAAGTTTTATTTGATATTGGTGATTGTTATATATATTTAGGTTTTCCATGGAAAACGACTCATAACTTGAGCTACACACCCTTGAAGAATACTTATTCCTTCTATGATAAAGAATGAGTTGTGCTCCATCCTATCTCCCTAGCTAATCTTAAAGATGATTTAAGGATAGTTAAGACTTCAGTAAAGAGATGGAGAGTTGAAAAGAAAATCCCTGTAGAGGCCACCAAGGAAGAAGAAGAAATTAATGAAGGGATTATTACACCATCCATGGTAATCGAAGAGAAAACTAGTTATGAGGAAGCAAATGAATTAATGACTATTGAAAATGAGGTTAAGGAACAATATAAGCTCTTACATATTCATACTTCCCGAGCTCATGTCCTATTTGAGCCTAAAGTTGTATTATTCCCCATGATTAATAACTGCTGGAATCACTTAAGGAAAATTGACGGAGTACATGATGAGTAAAAGGAAGTGTATCTAACGAAGAGCATGATTGATCGCACTTATGATGAGTGGAAAGAGTGCCGAACTGTATTTACTGTAATCACTAAGTTAAGCTGTTGTAGTTTGCTTTTATTTCGCTCTTGTAGATTTGTTTTTGATCTAAGTGGAAGTTGGAGTAATCACTTGTTAAGTTTTGAGGTCGAAACTTTTTCAAGAGAGGGATGATGATAGGATTCGAGGTACCAATCCCACTAAATGCTGAAGTTAAACTCGTCTACTACTCCTATGGATATCTCGTTTGATCACTCATTTTTTTTTTATGTTATTTAGACGTCTTATTTCTTGTATTTTTTCTAAATTATCTTTATGTTTTTTTTTTATTTGCAGGAATGTCACTAGGGCATCCTTTTAGTCATTTTATTTACAAGTTTACCATTATATATAAATAAAGTACATGTATAGGGTTTTAGTAGACTTAACATTTTAATGAAAAACCCTTAAGACTTTTCTCTTAGAAAACTCTCATCTTCTCGCTCTTATCAATCCCTTTAATAAGGATTGTAGGGAGCAATCCTATTACTCAGACCGGTACGTCACATCTGGCGAGTCTTAGGCTATGTTAGATCTTGTTGATGTGTCATATCCAGCTCGATAGCTCACGGATTTACTAAAACCCCCATCTTATTTTCTTGTTTTTGTTCGTTATGATACCTCTCCATGTATACGACCTTAGAGATGCATCAAAGAAGTACAACGTTTAAATTCAATTCAAAATTAAGAGAGATTTAGTCTCTACAATCTATGGGATTACAGTAACCAATAGCTAAATCAAGATTATTCGAGATTTAATCAAGAGTTATCCAAAATTATAGCAAAGAGACGTTGCACCAGAAGATATAAAAGAAGATAAGTTCAAATTTTTCAAGAGAGAAATCAACATATCAAAATTGCATTCGTTTATTGAAAAACTTAACATTCAAGAGAATGTAGAATCTAATTCAAAGAAAACACTATCTACTTTACTTTTATATTCTAATTTTGTTGTATACTTTTATTGAAAGGATCATTGTATTTTGTCCTCATTGCTATTGCAAACTTAGTTGTTTATGTGATAGGCTTTATGTTAGAGAGAGTTTCAAAATTTTGTAGTTTTGTATGTAGGCAAGGTTAGTATAGTGAGACAAAGCAGGAAGACTTGTAATTGTTTATCTCTTGTGGAAGTTAATAAAAAGTGAACCGATAAAGATTACCGGGTCCCCAACAATAGAGTTGGAAGAGTACAGTAGGTATAAAACCGAAACACTATAAATGTCTTACTTAATCTTCTCAACCCTACTCTCTTTACTTTGAGTTTTATTATTGATTATATATTGTTTCGCGTCTAGTCTTACTTAAGTAATCAAAGGAGACTTTTTTCATCTTGTTTGTTGATGAAGATAAAAGTTTTATTGTAACCAATTCACTCTCACCTACCCTTCGGCAATTACTTTTAGGACCTATAGAATTCAACCTCGTGCATCTCTTTAATCCATATCCATTTATGTTTTAAATGTGATTTTAGAAGGATGAGGCTTCTAGAAGCACACCTTTGACCTTTCATGTGCTTGAATTTATTTTAAAAAGATAGAGGAAAAAGCTTGAATATGATCTCGGATTGTGCTCATATAGTAGACTGGTACAAACAAGAAGAAGGAAAGTCCTTTGTGTATAGTATAAAGATTCGATCAAAATATTATCTGCTTTGGCGTGGAATGTTACATGATTTTTTCCCTTGATACAGCAACTTCCTAAGAGGTCATTCATCTTGGAATTGGCTTAGCTTAAACACATTTAATTTTAGAGTTCTGACTTACTCCAAGCTATTATATCAAAAGACATCTCAATAATTAGATTTTCATCAAATGGTATTTAAGGAGCATTACAATCTACCCCTTTTATATAGTTGACATCCTCGTCAGTTTTGTTATATAGGCTAGGACCACCACTAGGTAGTAGTGACTCATTCTTTTAGCTAATGAATTGTTCTAATGCCATTTGTAACAACTCAATTAGAACTCCTTTTATCGAGATATTATCCTTTTTTACTTGATATGTTATATGATTTTATCCCTTGATGCAGCATCTTCCAAATAGGTCCCTATCTTGGGATTTACCTAGCCGAGTAAGCTTAATTTCAAAATTTTGATGTACTCTAAACCACTACACCAAAAAGAATATCAATAATTGCAATTATATTCCCTAGAATTATAGAGTATTATGATCTCCTCCTCCTCTTTTACAAAACTAACATCCTCGTTAGTTTCGTTACATGGATCTAAAGCCGTCATAAAACAAGGACTCTACCTTTCCAACTAGTGGACTACTTTGATACCACTCTAGAATAGTCCACTAGCTACAAAGGCGGAGTCCCTGTCTGGTAATGGTCTTGAACCTATGTAATGAAGCTAACAATTATGTTAATTTTATAAGGAGAGTAGATTGTAATATCCCTTGAATATTAGGTAATGAAACTTTAATTATCAAAAAACTTTTTTAGTGTAGCGGCTTAGAATAGATTGGAACTCTAAAATTATATGTGCTCAAGTTAGGTCAATCCTAAGATAGATGACCTCTTAGGAAACTACTACACCAAGGACAAAACTATGTAGGGTTCCATGTCAAAACAAATGATACCTCAATAGGATAAGTTTCTGTTGAGTTGTTCAAGCCCTTAACCTTTAACATGCATTATTGATTCTATGATCACTAGACTAACAAACTTGTCCTATTAATTTACTGAAAATAAAAGTTATTCAGACTTAACTAATATCTATTAGGCCAAAATTAAGTAGAAACAAAATTTAGGCCACGGATTAACCATAGCCCACTAATCTTGAAAATTGAGCTTAACATGTATTTTTGTTTTTAGAAAATTTAAATTGTTAAATGAGCTTAATTTAATTAAAAAAAGACCTTTAGTTTTGATTGATTGATAGCTTGATTGATTAAGAAATTCAAATTCACATATTTTGATCAATTTAAGTCCGAATAAGTTTGGTTTGAATCTATATCTTATTTAAATTACCTTCTTTCATAATCTTAAAACCAATTGGACCGAGGTTGAATAGAAAATCTATTGTTGTATAAAATGAAGTACTTTTTATGTCGCAAACTAAGTTTTTACAAATCCATATACATATTTGGCTCAAAAAGTCATTGTGAACCCGATACAGCTAAAATTGTTATTTATTTTTTATGTTTTCTTATTTTTTGGTTATTTTGAAAATTTTGTAATTTTTAGGGATTCTCTTCATTTTTCATCTTTTTTCTTATTTTTGAGAAATTTTAATAATTTTCTATTTTTTTTTTGTTCTTTTTCCTATTTTTGGTATTGTCTTGTGCTTTTCACTTAGTCCAAGTTTTTGGTACCTTTTTTCAAAATTTTCAAAATTTTTGTATTTTTATTCATACTTTCTCGTTTTTTACATTTTTTCCAACAGGGAGGAAATTAAATGGGGTGTCAACACTCGCCTCAATGCTTTATTCACTCACATTCTCGTTGTCTCACTCTCGTGTTTCAATCTCTTCTTGATCAAACAAAATCACGAAGTTTTATGAGTATATAACCCTTTTTTTTTTATCTCCTTGTCACGGTTCATGCCGTTACTCGTCCTTTGTAACGAATATGTCATAGGTCATGTTCTCATCGATCATTTTTCAGTCTCTCAAATCTTAGCAAGTAAAGTAAAAAGTAATCTTATCTATCATTCTTCAGCAAATTAAATCAAGTAGCTAATGACTACAAATTATCACATTGTAGTTAAACTTTTAGTTCATAATGAGGTTGTAGCTCATTTGTTAAATATTTTTTATTTGAAACTTTGCATTGAAATCTACAATTAAAATTTATCGTGACAAACATGTATTGTATATAGTAAAATATGATTGGAACAATTAAGAGTTTTTTCAAGTACTCTAAACCAAACAGTTTTTGAAATAGTTTAATTTGAAATATTGAATTGTCAAAAATGACCTGGTTATAAGAGTTCCAAACCGATACTATACTTGTCTGGGAAGCCCTGTCAACTTACTTTTCTAGGTAGACTATTTGAACTTGAAATACGAGAGATTGAGAAAGTGCTCTTACGAAGATTTCTAGGAATTGAGAATTAATTCTTCTAAAACTAATTGGATATGTCTTATATGTACCGACAAATTTACAAATAACTAGGAAAAATCTACTCTATACACAATGAGTGATTTAAAATATAATTATTTCAAGCCCTACAAAAATTAGCAATTAAGACTTAGCATCGGAATTTAGGGTATCAACGGTGAAATTCTTCTATTTGTACTTAAATTTCACAACAAGACCATAAAAGTTATTTGAAGTGACTCCATAAGTTAAGATTTTAGAAATGGAGTAATCAAAATATCAATATAAGCTCAAAAATTAAAACTGACATGTTTATTTGTCGGAATTACAAAGTTTGAGTTTTTAAATTCAATGAAATTTTAGAGATAAGCTAGGCAAATAAAAGAGTCAATAATATAACAAGAAATGTAATTAAAAAATATTTACTTACTAAATATAATTAATATGTAAAATACATATATGTGAAATTAACAATACTTTTAAAATATGAATATAATAATAAAATATTCCAAAATTAATTAAATAAATGATTATGACAAGGAGTGACAAAAATTGATGGATATGACTTGAATGGAACAAGCCATGTATGTGATAACATTGAAGGATTAGATAAGTTTTGACTCATGGAAATTAGAGAAAATTAGTTATTATGTCAAAAAGCCACTCGTAAAGCATGCACTAAGTTAATCCACTAACCTAAATCTTATATAAACCTCCTTTCACTCTCATTTGCAATATTTAGTGTAATGTTTCGTAATTTAGAAACATCATATACCACCATGTGTTCCTAGTAATCTAATGACACATCAAGCTAATTTTTTTACTAAAACGCCAAAACATCTATAAAGTCTCTAAATAACCTGTAAAATTTGATTTCTCTAATTAAAATCATAACAATAGCCGACTAAATTTCTTATCATAAGTTAATTTCTAACTAGCCTAGCTCTAAGGTCACCTTTATAATAAAAGAACCAATCATCGCTCCTTAACCTAATAGTTTTGATTGTAGTCTCTAAATTCAATAAATCCTGTAATTCTCACTTGAATACCTGTATCTAAAAATAATAACGAATGAGTCAAAGCCTAGTATAGAAACTCACAACTACACTCACATACCATGTATTATACACAAATTTCATATACATTAATACAATATAATATAAATATCATATAGCTTATTTATTACCATTTTTTATTAGTCAACAAACAATACAACTTGAGATCATTTGCAACTAACCCCAAACTTAGAGTAACTTATGACTCTACTTCAAAGTTCTCAGGTTAGGACACTGATACTACAACCCCCATTTAAACAAGCGTTAGGATACTAGCACTAAGGCTCTTAGATACTACCTAAACTACTTGGTTTTAGGACACTGGTATTATGATGCCTGAACACCAACCAAAGTACTTTGTATCACATCCAAAGGGGACTCCATTCAGGACAATGTCGCCCAAAAAATCAACAAGGTGCCACCTTAAGGACACTGGTACTACGATCCTTAGAGTCTAGTTAGACATAAGTAACAAGCAACATTAACTATTTGAATATTGATTAATTTGATTTAATTATAGCTATACTACACAAGCATAAGTAATAACCAAGGTTCTACCTACCTAGGTCTTACGCATATAAGAATAACTTATTTTAGTTTCTATTTCCTCATTATCTTATTTTAACTAGGTTTGCTTAATAATCTTGCTATCTTCTTAAATTCAGATTTTAGCTTAACATAAGGTTTTAGGATTAATTTAGGCTCCTAAGCATGTTTAGAATATGTTAGATTAGGTTAAAGGGTAGAATAGGAATGCGAAACAATTGAAAAAGAAGGTAGCAAGAATACGCCTAAGATTTATAACTATGCTCTTAGACTGTGATCCTTCTTTAAACTTAAACTAATAGTTTATGTCCCTAATCTTTCTGAAGCTATAAGTAACGGCCGTGTTCTTGGGTGTCGCCCTCTCATAAATATTTTCTTCTTTTTCTTACTTTAATACAAAATCCATGCTTAGAGGTTTATGACTAAGACTACACCTGTTATCCTCCTTAATCAATATTTTCTTTTCTTTTTTACTTTTAGCCTCTCTATTCCATTTCATTTTAATCCTAAATTATCCAACACTCTAAATCTTTTATAGCTTTGATCCTTTTTATCAAATTAGCACAATGGAACACTCAAATGCGTTCCTCAATATCAATCAAACAAAAATAACAATAAGGATCACAAAACATACCATGTTCGCAAACCTTAGCAATATCTGCAATTCACACTACAACCAAGATCTGATTGGATCCCCTGATATTGCACTTTTAACAATTACCAATCAACACAAATTGCCCCTTTTTTTATTGAAGTCCCTACAATTCTCTTACTTAGTTAAGGTTTTTTCCTTGTTTCGCAACTTTTACCTTCTATTCTCCAGTACTAATTTCTTTTACAATATCACAATGTCTTCTATAATTAATATAGAGACAAATCTAATAGTCAGGAATAAGGATCTTAACTTGTAGATTCTTATATAGGCCTTTGTCTCACTCTTGCAAGTTCTCTAGAGAGCCTTCTATAGAAACAATGGTGAAAAATGAGACCTAAGATGGAGACGACCTTTTTATACTTAAAAGGTCAAAAGGTCCACTTTGCCCTTCTTTAATTGCTTATTTTCCTTTATTATTATTTAATTTTCATGGGATTCACATTTAAACACCTTAGAATTAGAAAAAAATCATGTAAAGCTTGAAAAAGTTTTAGAGGAAAATTAAAGAAAAATAGAAAAACTAGTTGTAAATTTGGTCAAGTGGAGTTCAAGATGAAATGACAGCATCACTTAAAGCCACCACCACCTTTTGGTAAGCTTACCTACCATTTGTGCTGATTGATACAACCCCTTCCATGGCTAGCAACCAGAAAGCTTCTAACTAGTGAGCCAAAAACTTAATTCAATTTTCACAAATTTTCTAAAAATATTACATTACGTGAAAAAATTCTACAAAAATTTTTTCTCACATTATTTTATGTATTCTTTCATGCAAAAATAATATTTTGAGAAAATTGATTAATTATATGTATTGTTCTTAACAAATTTATTTTTGAAAACTTAAATATTGTAGTTTCGATCTCAAAATTATTCTGTTAACTCCCTAAAATGTCTAATTTATCAATATGTAAAAAGTTTTTACATGGAAATTCTTTTTTGTTTTTGCTAAATTATAGTTGTCTAAGAACTGTTAAGCTAGAATTTTAGAAAAATTATGATTTTTTTTAAAGATATTTTAGTTAAATTTGATTGTGAAGCATTTTTTAAGTGTTTTGTTGACATGTAGTAGGTTTATGTTTAATCATAAGAGTAAAAGTGGTGAATTTTAAGGAAAAAGGGGTTTTTGCGAAGCTAAAAATGATGAGTTATAGTTTTGTGCTTATGTTGGCACTAATGAAAATGAAGAGTTGATTTATTTTCTTAAAGAATCTTTACTAACTAGAACTAAATAAGAGAAAATATCTACTATTGATATGAATTTTGGTTCTATTTTTATGAATTGTTGGCTAAACATGCATATTTTTGGGAAAAATTAGTTAATTAATCATATTATCGTTCCCTTATCTTGAGTTTACGAGCTACAGATGTTAGTTCTTGGTTCCGAGATGATTGTATTTGAGTGTAATGGAAAAATGTGATGAAATTTGAAGTTTTTGGTCAGATGGTGTAATTTTGGCGATAGCATAAGGTATTGTAGAAACTCTAAACATATTGGTAAAAGTAGAAGGTAGTGTTAGAACCTATTATGACAAAAATAATTTTGGATCAATGAAGTAGAGAATCTTGTAAAAGGTTTTTTAGTATAAGTTCCATCTTAAACTAATGTAGAAGGTAAAGTAAAAGATTCTCAAACATAAGCCTTATTAAACTAAATGGAAAGAACTATAAAAGATCTTTTGGTATTGGTTTTAACTTAAATCAATGTAAAAGGAGCTATAAACCTATATAGTGTAATAAAACTCATAGAAAACATTTAATATATATATATATATATATATATATATATGCACTAGAGAAGCACTAACATCGCTCAAAGTACAACAAATTAATAACTATTATTTCAATGAAGCATAAATTGTAATATAGTGATCCATGACAAGAGAAAGACCAACACATTTGAATCGTGAGAACAACTATGAATAGAAGTAAGTTGAATCAATGCTTGATCACATTTTAAAGTATTGTATTATAGTATGCAATCCCAAAAATTTCCAACAAATAATTTTTATTGCTACTAAAGATTTGAGAGATAAACTGGAAATTGCTAAGGAGAGATTCTGCAGATAATTCGAAATCACCAATAAAAAAGGTTTAAAAGATAGCTAGATATAGAGTAATATATTAAGATATTTGAGTTATCGGTTATAAACCATATTTCCTTTAAGATATAACATTTGATTCATGAAGAAATTATAAAACTCTCTAAAAATAAATAATTAAAAAAATAAAATTTCACTAATTGAATAAATGAGAGATTTTGTATTATATTGAATATTATTATTGTTAGCACCCAATTTTCGCCCAAACCAAGGCCCAATAAAATAAGCCTATCACATGGCCTATACAAGGCCATGAGCTTGTGCTGATGAGGGCACGAATTAATGGTGAGCCTGTTGAGCCTAATTTTTTCTTAGTTTTTATTAATTTTCCTTAATTCGATCAATATTAAACCCTACCCATTTAATATTGATCATTGACTAAGAACTAAGAAAAATTAAAGCTTTTAAATGTGTTTTGAAAATTCTTAGAGTTGCTACCTGACCGAAGTCGGGAAAAAGAGTGAGTTAAGTTAAGTTAAGTTAAATTAATTCAGTGGATTTATTTAACCTAAACACCGATCTACTTGAAAAACCAATTTTAAGAAAAAGGTTTTGAAAACCAAAGATTTTGGATTTAGGAACTATCCTATTAAACCCTTAATGGATTCCATTTTTTAACTTTCCAAATTTAGATTTTATCTCTCAAAAATACCATTTCTAGCATGAAAGAAGGATCCTAAAAATAAAAATCCTATTCATACACAAAAACAAGGAAAAATAAGGTTTATTCACAAAAGGGAAAAATAAAAAGTTTCCTTATTTTAGATCGCCCCATAGGTGTGTACATATTCTCTATTAAGGATAAGACTTTTCGTAGTTCATTTAATAAAAATTTTAAATGAGAGGGTTGATTTTAATTTTTGAAAAAGATCGGGTTACGTTTTTTACCCAGTTTGAGTTTATTTAAGGAAAATTGTCTAAAAGGATCCTAAATTTGATTTGTTATTTTGAAAATTCTATGAAAGTTTTTAATTTTAAAAAGGTCCATTTTATTTTATTTTTATTAAAAAAAAAGGTTCTCTAAGTAGTAAAACATTTATTTATTTTTATTTTATTTTACTTTTATATTATTTATTGTTATGTATTTTTTTAATGTTTTAATCGAGAAAATAAAACAAAATAAAAACTAAACTTCCCTATGTTATCCTTCTTTTTTCTTTCTTTTTCTTTTTGTTTCTCTATTTTTTCTCTTTTCTTATTTTTTCTCTTTTTTTTTTCTTTTTCTTTTTTGTTACAAATGCAAAAGGAGTTTATAAGAAAATAAATAAATAAAAGTACAAAATGAATAAACAAAAATAACAAACCCCAAAAGGAGAGTGGGTTGAACTAAGAAGCTTGTGCGCGTAGGTCTTAAAGTTAAGTCGGTCATGAGTCGGACTTTGGATCTTAGGTAGTAGAGTGTGAGGAAGAGGTCATCGGAGAGGTGTTTCAAGGTCATTTTAGGCCGAGTTTGATGTGGGTAAGAGTGTTTTTTGTGAATTTTATTGGTAAAAGGAGTGTTAGTAGTGGTATAGTGAAGTATGGTGGTGGTTTGGGCAGTTTGGCCACTTGGCCGTCGACGATGGTGGCACTTAGCGGCATGTGTTGGTAACTGGGAACGAAAGGAAGGTTGGGTTGGTAGTTTTTGAAGATAATGAACTTATGATGGTGTTGGTTTAGCTTAATGGCACTTAGATGTGGTGCTTTTAAGTTGGGGTGCAATGGCTTAGGGTTTTGTGGTGGCTGGTTCGATAATAGCTATGGAAGTTACGACAGGGATTGTGATAAGTGTGGTTCAAAAGAGCTTAGATTGGGGATATTCGTGGTGGTGGTGGGCTCATCCAAAAATGATTAAAGAAAGAGAGAGAGAGAGTTTAGGAGAGGATTTCAGTGGTTCACAGTGTTTGTTTGAGCTCTTATTTATATTATTAGAGCTCGAACTAAGCAAGGAAAGTGATTAAAGGTCTTGAATTCGAAGTTGAATGCACTTAGATTTGACCATCTTCAATGTACGATTTGAAGTGGAATTTTTGTGTAATTGTTAGTCAAAAGTCGTTTATTAGGTACTTTGTGCCTTTAGTGAGATTCAAAGACAAGATCTCCATGTTAAGTGCAATATAAAGTCAGAACGTAGTATCATCAACCTATTGAACTGTACCTTGTCTATGTATGCAATTAAATTACATATATAGACTTAGTTGGCTTGGGCTAGATTTAAATTTAAGCCCATGCCCAATATCCCATTTATTGATTTTATTATCTAAGATCTAAAAAGAACTAAAATTATTAAAAATTTCCATTCTATTTTCAAATTATCTTTTTTTCTAAATTTTCTATAATAGGATTCTTTTTAAAAAAACAAAAAATATAAAATTATAAAGGGAAAAAATGGGATGTCTATAGAGCCTGTCCTTCACATTAACACCTGCTTAGTGAGCCAAATAACAACTTTTAAGCAGATCAATCCCCGAAATTGAGCTAACATTCATCGATCAACATGCACAAGCTCGATGCTTAACTTACCCCCATCAAGCATTAGCTGATCCCTTCCTCAACATCTCAACCCAACTTTTGTCTTTAATGCCTGCAATCCACTATAGCTCGTTAATAAGAATCTGTCATTAGTAATACGGCCAACATACTTAGCATCCATGCCCTTGCCAAATCATTGAGCTACATATTTAGTAGTTTGGTTAGCTTAACATACCGCCTGCAATGAGGTTCAGTCTCTACCGCAAAGTGTATTGTTTGCAAGTGGCCAGTATGAGTAAATCCCTGAATGACACACGTCTAGGTAACCTTCATAAAAGGCGCCAGGCACGAGCAAGTAAGATAGATCTGTCTCACTTTCTAAGAACTTTTCTCATCTCCTTCTCTCAAGAGTAGAGTTTAAACACATAACACCTACTCACTAGACAAGTACGATCCCTCAAGTCCTTAGTGCTCATCTCCCCTATTTCCTTCATCCTCCTTATTGACTTGAGTGTCGAAAGGTCTTCGTAGCCTCACCCATGGGGGGTTTTTTTGCAAGTATCAAGGAGTAAGAGGTGAAACCCATGCCCATTCGGGTTGAACTCCACGCAAGTCTACACACCTTAGTTGGTTTAATCATGATCAATAACTATATAGCAAGTTAAGAGTAACTACTAATATTTTTTTTATTTGAATCATAATTAGAATAGTTAGTAAGTTGAATACAAACTAAGAAAAATTAATTTCTTTCATTTTTCTTCTTTGATACATGAAGCTACCTATATTAACTAAGGAACTTAGCAAGCATAACAAGGAAAAACTTTTAGATGTTTAAGTCTACTAAAACTTCTAGAAGTTAAAACAAAATGGACTATAAAGAAAACATGTTAAAGATAATTTCATGTCCCTATATGAGTCCATGGAGACTCGCATTTTAAATTCTCAAACATTTTGTTGTGGAAGACACTTCCCAAACCCTAACATGCTCATATTACCAACTAGAACTAACACAATTGTAACTAGCTAGCTAAATGTAATTAAGCCATTAAGTGTGACTAAAATGTAAAGGCAAGACTAATAAGAAAAGAAATTGAAGAAATTTTAGCCATCAAAGTTGTTACGAGTGAAAAGCTATGGGTAGCTATGTCCTAATGCTTAAGACATAAGAGCACAAGATTTTGAAGATGAAATTGAAGCTTGCAAGTTTTTTTAACTATCGCAAGTACATGAGCATGTTGAGACATTTCTTCGCTCCTTCTTAACCCATTTCTATTCATCCTACTTGAAGTTATCGCTTAAATCGCATGATCCTCTAACAACACATAAAATACATGACTTAAACTATACATACTTGATACAGTAATGCATAAACATCTACAATGTGCACAAGCACGAAAATGAATGGATTAGCTCGACATAGTTGGATGCCCATATATTGGTTAAATGTGTAGATTTGAATAGGGCTTGTAGTTTATGTTATTAATGAACCAATCTCTTGTCCAGGTCCAAGGGGGTTTATGTATAAAAACCCTAAACCCATAACACATCAATTTCTTAAGTGTACAAAAACCTAATATCATAACCCAACTCTTTAGTTAGTGTTTTTCATGCTCAAGTCAAACTCATTTGTCAATAAAAGATTTTATAATACATATTTGAATGGCTATTAAATCTCTATTTTGAAGATGTATTTCAAATGCCATCTTTAGTTTGCATTTAATGGAAATTATACTAATATACTAATGCTTGCGATAATAGCTTTCTATTTCTAAATGGAATGTTGGAATAAGTCCAATGAAAACATAATAGCTCGAGAACCTAAAAATTGATTCATATTTAAGTACTATGCAAGTAGTTTAAATAAAAATTTATGGTATAATTGTTTTATAGTAATTTACAATATCACGTGATTAATTTAAATAAAAATAGATTAATACATTCAATTTTAATGTTATTACAGTTATTAAGTGGTTTTATTGATGAGGTTAGGAATAAAAGATACGCTCGGATTAATGCGTATATGAAAACAAAATGTAAAATGTATTATACATGTCGTTTTTTTTTTAATGTTGGAAATTAGATTATTAAGAAAATAAAAGTTTAAGAGTATCGCTCTTATAAAACTATTATCAAAATGGAAGACAATGATAATTAAAGAAAGAGTGATGAGAACTAGGAAAATGATGGTGAAAAGTTAGTGATAGGTGAAGTAAGAGAGGAGAGAAGAGAAAAGGAAGGAGGAGGAAAGGAAGGGGAGTAGTAAGTTAAGTGCACATGCGCACGCATATGTGTATTTTATTTATTTATTTGGGTTTGGCCAGGAGGAAGGTTGTGGTTTAGGAGGAGCAGATATGATTACTAGAGAACAGATTAGTATAAGAAAACAATAAAGTATAAAATTAACTATAGATATCATAAGTCTTATTGTTATATGGATTCATGGTCTAGACCTGCAAATCTATATATGGAACTTACTAATTAAGTAGGTTTGTAAATAGCTTTAACTGCTGAACATGAACCCAAATGCATTTATAATTGATTCAAGACAAGTTTAATCCCTTTATTAATTGAGTCATGATCAGACCAGCAAGCCGACAACCAAATTGCCAGCTTTAAATTTGAAAGTCTTGTCTAGTTAATTTTTTTCCCCCTAAAAACAAGAAAAGTTTTGTCCATGTATGGTCATGAATTAATAAATTAGTTAATGATGAATTGGTATCTATGAGTTCACATACTTAGAAGAGTTAAGTCAACCCTTTAAATAGATCTATCTTTTTCAGCAATTAAGGATGAGCAAATGTACGATGAGTTAGGCATAAGACTCTATCCATATAGATATTAGTTCTTAAATTTTGGAAATAGGAACCCAGCAATAAAACTATCCTATAGGGTACAGTTTATTTATGAAACATATAAGTTTTTATATTACATTTTTTAAACATTAGAATTCTAAGGTAACCTTTTTAATAACTCATCATGTTTCCATGATATTCCATCCATTCAAATTATACAAAGACATACCTTGTATGAGCTTACAAAAGTGACTTTACAAATCTACCTCACATTACATCTTAGACAAAGCAATGTTACAAAACAAAAATAGCAAAATGGTATGTCTATGATCAAGGTACACTCTCCTAAGAATCTTTAAACTTATCCATACTAAAACCTTATCGTTTAGCTCCTTAAATAGCCATTGCTCCCTTGCTTCCACATTAATCATATATCTCTAGTCTTCACTTTCCCGTCCTTTTCCAAAAACTAACCTATTTCTCTCTTTCCAAATCCCTCTTAAAGTGAATAATGCATAAACATCTCTTAGAGGATCCTTTTATTTCTAGTTTCAAATCTTCTGTTAGTATTCTACCTTAGCCATTCCTTATAATCTCTTTCACCTGGAAAAGAAGATATTCGCATCCTCAGGATGTTCATATCTCCTTACTCGTACAGCAATGGAAGAAAACATGCAAAGTAATTCCTTCCCTTCCTCATATTAGGGACATCCTAAGCTGACATTCAATCCCCACCTTCTCAAGTTGTCTTAGTAGGATAGCCATTACATAAAATCCTGTAAAGCAAAAGTTGTATATGTAAGATAGTTAATGTTTCCAAATCTAATCCCATTTTTCTTTAACAGGAGTTTTTACCTCCTCTTGGCACATTACTTGATATGATGATTTAGTTGTAAGTTTCCCATAGCATGTCTCCTAATCTGGTTGCAATCTCTTCATCAATTGTTCAACCAATGACATCATATTTGTTCATAGGTTCATAAAGCCAACTTTCTATACTGCTTTCATGGTCCATCTATCTTTCCAATATGTTCCCTTCTCACTCTTTAGTTACGCTCCCCCCTCAACCAATTCCAATGACTTGACTAGTTTACAATAGAAATAACACCCCTTCTTCATCTTCCTTCTTTTGTCTTCAATATTATATTCATCAGTCTTGTCCATAAGGTTCTCTCACTTCTTGCTGTCTAAGCAAGTTTTACAAAATTTGCTCCATTTCTTCTGTTAATATTGAACATGTCAAGCCCTCCACATTCCTTTGATCTCTTTACCTTATCCTAACCAATCCAATGCAGTTTATGACTTTTTTTGGTGGAACCTCAAAGAAAATCTCTAGATGCTTTTTCCAGTTTTGCCACTATATTTTTTGGAACAAGTTTCCCCCGGGAGTAATAATTAGGAATACCATCCAAGAATGATGTTGTCAAAAGTTTTCTTCTTGCCATGCTTAACATCATTGCCTTCCATCCTACTAATTTCCTTTAAGTTTTCTCCAATATAAATTTCAAGTTTGCTTCTCGTAATTTTCTTCCTTCCTTTACTTGTATTCCAAAACATTTTTGCATTGTGTCCAATACCAAAAATTTATTAAATCCTTTCCTTTAGCTCCTGCCTCGTATTTCTTGAGAGGAGAATGCATGATTACTCAAAATTCACTCTCTGACCTGATATCCTTCTATAGGACTCAATAGCCTCTAACATATACCTTGTACATTGCTTCTCCCATTAACAAAATGTCATTGGTAATGAAAATGTGCAACGGTCTAATCTTGATTCCCCTTCTTCTACCAATCCATGGATCATGTTGCTGAACATTTCTATGACTAATATGAAAATGTATGGTGACAATGAATTCCCTTATCAAATGAATCAAAATTCTTAAGTATTGACCTATCGAAAAGAGTTTGGTAGGTTGTCATAGCCAGACAAGAGCCAACAAGTTTGATCCACTTTTCTAGAAAATTAAGCATACTTGATATAATGAATAAAGCTCTGCTGTACCCTTTTGTACACTTTTTCAGGGTCCAACTTAACTATCATCCAATTCTTCTTCCCCTTTCTTACGGTCTAGCTTAACCATCATCTAATTCTTCTTCCCCTTTTGATTTATGTAAGTCTCGCAATCGAATGTTTTTGGTTCAGTACATAAAATTTACAATGATCGGGTAAGTTATCTAATCGAGTCCAAATTTTGCGAAAAGTTGGGAATATTAGTAAAAGTGATTCCATGAGTTTGAATTTAAGAAAAAAATAATTAAAAAATTAAATATTATAATATTAAGTTTTATGTATATTACTCGTTATTTATTGGAAACATATAAAATAAGTTTTGATAATTAATTATTCAATAAAAATAATTATATACACACTAAAAATAATAAAATATCATAAATAATATTTAAAAGTATTTATTTATACTATATATGTATTTTCATGTAGGTAAAAATATCCAAAAGTACTTAAAATATCTAATATAAGTTAAAATAATACTAAAATAATTAAGAAAAATCCATAAAAATTAGGAAAAAATGTAAAAGGTGTAGAATTTTTTAGATGATAGGCATGGCAAGCTAGAAAATTAGCAAATAGGATAAAGCCATTTAGAAAGTGAATAAAATAAAAGGAAAATGGACATGTGGCAATGGAAATTCAAGAAACCAAGTAAACCACTATAAATTTAACAACACTCATTTAAAAGTTACTTTGATCAATTAGGAACCTGACAAAAATATAGAGAGCTTAGACAGAGATAAGTAACTAATTTTATAAAAAAAAAAAAATAGACAAATTGTAGTGCATTTAAAGCTTTAGAAGAGAACCTACACCCAATTGGCACATGGAACGAAACCAAACTCACCACCATACAGTGGACCCTATGCTTGGTTGTGCAACAACCCTGAGGTAGTTGGAGGTAGTTGCAACTCGGTGGTTTTAATGAGTCTAATTTTCTACCTAATTTTGTCTAATTCATTAAAAATATTAAATTAATGTGTCAAATTATAAAAATTGATATATCTGGAATATTTTTATATGTAAATTTAGGAAAAAATATTAATTTGATAAAATTAAGTCTTGAGATATACTGTCCTTAAAAAATACTAAACTTAAGCTAATTTTCACTTTTGATTTAAATAACCTTAATGATGTAATTTTAAGCCTAAAATTTTTGTATTTACTATTTAGGGTATATATTACATTGTTATAAAGAGTTTTTCTTAAAACTAATTTTCCAAATTTTTTACTTAATTTTTAGTCCCTAAAATCATAAATAAAAGGCAATATTTTAAGTTTATTTTATGATTTAAGGCTAATTTGATATAAATTCCAATTTAAGATGTATTAATCATCTTGAAGTGTTAGTTGGTGATGAGGGATAATATTTGTAGTGTAGGGGATGTTAGATACGTGCATTATTTGTAAATTATGTAATAATGGTTAATATGTGATGATAGAAATTAAATGAGTATAATCAAGTAGGTTAAATTGATAATATTATAATATTAGGAATATAATATAAATATGATTTAGAATATAAAATTAGGAAATTATGTGAAAATGTGGGGTATTCTCACATTGGGAGAAAATTTAGAAACTTAATTAGGAGTAAAATGTACAATACAAACCAAAATACTGATTAGGAACTAAATAGGAAACTTGGGATACCCAAATATAGTTAGATGAATTTCACCTAATGGATAAGGAGGAGTTCCTAGCGTTATGAATAAAAATTGTAACTGATAGCGTTTAAACAGAGCTTCTGAGTTTTATAAATTAAATTTTTATATTCTATCTTTAACTCAATTCAATAGGTAAGTATACCTATCTTTTTATAACACAGATGAGTATAGGGTTGTCTCCATTGGGAATGGCTATAAATACTAGTACTAATTAATCTTCCTATTATCTAACAATCCGATTCGTTAAGTGATTAATTATTAAAAATCTAAATTGCTAACTAAACTACACTAATCCGTAAACTAATGCCACTAACATAATGGTTATAAAACAATTACTAACAACACATTTAATATGCAGACTTGCTTCACCACTTAACATGATCTTACTAAAATACTTTTTATCCTAATACTTATTATCCGTAGGAAATTATAGTATATAAGTATTCTTCTCAAAACTACTTACTTCTAATCCAAATTGTGTCTATTGGAATCTCCTCCCAATTAACAACCAACTCAGATCACATTCATGTCATATTAATGTATTGATTCCCCTAAGGATGTAGCAACTTTCCTAATAATATCTCTATCATCAGGAGTAAGTTGTTTCAATGAACTAAATTTATTCAATATAATTGTCTCTTAATGTATTCTAGTGAACTCCATCCTAAGTCAATGTTGTGTACTAAACCACACTTAGATTCATTAAGCGCAATTCATCGGAATTAACATTTATCAAGAAACCACTATTTCATGCACTCGATCATACTAAATGATGTAGCAAGTCTTAATGTACTATTCACACATAATGAAGAAACAAAACATATCAACAAAATATAGAAATAACAAAGAAATTAACATAGAAGAAGTAGAAAAATACAACCTTGTTTTGAATTCTACTATAGAAATTTAATAAATACATGAACAAAGAATTCCCTTCGTCTCTCTTAAGTAATTTCGAGAAAGGTACAAGGTACAACACTTAGAAACTGTACTAAAAGAAAATAATTGAAAATACAATAAGTACAAAGATGTATGATCCAATCTCCCCTTTTGTTTGAAAATTGTGGCATATTTATATTCTTTTTGTCAAAAGGTTTGAAATACACCACTTCAAGACACCTCCTGGCATTTAGACTTGTTCACACACCAATTCGTGTGAAAAAATTTAAAAAGAATTATCGTGTCCACTCCCATCATGCCCGTGACTTGGGGAGTGATCTTCTTGTCGCAAATATTCACCTAATCATGCCCATGATTAAGGGTGTGATCATCCTTTTGAGGTGAAGTCACGGTCGTGATGAACAGGTAGAAAAATAGCTTTAGCCTTGATCATTCCCTTAATTACAGTTGTGATAGAGGGAGTGACGAGCGCTAAACACTCAAATTCTTTTTTATCACACCCGTGATGAGTCTTAGTTGATCTTCCCTTAACATTATTCCTTTATCATGGCCCTGATAACTCTAAATCTCCTTGTTCTTGTTGAATTTTGTCCCTTTTGCTTTTGAATCATCTGCAATTAATATATTACATAATAAATTACCAAGAACTTAAGAAATAAACACAATTATGGTTAATTTATACCTAAATGTACCTAAAAAGTGTAGAGTAATTTATACTTATTAGTAACTATAAGCTAAATTAGAACCTAATTCGGGAATAGATTCAAAAAATGAATTAGAAATTAGTTTAGGATTAGTTTGATAATAAGTAATGTAAAACTTGAAAAATTGGGTAAAATTATGATTTGAAGTTTATATGTAATAAGGGTATAAATACTAAAAGGATGTTTATATTATAGGAGCAAGCGGTGATGATTTGACCTTACATCAAGTTTAAGTAAACAAATTAAGGATTTCAAGTAAGTTGGGATTAGCATGTTACTCTATTTCGGGTATTATTTTATAGTACTCGAAGGTTTTGGATTGTATTTGGTTGTGCTTGTAGATAGGTGCTCGTATGCATGCTTGTGTGTTTCTAAATTTTTTTATTATATACCAATGTTTTGCTATAGTGGTTTGCTGTAATTTGCGTATAGTGAAATTGTTTAACAACCCTAAACTAGACTTAGCTATATTTGACTTAAATACTTTAATTGGGCATGCATTGCAACCCTTTAGGGAATGTCTAGCATTCTTTAACCAAATACTAATACCTTTGAAAAGGATAGTGTTGGAGCATAATGGTTCCTTCTTCATCCTTAGTCAAATTAAGTGACAGGAGAGAAGGTCGCGATAAGGATGAAGCTAGTGATTCAAAGGATAATTATGGAAGAAGTGATGCCTTTATTGCATAAATTTGGGTTTAGTTGTAAGTTGCTAGATACGCGTTAAAACTCCTCAATCTGAATTAGAGCGAGTGAAATTTCTCTAATTTTACAATAGATCGGACAATATGGTATGATGGCATTTGCGTATTGCATTGCATTTAATTAAATTGTTTGAGAACCATGCTTATGTTGTGTGCAATCTTATGTCTCCATTCCTACTTACTGAGCTATTGGTTGCTCATACCCTTATAGATTTTCTTGTAGATGACAATCCAAATACCACATTATAATTATCTAGAGGTTAGTACCTTTTGAAGGGGAGTGAGATCAAACTGGCTTACCAACAAAATCCTTGAGAGTTTTGTTAATAACTCATAGATATGAGAGTGATCGTATGACATTTTTCTTACTTTAAACTGGCATGAGGTGTAAATATTTCTTGGGATCTTAAGATAATATATATATATATATCTATATAAACATGACTTAAAATTCTATATGTAATTTTATCGGTAATCTTGTATGAACTATATATTTCAAAGCGTATACTCATGAACGCTTTATGTAAATCATATATATGATAGCGATCATGAGATTGGTTACTATCTTAGATTGATTTACATAGCAGGACTATTGCGACTTAACCTCTTCAAGGTGTAACAATCTATACTGATGTTATCTTTTGCTGCTCTTTTTGGGATAAAACTAGATTGCTCTAGGCTAATTATTCCATCCAACTCTGGCCTTACTATGTTTAATAAAACTTTGCTAACCACTTTTTACATTATGCTGCATGAACTAATTAGCCTAAATCTTTTGCACAATTTACCCCCATCATTTAAACTATCAAGAAAATTAAAGTATTGTTTAACTATTTTGGAACTTCTCCTGACTGAAAAACTTTCTCCACTGTATTACATACAATCTTTCTAATGATACCCAATACTTCTTAAAAAACTCCGCATGAAGGCCATCAATCTTGGGAGATTTATTATTCCCTATACACTAAATAGACTTTTTTATTATTTCCTTTGTACATCCTCTTTTCAACTTAAGTTTTTCCTTTGCCATGAATCCTCTTGAGTGATATTACTTATTGGTCTAAGTAGATCAGAGGAAAGCTTCTTAGAAGAGAAAAAGGTTTTGACGAAACTAGTAACTAGAGACTGGACCTTCTCCAAATCTAAGACTTGATTCCTAACTGAATCAAACAATCCTTTAATATAAGATTTCGATCTCCTGGCTAAGGTACTCACATAAAAGAATCTAAAATTCCTTTCAACATCTAAAATCCACTTAGATTCAACCTTAGTCGCCTACAAATTTTCCTCTTGATTTAGAACCTCATTTAGTTGCTCCTATAGGTTATACTCACAATCCATCAGGTCTTGAGATGGTTTATCTAAAAAATGCAGCCTTACCCTTTCCATGTTTATCATTATATTCTTCTTTTTTCATAAATTAGCCTAAAAAATTTTTTGTTCTACCTCCTTAACTCTTTTACAAAATAATCTAAATCTTCGAGATAGTTGAACATAGATTAACACTGCACAAAAACCATGAAGTCCTTAAACTTTAGGTGGTTTAACCACATCAATTGGAAACGAAAATGGCTTAAATTCTTAGGGCCTCCTTTGACCTTTGGCAAGATGTTCATAAAGATGGCTAAATAATTTGAATGGTTAGAGGAAATATGAAATAACTTAGCTCGGAGAAAAGGTTCCTCCAATCACAATTGGCCTAGGTACGATCTAGTCTAGTTTGCATAAGATTGCATAGGTTTTTGGATCACTTTGACGATATGAATCTCGGCCAATAAATCTATAAGTCCTAATTAAGTAACCAAGAGGAAAAGGTAAATTGGTGACTTGTTTAAATTTTTTCAATTACTTAAACTAATTAGGTGTGAAAATAATATTCAACTAGCAATAACAACAAAAATGCTAAAATTAAAGAGAGAAGAGTGATAGAAGACTAAGGAAAGATATTATGGTACTTCGACCTTATGCTTACTACAGTTTGCACTCTTTTAGCTTATCTATGGAGGACCTAATATTTTATACCAATGTATTTCCACTATATCTAGTAAATAAATTTTAAGAGTTTATAATACATGACCAGCCCTTCATCAAATGGCCACTGCTCTATCTCCTTTACCTATAACTTGAGCTAACACACAAACTACAATGTCTACAACCCACTCTCAAAGTACAACAAATCTCGCCCCAAATATATCAACAAAAAAGGAAATACAGAGTAAAAGGTTTCTCTAAATTTTTGCACAAATTGCAAATATTAAACAACAAAATAATAACACTATGTTTGCTTAATTAAACTGGAAAGCTTTTTCTTTTCTTCTCAAATGCTTCGAGATGTTGTAAATGTCTTTTTCTTCTCTATCTCTTGCCTTTGAACTTGAGACATTTATAATGAAGTGTGTAATGGTCACTTTTCCAATAAATTATGGAATGCCAGACAGATTCTTGGTGTACATCACTAGGCCATTGGATAAATGATTTTGACAAGAAAAGTTCAAAATAAATGCCCTATTTTTTTCTCATAATAATTTTCACCCAAAAAACCAACAAAATCTCCTTAAGACTTATCTTGTGTATATCTATATGTCCCACTTGTTTTGAATTTAAAATCTTTTATAGATCTCCACAAAATCTTTACATTACCAATATCTCTCTAATAAAATCTATCTGTTTATGCATATCCCTTTTAATATAAATATGAAAGTATATCCCAGATATTTCCCTAGATAACTTCACAGAAGTAGTTAAATTAGAACTTTGAATGTTTATCCTTAAAAACCGTAAACTCAGTCCCGTAAAGCATCTTGCCACGTTACAAGTACGTTAATTATAAAGCTTGGCGACTGGCGACTGGCCCTTGTTGAAGCTGTAAATTATTATCAAGTTTGCAAATGTCATGTTCATAAATATTGAAAAACCTTTGTTGTATAAATATGTATGGATCTCATGGAATAACTACAACATGGAAAGTACTTGAAACTTGATTTAATGAACTGTTGGTCCACACGATATTGCAAGACCAATATTATTACTTTTAATTCCAATTGAAAGTGAGTTACTATATCTTGAAGACCACATACCAATACAATTTAAATCTTGAATCTCACCTTATTAACCTTTGGAAATTGATTGCCATGAAGTTCGTCTTAACTCAATTAAATAACTCCAATTTCCTTTAAAGCTTGTCATATTAACCGAAATACCAAGCCAATATTCCTACACTGAGTAAAGAAAAGCTCAGGTTCAAGGTCTTTTTCCTCAAAATATTATCACTGTCTTTGAGCTCGTCAAAGTTCTAAAAACAATCAATTGCTTTGCCATATAAACTGAAAAACGAAGTTGTGGACAATTGCTTAAATAATAATCATCACATGCTTGCCACGTTCTACATTTTACCACGTAAATTCACTCTTATAATAAAATGGCCATTTATGTTTTAAACAGTGACTTCCTTTATATTCGAATAATAAGTTTCTGAAGCTTTATTCCTCATCCACATAATTTGAACCGATGTTATTCATCAAAATATTCCACCTTAGTTAATCTCTGTGGCTATAAGTCCAATTTAACAGGACATATTGAATATATTTTCCCATTATACTTGATAAGTGGAGCTTGTTCTTTAATTAAATCTATTATCCAAGTTAATCCAAAAAAGAATAATTTTGTCCAATTACCCACGTCAAATCATTATTTTTGAAGTGAACTCTTAGCACCGTTAACCATCTTTATGAAATACTTCGTAACTCTTTCATGCACCCTCTAATTTATCTCAAACTTAACTTTTCTTAAATTAAAAAAAATATTAAATCAACTTGCACACATAATAAACTTATTAGAATTAACATAATACATGTTTTGTTATCATCAAAAACTAATTAGGAGACTTAACAAAATCCCAAGTCTACCATATCGAATACATTCATACAGTTTTGGTATCTTTCCACTCTACTTGGACAAATACCCCTACCCCCTCCAAACTTCTCCTCTTTACACAAGATTTCATTAAAGTCCCTAATTAAAGCCCTAGGGCCACTTATTCTATCAAACCATTCTTCTAACTCCTCCCATAAAAGACAATGTTCCTTAAAGCGAAGAGAAGCATATATTGTAAATAAATGCCATGATGTAGAAATGTTATATACCTATATTTCCAAAATGAGTTGTTATTTAGACACGTATCTTTCTTCGACTCCAATGTCCTCAACATTCCATAAGGTAACAATGCCTTACTCACACCTTCTACCTCCATACAAGCCATTCTGTTCACCCCTATATGTACTTCTAAGCGTTTAGTTCCATCTTTCTTCATTCAAGTTTCAATTACAATAACAACTTGTGATTCATACTAAACCACCAATTCTCTTATTGCTCTTCTTCTTTGCCTTAAATTAGAATCACAGGTGTTCCAAGACAAGATTTTAAAAGGTTTTGGACACATTTCTTAAGAAAGAGTGTCCACAAGTTTTGAATTTAAAAGATTGAAGAAAATTCGAAACTAACAATCCTGAGTGAAATCTTGGATGAAGGTCCTAAGTGAAATCACGATGATTCCTTCTATTTCAACCACCATCAAAGTTGATTACCATTCCATCTAAACCTCCTAAATCCTCATGTCTGGGTGTTGATCTAACAGTTTTGACTTGTCTTGGAATTGTTGTATGGAGATGTCCACTTCTAACATTCTTACCATGTTTTTTCACAAGTTTCTTTAGCGAGGATGAGTTCATTTTATTTTTTTCCTAATGCGTTTTTGCTTCTCGATTAAGGTTTTTACCTTCCTCTAAAGTTACCTTCTCTTTCATGTCTTCACTTAGATAAATATTCACTTATTTTTGGTTTTGAATTAATATAATCACTTGATCAAGTGCGTTTTCATTTGCCTTTCTTGAGTCATTAATTTCTTACTATAGCTTTCTTTTGCTGTAAATTTTCCCAAATCTTACACCAATACTTTTACTATCTTTTTAGAATTATTTCCATTAATACTTTCAATATTATTTTTTTTTGTCCCTTTCTGTTTACTTTTCTTCTATTTTACTTACATCCATTCACTGTACTATGTGTCATTCCCATTTATCAAAATTTCATTATTCTCCTCAATAATCCTAGTATCCATCTTCTCGGAGCAATGTACACTATTATGTTCCTACTCTTTTCTATGGTCATGTGTATTACCTTTTGTCCCTTCCCCTTCCTTCCTAATAGGAGTCCCAACTTCTTTCTTCTCTTTGGTTACGCTACAAAAGATTAAAGTTTTAGTAAGAAATAAAAATTTCTACAAAAAGATAGAAATTCCCTACAAAAAGCTAAAGTAAAGAATAATTGTGTTGCAATGCTTGGCTGCAAGAATATCCCAGTTCAAACCCTATAGTAAGGAAATCTCCTTGTAAGAAACCAATAGGAAGATCATACTCACGCATTGCTTTTGTAAGGACATATTTCTACAAAAACTCATTTTTATTTAAAAATTTAAAAAAAAATACTTTTCGTAGAGACATCTCCTTACAGAAGCCTAAAATTAATAAATATATGTAATGAAAGATTATGTTCTTTTTTAAAAGAACTTAGATATACAAACATGTAATTTCATTTTCTTATAGAAAAACTAAAAGAAATTTAATCAAGATCTTTTCAAGATTTGGGTTTATTGTGCAAAATATCAAATGAAAAGAAAAAATAACACATAATATTTAACAATATGTAAAACTAATAGATGTCACTTATAATAAGTGTATTATTAATTGATTAGCTGAAAGGAAATATATGTACATCTTCTAATTTATAAATCCATAACCAATTACACAAGAGTATAAAAAAAAATAATAATAAAAGAAAATGTCATAACCAATTCCACAAAAATCTTCCCAAGATTTATATTACTATATCTACACTACAAATTCCCCATTTAAAAAATGAAAGTATTCACTCTTTCGTTGGCAAGTTCTATAGAAATAACAACAATAGGATGCATAACTCCATGATAGAGTATTGTATATAAACTTCAAGAATTTGAAGAACTTATTCCCCTAAAAGAAAAAATTCATAGATATTTAAAAATAGAAAACTCAAATCCTTAAAATAAACTAAACTTTAAGCACAAGTAGAGAGAAGAAAAATGAAAACAAAAAAACAAAAACAACCCAAACTTCTTTACCTTCTCTTCATGTATCATAGAGGTCCTTATTATTAGAAAAAGTCAATCGAAACATGGTTTTTCATCTCATAGCAACCTAGAAAAAGTATTCTATAAAGAATTTCTAGATTATAGAACATATGATCAATTGCAATATTGTTGTTAATGAGAAAAAAAATTAAAATATTCCATTAAAAGAAAAGAAAGAATGATTTCCATTAAATTTAAATAAGATTTCATTATTTCATAAGTCAATTCTATAAAATTTTCTTTCTTATATGTATTATAAACCCTAAATCTCTTTGTATATAGTTTCAAATAGAAAAATTGCAAAGACAAAAATAATCTGATTGCCTCTTTTCTACATTCACATTTGGAATTAAAAAAAAAAAAAATTCCTTGAAATCTAGAAAAGAACTTATATCTAATTACACAAGTATAATTTAATAAAGAAAAAAAGTAGTACCAGTACACCAGTCCAAAACCGCCTTCATCAAACTTATCACCTAGATTGAAATTTTAATAGCAACAATTAATTACTCAAGATGATAAATACTTCTACTCTTGTGCAACTATTTTCTTCCAGTTTTCCTTATTATGTCCATCTAATGAAAATAATAAATAATTATTAAATAGAACATAAATTATAAAGATAGAATTGAAGCACAAGTATTGTCAATCTTACTTCTACTTGAACTGGATTTAAAGGGTCTAAGAAGATCATGAATAAAAATGAAGTTTTTAAGTTCAGGTTTCATCTTAGAAATTATTTAGGACTACACTCATGAAAAATAAATGACCTAAACATCCTTCCGTAAGCTGTTTTAATTGTCAAATCCTAAAAAATAAACAAACACATGAATCAAAATTCATTATTTTCCTCATAAAAACATAACCTTAAATTGTAGTTTAGTCAAAAAAAAAATCTTGATAGTGTATTTGAGAGATAGAGATGCCTACAAGATGAGATAGAGTGGTGACAGATGTAGACATTATGACAAATAAAAATGTGAAAGTATGTGTGTACGTACATGTGTGTATGTGTATGAGAGAGAGAGAGAGAGAGAGATTTGTGAGAGTAGGAGAGTAAATGGGAAATAGTTAGTGTGAAAAGGGATGGGGAAAAATTTTTAAATAAGGGGAAAAAGTGGGGGAGGAAAAATGAAAATGAAAGAAGGAAGATAAAAATTGTTATATAAGAGAATGTTAAGGATTTCTTTTCTTTTTTTTTTTTTAATATCATTGTTATGACCTATAAGTTGTAAAGTTGTAATTTTTCTTAGGAATTAAGGTATAACAAATTTTACTATCATAGTAATAAGTTAAATGAAGTAATTTTTGTTGGTATTTAACATATTTGTCAAATTTAATTTTTTTTAGTATTGTTATTCTGTAAGAGGGTATAAATAACATATATATATTAATGCATAATGTTTTGAAAATTTTCTAGTATATATATGTTACGCTTTTATGATGTTATTGTTAATATTTGTCTTCCAATAGAAAAATATAAATGTGGCTGTAATAATAATAAAAAAACTTAATTTAAAAATTTATATAAATATAAAGATTACATATCAACTTATATTTATTTAGTTTTGTTGTAATATATGGTTGTTTTAAAGAAAAGAATTATATAGTTACAAAAATAAGGAAAATAATAATTTCATTTTGAATGAGGTAAAGTATATGACCACATAAGTGTAATAAAATAGATGCATACATTTAAAATGTTTATTTAAATCATCATAAATTGATGGCATTTAAAACAATTCAAAACATTTGTAATAGTGTATAGATGTAGAATATGAGTTAAAGTTGAAAGGTTGAGTCAAAAGAAATTCTAAGTACATAAATTAAGCTCAAAAGAATTTAAATACGTAACCTAAACAAAAATGATCACAAATAGCATCCAAGAACAAAGTCTTAGTAAAAAGTATCATGAATATGGTTTACACATGAAAAACAGATATAAGTATATTGATTAGAAACTAAGGAAAAAGAGAATAAACTAATCTCTTTTTGAAGATTCATTGGAATGCTCAAGAAGGGGTGCGTATGCTCCATCTTTCTAAGGTGGGCAAAAAGCAAATTCCTGTTTTGAAAATAGTCATATCGCTTTATTGCGATTTTTGTCCAACCATTGATACTTAAATAGGTAAACTAATCAATTTACAAAATATTTTAGTTGTGTAACATCAATTAAAATCCCATAGAAAAATATTGGATCTATATTGTGTTATCCCACAATAGATACTAGTATTTTGTAATTTTCAGCTAGCCCCCTTAGATGTCATGATAAATATCACCTTATCAATTATGCACCTACTTAAACTTCAATTAGGTCAGTAATACCCTAAGATAGTATATTAAGCTTATTTTGATTATTTTTCCTTAATTTAATGTATACTAAATATGGTTCACCTAATATAAATTACTCAACAGTATAATTAAGGAAAAACCTAAATTTTGGAAAATTCTTTTGAAAATTAGAGTGGTTACCAACTAAGGTTGGAAAATGGAGAAATTAGGACCAATTGGGTAGATCATCTTAATTTGAGTTACTAGTTTATGAATTTGCTAAAAAGAAAATTTAAAAAATAGTTAACCGGAGAAAACAAAGGTTCGATGAATAATCTATTTAAACCTTAAGTTTACCATATGAGCTTTTTAGAAAGATTAATTATAATGCCTAATTCTAAAATTTATTTTATTTATTTTTCCTAAATGACAAAGCAAAAATGAGCATTTTTTCATCTTTTGTTTTGGCATAAAGTACCTTTATCATTTTTTAGGGCCACTCGAAGCACCTACATATTTGTTAGCCAAAATTGAGCCTATGTAATTCTTTTTAATAAAACTTTTGTATGTTATATTTTATTTAAGAAAAACTGTCAGGTTTACGTACATTAGTAACTAATTTACTCTTATTTAAAAAAAAACATAGAAAATCCTAAGCTTTATTGCCCAATTTTGAAAGATCAAAGACATATCTTAGTTTTTAGGGAAAAAAAATTAAGGTTTTATTGTTTATCAAGACAATTTTCTAAATAACAAAATGATTTTGATAGACCTTTTATACAACCCTTTGAAGTAATTTATTTGAGTTATATTCTAACTCATTTTTTTGAAAACCTTGGAACTAACTTATTCTTTGTGAACTGAAAAAAAAAATTGTTTTATCATTTTTATTTTTCATTTATTATTTATTTTTATTTTTTATAGATAAAATCTAATATGGGACCAAAGTGTTTTTAAGTAATAGTCAACTGCATCACTCAAAGTTTAGACTATCCTAATTTATTTTAATTGTGACATAAAAAAAAAGAAAAAAAAAACATTTTAATTGTTTTATTCTATTTAAAAACTTGTAATAAAATAAAAAATAAAAAAGAATAAATTTTCTATTCTATTTAAAAAATTGCAGTAATATTTGACAAAAATTCTTTTCCATTTTTTCTCCTTTTTTGTGTAGTTTTACAAATGAGACAAAATAAGTAAGGGAAAACAAAATAAAAGGTCCATATGTTAAATATATATAGAATTGTGATTAGATTTTGTTTTAATTATTTATATTAGCTTTAATAACACTAAGTTCAATTTCAAGATAAACCTTAGTTTTCAATCTTGATTTGATCTATTTTAATAACTTTTTAATGCAAATCTTTAATATATTTTCATTCTACACATGTTAATCTTTAGATTTATATGAAAAATTTGGCTTAGGTTTGATAAGATTCAATCATATTTGCTAAACCTATCTTGTTTCTCTCTCCCTTATCTCTCCTTAGACTTGTCTGGAGGATGAATGTGACGCATACCTAACTTCCCACATGCCAAGGTATATACGACATGTACCTAGCAAAAAATGCATTCATTTATTTATTTTTTTGTTCCACTTATTTATTCTATTTTTTAATATTTGATCACATCTTTCTCTTCATTTTTTTTGGTTTCGAATTCTCCATTTTTTTCTAATTTTCAAATTTCTTATTCTTCCAATATTTTAAGCAACCTAGCAAAAATTTTAAAAATAAAAATGAGGGAAAAAATGAAGTGTTTACTCAATGCTTTAAAGTTGTTCGATACCTCTATTTCACAATATGGTTTTAGTTACATTTTTTTATAAGAACGATACTAGGTGGTGATTAAAGTTGTTAATTCCTTGAATGTATGAAAGTTTTTCTAAAATTTAACTTTTTCACCTTATTTCTCTAGGCTATTTGACAATTGAATATTTTAAAGAATAAGATATTTAGATCTATATAAAAATAATCCATTGTTTATGTGGTTATTACCAAATATTAGTGGAATATTGAAGTATTTATAGGTAGGAATATAAAAAGGAGAGTAATTAGAAAAATAATGCCAAGTGTTACTATTTTGCAACAATCGGAAAAGTTCCATTATTGTTTATTACGAAAAAAACATATAGTAGTGATAAAGAACTCTAGTAATTAAAAAAAAAAAACACTCTTAAAAGCTATTCGCTTTTGGTCTCCAAGAAGATTTCTATCAGCATATATTTCATAATGTTATTTATTCTTTAGTTAACCAGTTATGTCAAATATTATTTATAGCTCTATAACATACGTATATATCTATTTATATTATCAAAGCGAAATTATCTGTTAGTGTCTTTCTTAACATAACTAAATTGCTAGAAAAACATTAGTTATTTTATTTTTAATTTTACGAAAAAGCCTTCAAATACTTAATAGTTTTAATAAATCTTCAATAAGCTAAGGTTATTGTGGTAAAGAATTATATATATATATATATATATAAATGTTGTCTTTCAAATTTAAATTCAACTAACCAAAATAACAATTCCTTACTATAATTCCAGCTCTTGAAATCCATTTTTTATTCTGAAGCAATTAACATATGATTAGCACTACTATTTTTTCTATAGATAATTATAAAAGTTTAAACGAATTTTTTTTCCTTTTATCATTCATCTAATATATGAACTAACCTTCAAATTTTATCATTAGCTTTATTTAAAATTTTTTATTTTTCATGGTAAATATTATTAAATAGTTTAGATTTTTTTACAGCACATGCATCACAAGTTTTTTTAGTAAAGACATATGTTCTTATAGTAGTCTTTTTTCTTTCCCTTTTCCCTAACTATTGACTAGATGGTAGGAATGACTAATGGAATTATTTTATTATTACTTTTCGCAGAGATATATCCTTGTGATTGCTAAAACAAAAAGAAAAATTATTTATTTAGCTATAGAAAATACATCCATTACAATCCCCTTACAAAAACTCCAAATCTTTTGTCTTTTTGATCTTTTGAATTTTGTTCCTCTCTATATGGGTAAAGAGCTTTGCTATGATTTGTTCTTCACAAATCTCACAAAGCCTTGGGAGACCTTTGTATTGAATTCTATATGATATTTCATCAATTATCACCGTATGCTTCAAGAGAACATTCATGTTAATTTAGACACAAATTTTGGAAAATTGCCATCTCTCCAAACCTATAATATAAAAATCTCTAGGCAAAAGTTTAGCATCGATTTCTTTAAGGTTACGTATGCACTATTCATAAACTATTAGCTATTTTTATATCCATTAGTAGTCCATTGCATTGTCTAATGATATTAAGTAATATCTAAAATCCACATGAATTAACTTGAAAACACTTAACTTCCTCCACATTTTATTTAATTTTTCCTACATAATCTTACAACTTGGATTTGGTCCATCACCTCGGTGATAGAAGTAATTTGCCATAGAGCACTTAATATCTATTTTTCCGTCTTTGAGAAGTTAACATAGCATACCTGTAGATCTACATTATCATTTAATATGTTTTGTTCCTCTTTTGTTAGCCCATTATCATGATCCATGACTTATTTGTCATTTACCTCTGTAAAACATTACTTTCATATGCCCTTCGTATATTAGTTATTACTTTATCCTGAAATAATAGCATACTTAAACTAAACTTATTCGATCCCTCTTCATATACTTTAGGTTTGAAAACATTACCTTTTTTTTTCTTTTTTTATTTCTACGAAAACAATTGCCATCTTCAATGTTTGAGGAGGAAGGAGTAGATGAGAATGAGCTTGTTTCTTCGAGTAGTAGAGCCATAACTTGTTCTAACATTAAATTCATTTATTGTAAAGTTATATTTTACTAAATAAACTCTCCTAAACTACCATTTTTTTTATTAATAGTATATTGTAAATAGCAATTGCATTACCCACATTCAAGTTTTCCTAGTTTTATCGCATATATTATCAATAAATAATACAAGTTATATGATTTGGTTTAGTCATATTTTTCTTTCACAATTAATGTTGTGAATATAAATTTGGTTTAGTGAACAATTGATTATGTAATTACTTATAAAAATGATTTCTTTTAGCATTCCCAATAAAATAAATTTGCAAATTTTTCATAAAATGAAATTGTAGAATACTTGTATCCATATCAATTTGCTTTACTTGCAATTTTCTATCCAAATATCTTCTATAGTATGTTTTTATTGAAAATAAAAATTACAAGTTTTATATATTAATTTTATTTTTCTATAAATTAATACTTAAATTTCAATTAGTGTATATGTCATAATGAAAATGTGAAAAGTTTATTTTTTAACCTCTTATAACGTGTATCAAAATAAATATGGAGATTTAGGTAGCAAAAGGTTCTATCCTTGTCTATGAAGGCATTTTATGTGGCTTTATAGGGTAGAGGTGGCTCTTGGAATCCTATTACGTAAATGTCAATCCTCTTTGGTCAATTGCATTTCCTCAAGAACAATATAAGTGAACAGGAGACCTCCCTCGACCAATGTGGAGCCTCCAGCTAATATGAGGGCCATTTAGATAGTGTCAAATGGAGGAAGATCCTTGCTTCTACTGTACATCTCTAGACCTTCGTAGTGTTAGTTAATGTCTTTTGAGAGTTTTCTTCCTCGTTGTATAGCTTGGGTTGATTCCTATGCGTTAAGGAGGCATGTAATGCCTAGGGGAGAAATTTACATATAACATTACTCTATAACTTAATAAAACTATCCCTAAAACCTATATTTTTTTATAGGATATAGTTTATCTCACAATTTTTCGAGGAAATTGCAAAACACCCTCTTAAACTTTTGCTTTAGTGCAAATTCACTCCCAAACTTTTAAACTAAATCTTTTGACCCCCCCTAAACTTTTGCTCCTATGAGGATCTACCCTTTAGACTTTTAAAATCAAGTTTTTGACCTTTTAAACTTTCAGTAGTTTTTGATGTTATGTCCATTTAATTTTTTATTTGAAAAAAAGATATGTGCATGGGGATAATTGATTACAATGTATTACACACTCTATAGAGATAATATATATTATATAAATATAACATATCAAACTATTTATTATAAAGCATATATTAAAATTATATTAAATACTATATGTCATATACTTACTAACATTATATATCATAATAGCAAATATAAGATATACTCTATGATACTGTATGAAATCCTTTTATGATAAATGATATATTATATATCTTACATAAATAAGGTAACAATTCATTCATTCAATAAGATAAAAGTCATGTTTTATATCCAACTTAATTAATGCATTATATAAAATAGAAAAAAAAATTTATCTTGATTATCATGATTAAATTTTCAAAACATTAATGGTTTTGATTAGTACAAAAGTACTTTGAATTATAAATTATCATTTTAATCTTTGATATTCCTTGACATTACTATCAATTATACATAGACATAATATAATCCTTTTGTATTATTTTGTCATTTATATATGTTAAATCATCACGTTAACTTTTAATTAATGCATTTATAAAAAATAGGAAATGGTACGACAATAATTAAATTTTCATTTTATATTTAATAAAATCAACACTAATTATTGGTTAAGATATATTTACTTGTCAAATAAAAAAATATGGCTATTGTACTTACAATTAATATATAAGTTTTTTTTTTAATTAAAAATCTTTCCATTAATTTTCATAAAATGTTATGAATACATTATCATCATTCATCAATATTTATACGTTAAAAAAAAGGTATGTACGTGGTAAGTAACTAATTAAGATGGATATTGAATATGACCTTTGTTTGATTAAATAATTGAATAATTACTTAATTTGCATAACGTTCAATAAGTATATAATATATCGTTTGTCATAACATATGATTTCATACAGTAATATATAATATATCTTATATATGCTATTATAATATATAATATTAACGGGCATATGACATATAGTATTTAATATATACTTTATGGTACATGATTTGATATATTATATTTGTATAATACATTATGTATTATCATCAATTATTCTTATGTACAAGTCTTTTTTTTTTTTTAAATATACAGAAAAAAGCTTAAATGGACATAACATTATAAATTGTTAGAAGTTTAGGTGATCAAAAAGCTCATATTTAGACCATGTTCACTTAAGATTTCCATTCTCCCTCTTATTCCTCTATGACTATGTTCACTTACATTCTACACCAATAACATCAATTCCTAGGAATCTCACTTACTTAAAAACTTTGCATGTCAATTTCTTATCTAACTCGATAAATTATAATTCCATGAAAAAATGGCACCCATTACCTTTATCTTTTTTTTTTTTTTTTAGCACAGCCATGTACTATCACCATCTCTTTTCTTTACAAACCACCACCATTCATCATCATTATCAACACTGTTACCACCATTGCACCAACATTTACCATGGTCACTACCACTACTGTTAACTACCCATTACGATCACTCATCACCATCAACGACCAACCCTAACACTATACACAAACTTAACATCACCATGCGACCACCACCACTACCATCAAACCTATACAACCAACACCACATATATCTAGATTTGTGTTCTTGAAATTTGTAAGTCATTGCGAATTTGTGTTCGCACAATCACGTGATCATGGTTGTTAAAATCACGAGTCAAAAATATATTTTTATGAGTTTATAATTTTATAATGTTTTTCTTAACAAAAATAGATATAAAATCATTTATATGTAAACTTTTAATAAAATTATATAAGTTTATGATTTTATCGATTCTGTACGATTTTATATAATTCCACCGATTCTGCACACTAAAATAAATGGTAGAATTGCGATTTTAACAACCATGCACGTGACCACCACTGCATATACCCAGATCTATGTTTGCGCTAACCATGACTTTTTGATGAGTAGATTATCTTATTTGGTGAACACTAGATTGATTATCTTATCCAATGGACATTTGACCTTTTCCAATTAGTAGATTTGTAACATAGATAGTAAGGTGTCTAGTTTGCTTGTTCGTCAACGTTTTTTTCTTTTCTCCTACCTTTTAGTTTGCTTATTCATTGAGAAAACATAAGTATTATGATGACATGGGCATTTGTTGTTTTTGGTTTGCGTTTCCCATGAGAAGATGGATTTTCTTTTCTTTTCATTTTTTTTTCTTTTTGGTTTGCTTGTAGGAAGGAACATGGTGATGTAGGCGAAGGAACATGGTGATGTGGGCAACAAAATGAAACAAAAATGAAAAACATGGGTATTGTAGTTATTTTCTTGTCATTGCAACTATATTTTTAAAAGCGTGTTTTATACAAGTGAACGTAATAATAAGCTATTAGACCTTTATTCCATGTATAATAAATTGGAATTCCATTTTATATCTATTACATTTAGTGAAGTGAATGAATTGTAAAAATTTAGAGGGTGAATTTGTATTGGAGTGAAATTTTATGGGAGTTCTTTGTCATTTTCTCTAAATTTTTATGTTACATTTTTACAATACTAGAATTTTAAGGTAAATTTTTTGTAAGTCATCGATGTTCTCACAATATTTTATTTGTTCAAATTGCATAAAGATACTTTCTCTTTGAGTTTAGAGTAGAGAAATAATTTCACAAAATTTACCTCACATTAAATTTTAAGCAAATCAACACTACAAAATTTATGAAGAAGATACACTCTTTATTGGTGAGAATCTACCGAAAAGTTCAATCTACTTACCTAACATTTATAACACCAAATCAATTACAATGAGTTTACAGGTATAATTCAATAAAAAATACGATCGAAGAAAAATAAATGAAAGAAGAGAGGTAGAAAATGAAAACGCAGAAGTGAGAGAATGGAGAGGTAGATGAAATGGAGTAGGAATGTCTTTGATAGTTTTTATGGATAATGAGTTTGCTTTATAATTCGTATATTTATTTAATTTTTTTATTGAAATTTAGGAGGAATAAGTACAATATATTGTTTTATGTTCATTATTATTATTATTTAATATTTTTTTCAAGATAGACATAACTTATTTTAGAATTTATGCTAAATATATTTTAGAGTATACATTCTATGATGAGCAAAGAGTATTAAAACACTATCTATATTTATCATATAAGATTAAGTTTTGAAAAATATACTTAAAACTTATCATATAATCTTTAATATTTACTTATCTATGATTTTTAGTAGTTACTCGAAATATATTTAGTCAAATAAGATATTACAGGGATCAATAGCTGTTCTCTCTTAACAACATAATAATTGTGTGTAGAGGGAAAAGACAATTAAAGCCATCTGGAATCCACATGACGTCACATCTATAATTTATTGAGCGCTGGATATAATGGAGGTCCTGGATTTATAATCGTATATGACCCTCGAACGCTCCATATCTTTTAACGAGTGGATAAGTCGATACAATCAGCTGGTTATAAATAAATATCTCAATTTTTTTATGTAATAATATTAATTTACAAATATAAAAGATTCCATTCCTAGCATGACACGTGTAGAATATGTAGGAAATGCCTATCAAATTTTTAAATTTAATACTTAAAAGTGAAACAACAGCCAGCTCTTTTTCTTTTTTCTTAAAAAAAAATCTTAACTCTAAACCAAGTAAGAAAATCATTAGAAATTTATTAATTCAGTTACCTTTAGAAAATAAATCTCAATTAAAATCCGAACTGCTGGAAATTTCCCATTGTACTTCTATAACTTAGGGCGAAAACTGGCACACCAAAAAAAAAAAAAAATCAATCAAATTCCCCATTGACTCAAAGTCTTCGCAATAAACAAAAAAGATAATCTTTCCCTAATTAGGGTTTCTTAGATGTCTCCGTGAACGTACATCCACAGGAAGGCTTAACCTAGGAATAAGCTATGTTCACCCTCCGTCATCTCTATAATGAGAAAGATCTCGTAAGATAACCAATAAAAAAAATCCACGTGTAAGAACAGCCAATACAATCAATTCACTTGCGATCTATTACGACCCGCAGGTAAAATAAACAGAAGCAAGAAAAAGGTAAATGGTATTTGAATCACGACTTGTCGACGGACAAAACCCTCTTTTCGCCCAATCGCTCGAACTCTCTTCCTTCTCTCTCTTGACGGCCGCGAGCGACCCGTTGTCCCCTTTAGGGTTTTGTTGCCCCAGAATCTAAAACCCCAAATCAAAATCCCCAAAATCTCTGGGGTTTTATTTCCTCAAACCTTCTCTATCTTCTATACTATCGTCATCGTCCTTTCGTTTCAAGATCTAATTTTTAACCGACCAAATCATGGCTACCGTCGCTCCATCTGCAGATCGTATCCTTATAATTGTTTAATTTAGGTTTTTTTCCCCCGATCTGATTGATTTTGGGTTAGAATATTGTTTTAGGTTTTGATTCTGTGTGTTCTTTTTGTAGATCTAGTTGTCTATGGTGTTTCTTTACCGTGTTTCGAGGTGTCATGTTATTCCAGGTCTTGGTTTCTGATTTATGATGGCTGATTTGTTTGATTTTGCTGAAAAAAGTCGATTGCTTTTAGATTATAATGGCTAATAAGAAGTGCTTGTTATTCTGTTTTGTGTTTCCGCTGTTTTAAGGTTAAATTATCGTACTTTTCTAAGGTGGAAAGATTTTCACTGATTTCTTCTCATTTATACCCATTTCTATCTTCGCTTTTAGTACCCCAATACAAAACTTCCACCGATTTCATTCATACCTTTCCAACGATTTCATCCATGCCAAACAGAGTGTAAATTTTCGTACTTTTCGTTTGATTGAAAAGTTTTTTCTTTGCTTATAGGGTAGTGGTTTGTTTAAGTGATGATTTTAGGCAAAGGGAAGTTTTAAGATGTTGGTTTAAATGAATTAACGTGTTTTCGGGTTTAATTTCTGCGGTCTAAATTTGATAATTTGATACGGGGTTTCTATTTAAGCTGATTTTTACTTTGAAGATTTGAACTTTTATGTCCTATTTTAGTTGTTGCTGTATGATTTCATTTAGCATGCTTGGGCAGCTGTTTTCTGGCAATTGATTCACGTTTTATTTGGATTGTCCTGTGTTACTTAGCTGCTTTTGATCGAACTTGCCTATCGAGGAATGTGTTCGTTTTCACCTTAACGCTTATTTGAACAGAGGCTACTGATTTATTGCAAACATTGTCATTAGAGGGTCAACCAAAGGCCCTGGACCTGCCTGAACCGACCAAGAAGGTAAATTTTCCCTTTATGCATCATATTTTAATGCTTGAACGAATATATTCTGTACTGTATGTGTCGGATTATATGATTTCTTACGAAATATGTGGATGTTGACTTTCTTAAACCCAGGAAACTTAGGATAAGGATTTATGTTCATTGGTATGTAATTTTGTTTTGGTGCAGTCTGGGGCTAATCAGTTTGGGTCTGCTGACACGGCTAATGCTGCGAATGGACAGATCCAGCCATATGACCGCTCCTTGACTCCATTGCTGCCTGATTTTATGGATACAACCATGTGCTATCTGCCTAATGGTTATCCATACTATTTTGGAGGTTAGTTTAGTTAAAGGATCTGTTGGTGGTGTTGTTGAATTTTTGTGTACGAGCAGAAAAGTTTTAATGTCGATTTAACTTTGACTTGGGTTTCTTTTTATGCATGGAAGATGTGACTGACTTGACTTATGTTAGGATATAAAGGTGCTGGAAATGACTGGGATGAATTTTCAAGATATGTCAATACGGAGGGGGTTGATATGACTTCTGTGAGTATCTTTGTGTCGTAGGATAACTGTTATGCCTCCAATCTCTCTCTCTCTCTCTCTCTATATATATATATATATATATATATATGTATATACACATATAAATGCTCAATGTGCCATTTACTTTGATTTGCTTCTTGTTTTCAGGGATATTATGGGGACAATGGGTCTCTTGTCTACCACCCTGGTTACAGTTATGCACCTTATGGCCCATATTCGCCGGCAACCTCCCCTGTTCCTGGGAATGATCAGCTTTATGGTACTCAGCATTATCACTATCCATCTCACTATTTCCAGTCGATGACTCCAACAAGTTCTCCTTACACACCAAATCTTACTCAACCTGCTAAGGGGGATGTTGCGACATCTGCTGCTGCTGACCAAAAGCCGATGCCTGTTGAAACACTCAATGGAAATGCCAATGGCACAGCAAATTCTGGAAAAGGAAACAATAGGTCAGCTCCTTTGAAGTCAACAAATCAAAAGTCCTCGTATAATTCAAATGGCTCTTTTGCAAGGGGCTCTTTGACTGGTGGTGTAGCTTCTGCCTATCAGGATCCAAGATTTGGATTTGATGGGTTGCATTCCCCAATTCCTTGGCTAGATGGTCCAGTTTTCTCTGATGGGCATTCTGGTCCTGCAACCAGCAGTCCTATGAATAATTCTTTCTCAAATACAAACAATGGACCAGCATCAAGGAGTCAGCCTTATCGTCCTAATTCACATTATGTGGTAAGTGGTCTCATGAATTGCTTTCCATTCTTTCTAATGTTATTATTTATGTTTATTTCTTTATTAATTATATTGAGGCTAGCATGATTACAAATGTTGCACTGTTCAAATTCATCTGGGAGATTATCTCATTTTTGATTAGTAACATCTTTATGGAAGGTTCTGAGTTTTTAATGATTTTTAGGGATTGCACCACCCTAGACCTATATCTGGCATGGGCATAGGAAATGGATACATGAATAGGATGTATCCTAACAAGCTGTATGGTCAGTATGGATCTGTTCGATCTGGCGTTGGCTTTGGGACTAATAGCTATGATTCTCGCCCAAATGGACGTGGGTGGTTAGCAGTTGACAACAAATACAAAAATAGGGGTCATAACAATAGCTACTATGGCTATTCAAATGATAATATGGATGGTATGAATGAGCTGAACAGGGGTCCTAGGTCAAAGAGCTCCAGGAACCAAAAGGGTCTTATGGCCGTCAGTCTGGCTGTGAAGGGGCAAAATCTACCTTCCAATGGAACTGTGGAGGAGGAGAAGACTAAGACAAGTGTGGCTCCAGACCGTGGTCAGTTTAATAAAGCAGATTTTCCTGAAGAGTATTCCAGTGCTAAGTTTTTCATTATTAAGTCTTACAGTGAGGATGATGTCCATAAGAGTATCAAGTACAATGTTTGGGCCAGCACACCGAATGGCAATAAGAAGCTCGATGCTGCATATCAGGAAGCTCAGGAGAAAGCTGGAGGATGTCCTGTGTTTCTCTTTTTCTCTGTAAGTAACGTAATCAAGTGATGTTAGAATTGATCTTTTCTCTGAGTATGTCCATCTGTGCATGTGTGCCTGTGTGTCCATGTGTTTGTGCTTGTATTTGTCTGATTGTTTGCTCAATATTTTAGGTCAATACCAGTGGCCAATTCCTGGGAATGGCAGAAATGGTAGGCCCAGTTGATTTTCACAAGAATGTTGAGTACTGGCAGCAAGACAAGTGGAATGGCTGTTTCCCTGTGAAGTGGCACATTGTCAAAGATGTTCCTAACAGCTCATTGAAGCACATTACCTTGGAGAACAATGAAAACAAGCCTGTAACTAATAGCCGGGATACCCAAGAGGTAGGTCTTCAGTTTTGACCCTCTCGTCATGTTCCATATCACTTTGTTTACTTGTAACTGAGAACCGTTATGCTTTTGCAGGTCAAGTTGGAGCAAGGTTTAAAGATGATAAAAATTTTTAAGGAACACACCTTAAAGACTTGCCTTTTGGATGATTTTGAATTTTACGAGAACCGACAGAAATCAATCCAGGAGAAAAAGGCCAAGCAGCAGCAATTTCAGAAACAGGTAAACATGAATCTGCTCTCTTAGCGGGCTTTTAGGCTTAGACTTTGGATTTTATTTATATTGCTTTTGCTTGTGGTTTTTGACATTATAGCTGGACTTCTGGCTTCATTAGTTAATTTTTTTGTTATTTTTCCAATTAAATATGTATTTTTGTTGTTCATTTCCATTATATGTAGGTTTGGGAAGGAAAGCCTGCAGTGGACAAGAAAGAGATCGAAAATGGGGATCTGAAATCACACAAGTCGTTGGAAGTTGCATCTGATTTGATAAGCAAAACAACCTCCACAGAGGCTCTAGCTAATGGTGATGTGAAACTTTCTGATGAAGGGAATGCTGTAAAGACTGGTGCTGTGCCTGAGAAAGTCGTGGCTAATGGAGTTGCAAATGCTTGCTAGATAGGAACGAGATGGTGGGTGCTGTTAGTTTTGTGCCTCTACCTCAAGGATTATTCAGAATTTTCTGCTTTAGAACAGAGACCACAGTTGGGTTGGCCAATGCTCCTTAAGTTGACCTTCCAAATTGGATATATAGGGGGATAGAGGGATGTAATAATCTCGGGAGGGATCTGATAGCAGCGAAGAATGTGAAATGTGGAGGCTGGGCGGACTTCCAACATCCGACCCTTACTGGTCAGTTTGGGGGTGTTTGCCTTAGTTTAGCTCCTGACATGTTTTTATTCTCTAGGGAGTTTGGGTTCTTAGGGGTTTTCTTGTTTCCTTTTTTTCTTACTTAAAAGTGGTTTTCATATGCTGTTCTTAATGGGGGTTCTTTTTTCTTTTGCTTTTTTCAATTTTCTTCTCTCCTCCCTTCTTCTCTTCAACACCAAGAAAAAGGCTTTGTTGCTTCTCAATTATTTCTGTTTTTCCTATCTTGTAAAATTCGGATCCTAGTATGTTCTCCAATAGCTTTCCTTTTGTAAAAGCCCCTTCATATTCGTGATTGAGCTTGAGGCAAGATGGGGAAATATGGCCTTGTATTTCATATTGAAGGAGCTTTCTCCGTTTCCCTTTTATAGACTCGTTTTTCTCTCTGTGGCTTCATCTTACTGTAAATGGACTTGCACCTGCACCCAACTCGAATAATGGCAAATGCCATTGTTGTAGATGTCAACGTCCACTTGTGGAGGAGGACACGTCACACATCCACTTGGCCCATCTCCCCGCCACAACCCTACCGTCCCAAAAGCATCGAATGAATTGAATTCATGACGCACTTTCACAGTCACAAATGACGAGGACCTTACATCCTGCTGGCCACGTATGAAGATTAACAAAGTCGTTTTGGTTGCTTTCTTCAAATTGGGAGCTTCTATTTTTCAATAAATGCCCGTCGGTTCTATCAACAAGGAATTGTTATCGTGATTTGTTTTTAATTCGAAGTATGGTACACGCCCAGAAGTCCAAATTTTTCTCCTAAAAGCGAAGTAACGTAACTATCCGAAAGAAATAAAAAGAAACTTCACTAGTAGTTTTATCCTGAAACTGCTTGACCATTTACGTCTTTGGTATTTGAGTTTTTATTGTATTCGCATTGACTGAACCAAGCCTTTTAGCTTCTTTTTAGTCAAGTAGACAAATAGAAATGGGGATATGGAAAATGTTTGGGAAACTATATAGGATGCGTGGTTCAGTAGGTATATTCTTTTGAAGCCCGTAACTTTCGCATGAGACGAAGGGTTCGTCACAACTGCTGCGACTTCGTGCTACATAAAAAGCAAGGAAAAGGAAATAAAAAAAGAGAAGTTTTCGCGCAACGATAGAAGGGTTATATATATAACGCCAACGGAGTAGGGTTCATTTGTTTGATCCCATAGAGTGGGATTCGAAACAATAAAAATTTCTATGAATTTTTAAGTAAGCTTAATGAGAATGTAAACTAGGATGATGGAAACTATAACCCTATAGGCTAAACACAACCACCCCCCCACCCCACCCACCCCCTCTCTTTTTTTTAATTACTTGATTCTTCTCATCAACTAGTGATAAAAATTCCCAATAATTAGATGCTGTAAAGCTAAATTTCTTCATCATCGCACGCAATATCCTTTAAAATACGCCAAAAAATAAAACAAGAAAGATGGTCGTGTTGGTAACTTGGTTTTAGAAGAAAAAAGGAAGAAAAGTCCACTCGACTCTTCCAATCATCCTGTCTCTTATTCCATGATACAGTGAAGAGATTCCCCCTAGACATGCTCTCCCTCTCAATCAAGTATTTAGGAGAACTTCACTCAGGTTTCCTCTCCAAGAATCACTGAAAGTCGTGCCATTCCCAGTTCACAAGCTCCTAGTTTTTCTTTTCATGTTAATATTTGGGGAATTTGTAGGTTGAAAATGCATTAAAGGTCATCAAAGTTAAGTACGTGCGTGGAGATTGAATTCTAGAAACAAGTAACTGTCTAATCTCCTTTTTAAGTATTGGAATCCTTAGAATCAGGTTTTGTAATTGATTTGGAGCTCCTAATACAAAGAAGAAACATAGGTTATGATCAAGTATTGATTAAAAGGATTCTTATGTGAATTGAGATCTAATGGTAATTACTCAGCTGTTAATTCATTTAGTCATTGATCAATGTTGTTAAGTAAATGAAATTTGACGTTTCCATTGAAAAAGTTGAATGACTTTGAGTGCAGCAGGAGTTTGATTTGGGTGTTTAGGGTTGAAAGGATTTGGAATACTGACCAAAACAATGCCAAAAGTTCATTTTTTGCACTATTTCTTTGGTATAAAGTTGATTTTAAAAGTGATCGTATCTTTGTTAATAAAGTTTGTATATAATAATAGTTACAAGCCTACTATACAAAGGACACCCATGAAAGAAAGCCTAGGGCCCTAAGTGCAGTTGTGAGTAAAAGGTCCTAGGATTAGAGATTGTTTAGAGAACTATAGAAAAATTTATGCTGAGAAGATCTCTCGAGTTCAAGGTGGGAGATTAAGCGTCCTTGATATCTTTAGACACCAAAGGAATAGTTAGATCTGATTTGGTGGAAAGAATTGGTGAAGAAGTCTTAATCCTTTGTCACCTAGGTTAGCACAATATATTATTATTTCCATATATCACGGGTGTTGTAAGAACTGCTTGTATTGGGAGAGAACTTGACCTATGAAGAGCATCTAATCAAGATAATACATACTAGAGAGCAAATTCTATATATTGTACATTTAAGTACTAAAAGTTCACTAAAGTAACTATTGAAAAGAGACAACTTAGGAGTTGAAAGAGGACAAGCATCGGAAGAATGCACAAATCTCAAAAAGTTTAGATAGCATAATTTTCAAGGGAAAAATTTTTTTATATAGGAGAAGGATGAAATACCTTATGAAATGAAATAAAAGAGGGGAATATTTCTAATAAAAACTTAACTTAGATTCTTCCTCTTCATTTGTCTCTTTTTTAGAAAATAACAAAGAGCTTCCTTTAGCAAACTCATGCTCTCCCTCTCAACCTATTCTTTCGAGTAAGTTCACTGAGGGTCTATTTATTTATTTATTTATTTTAAGGGCTGCCAAAAGTCATGCCACTAGAGATAAGTAAAATTCTTACAATTCTTTTGTGGTTAAGTTTGAGAAAACTAATTTGGGATTTTGGGAATTCATATGTATTAAAAGGATTTTTTTGTCTACTAACATCTAATCCTAATTAGTTAGTAGTTGTTTTTTATTACTGTTGTTCAAAAGAACAAATAAAAAATGAATTTTCAATGATCAAGAAAGGTGGAATGACTTAGCTGGAGGATAAGTTAGATTTGGATTTTAAGGTTAAATATATGTGCTTCAAACTTGGAATATGTGACTAAAATTATAGCTATCAATTGGCTTTAATTGAGAGTCCATTAGATAGTAAAATTATGTAAAGTGGTCAAGCAACCGGTTGAGTTAGTCAATCATCACCTTTATATAGTTTAATTGATAAATTGATGAAATTTGACTATTTAACAATGATTATTTATTGTTGCTACCGAGGTCTGTGATTCTAGGTTAGACTACATGTTGGGATGAAATGATTATTAGTTTATAGACACTAAAAACCATAAATATTAATGTGAGAAAAATAGAGCTAAAAGTTATAAATTAATTGGATCATTAGAAGAAGGGATGAAAAAAGTTAGAAGATAGTTAGCCTCACTTAAAAGTGAGTTCAAGAATGCTCAACAACATTATCATCATTGTTTAGAACTAGTAAAGCCTAAAAGCTTTAAGTTTCTTATCATTAGTTCTAATTTTTACAATTTATATAAATTAATTTTGGGAAGTCATAAACTTTTTGCATATGAAGAATTATGAATTAGTATTTTCTTGTATTTAGGAAAGTTCATCTTGTCATATTTCCTTTCCTTATTTTATGAAATAAGAATTTCATCTAAGCCCTATCATCATTTGTATTTTAAATATTTTTGCGATAATATACTCTTATTTCCCCACAATATTTATATCTATGATGTTACACAATAGTCAAATACGGATTCTAGCATTATATTAGAGGCGACTAGCTGTAAGGGTTGTGGTTCTAATTGCCGGTATCTGAAATGGATAAGAGTCATACAAAGCATAACATGAGAATAATTTTCAATATTTTGGTGCTAATGTAAGGTGTGATGTGTGGAGCATCGATTATTGGGCTAATGGTAGGTTGTGAACTTTAAACTTCCACTTTTAAGGATTATATCGTGTGCATTGAATGTATTATGTCCATGTGGGCAGTGATTAGAGTTTCATACTTCTATAGTACAATTATCAAAAAATAGTACAAAAATAGGGTGTTTTGAGTAAATTTTATGAAAATTGTATAGTGAAGACGTATTTTGTACGTCAATTTTTTATACTGAAGGCGCACTCTATGCTTGTGCCTTCAATATTAGCATAGAAGACATAATTTAAGGTTATGCCTTCTTTATTGGAACTGAAGACGCGTTTCTTATATGCGCTTTTAGTATTAGTACGAGGGCGTGTCTCTTGAGTGTGCCTTCAATGTCATCAACTCCTCCCAACCCTTATGTGTGCCTTGAGTGTTAGCAACTCTACTTAGCCCTTGAGCGCGCCTTTATGTGCCACTATCACGCGTCTTCAGCTCAAGCTTCACACTCCCCCCTAGTTAAATACTGACTCTCCATAGCTAAATACTTTTAATATGGTAGGTTAGTTGCCTATTTTGCCCTTAAGTTTAATTTACACTTCACACTTTCTTTAACTATGTACTGACTCTTCATAGCTAAGTACTTTCAACATAGCAGGCTAGCTGTCTATTTCAACCCTAAGTTTTGGACATTTTCCTTAAACGCACATTTAGTATAATTAATAAGGTGTAATTCAAGCATGTACCTTTTTAGTTTCTAGCTAATGTTTCATTTATTTTTGGCAATGCCGATGCTTTTTTATTTTTCATTTAGTATATTACCAATGAAAAGTATTATTGTAGCAAGTTGACTTTAATGATTCATTAAACTATCAATTGAACCTGTGAAAAGAAGATATAGTATATAGAAAGTATATATACAGTAAACTATCAGTAGTAAATGAATAGCAATCTAATATGAAACATTATTTATAAAAACCATTTACTTAGTGAGTAATAAATGTTGAGAATACATAATAATCAAACTAAATAATAGAAATGTAGTTATTTATAATTACTTTTTCCTAGATCTAGTTAATTATTTTCCAGAACAAGCTAACAATAATAGCTCGCGAGTGGATGGTCTCTCCGATGGTTGAGGCTTAGATAGTTAAGAAGGAGTATTAGTAAAATCAATATGAGGAACTAGAGTAGTAGTTATGGTGGTAGCTAGGTGACAGCTTCTCCGATGTATAATGTCTGGGGACAACTTATACGATGTTTACGAGGAGTTAATGGTATTTACTGTGGATACATCCATCTGTGAGTATCTGGAGTGTTGAATGAGGTATGGCTGGAACTGAAGGCATTAGCGTGTGGTGTATTACTACTAATTTCGCCCAAGTCAATGAAATTATGAGATCTTAATGCCATATAATTGTTACTATGTCCCCGACCACGTGCCTATGCTAGTTGATGTCCTTTCGTGTGAACTTTAGGACCTGTATGTAGTTAGGGGATAGGTAAAAGGGTTGGGTCAACTGGCTAGTCGGGAAATAATATCAGCCTGCCGTGCTCCTTAAGACCATCGATGATATAATGAAAGCTACCATGATGATATGATGAGTACTGTCAACATTGTTTACTAGTCTCACCTGACGTAGAGTGTCTACTTATAGTTAATGAAACAGTTAATGTTATGTTCATGTAGTTTGTTTTGCGAAAAACCACTAGATAAATGGAAGAAAGGCTTACTAAGTATCCTATTATCATCTTATGATGGGTGAAATATCGGTGTATATACTCTTTATACCAGTCATAGTAAGCTGGATTGATACCTCTCGATCCCTGACTATGAACAACCTATATTCGATGGTCTATCCAAGTCGATATGTATTCCTAATGCACGACTGACTAATCTATATCCGTCTTACCTCTAAGGTTGATGTGGTGTAGCTCTTCACTCATATTAACATCTACTGGTATCGTTTTGGAAGCCTCCAAATTGTTGTATGATACGGTCGGGAAAATAAAACTCAATAATTTGAAAGTAGAACAGTGGCGCCTTAACCCTTCAGATAGCTTGATTGGCACTACAAAACGGGAATAGAAGGTCATTAAGGTTATTTGGGTACGGCTCTCATACGACCTACAATGCATTTGCAAGGAAAGTGTATTAATAATCTATATATTTTTAATCCAGATCAATAATAAAATCAAAATTGAAGAAGTACATACCTGTCAACTCGTTTGCAAATCAAATGCAGTCTAATACGCATTCACAACGTACATAACATGATGTGTAGTGTCTCGTAATATAGCCCACCTAACAGTTAGTAGTAGCCTTTCCTATTTGGTAAAGCCGGACTTGGTCCATAGTGCAATGTGGAGGAAATGATCTCATGCCCATATTTATAGTAGTATAGCGGCGCCTCTAATCTCCTGTGCTCCTAATCGTGCAGCTTTACATAGTTGACGATACAATCGAGCCAAACAAGCTGATCCTTAACTAAACATTACGACATGTAGGAAATACTCTAGTATAGGTAGGAACATCATGTGGACAAAAGAAGAAGATTTATTGGCAAATAAAAAATTACCCAATAATTGCAGGATGTATGCACGGGTGTGCTATCAAATAGTCTCCTTATTTGCATTTGCAAGAAGTATGCTAAATCTGTCTCGTAACCAAATCAAAATAAGACGTCCCCTTCTGTTAGTATTGTTAACGGGGTAGTCTCTTAGTAGTCTCCTAACTACTTAAGGCCAGACTAATTATGTAGGTTTAGTCATTATAGCCTCATCCACATGGAGACTAAACAGTACCTCTATATTCTAGAGCGTGATTGTCATTTCCTTGTAAGCCATATGGAAAGTATGGGTCTTAGGTTTCTACCTTTCAACTAACGTTGTAATGAGGTGATCGTCGATTTGGATTAATGGTAGTTGTGCGATTGTAAGGAAACCTATGTTGTCAAGGTGAGTGATTATGTGATCATCCAATGGTATCTGTATTGTGCCCTTCCGTACGCTCGACTCCACTTAATGAACCATAATGTGCTTGGATCCTTGAAATATTAGATTTCTTTTCATCACAACTGTAAAAAATTATTGAACTTTACAATTTCATAAATGAATTAATGTCAAGCTATACCCAAAAATCCCATATGTCTTACAATTGATGTTGTCCCTATCTATGTAGTACTGATGGGTCACTCGGTCTTGGATCTATCTAACTTATAAAACAATGCAAATATGTCATGTCATTAACTTATGAAAGCATAACATATTATATAATATGTCTATTTATACTGTTTCTATTAAGCTTAGGAAACCTCCTTTTATTATGTCCTTCCATTCTACATACGCTATACCTGTTCTTATTGACAGGATTTCTCAAGTCTTTCTCCATATGATATCTCTTTTTTTCTTGATTTACCCAAACTATGTTTCAATTTCTTGTTAAGTATGGGGAATGGGTAATTGAGACGGGGCTAATTTAACTTATTACTTATTGCGATGAAGTGTTTGTTGTACACATTTAACTAATAAGACCATGTATACCATACACTAATGTACTGACTAGTAGTAACTCGAATATAATTAAGTGCCCTGATCACACAAGATTATGTAGAATTACCATTTCCTATATGAATACGTTATTCTATTCGTGTCTATAATGTGTATTTAACCGCCTCGTTTCATCACTCCATTTGGTTTGCGCCTCCAACCTGTCTTTGCCTCCCATATCCTATTTTCATGGCTATATGCCTTGATGGAATCAGTAAGAGCTTGCTTAGCCTACGTTTTAAGCTTCTTTGCAGCATACTTTGTATTTACTTACCTTGCGTTCATTTCCTTTCTCTCTTGCTTGACTTTTTTTTTCCTAATAATTGACACAATTGTAGAAAATTTTCTTGATAAGTGAAGTTAGGGGCAATCCTCTACAACCTTGCAAAACGGCATTATAGTTTTCAATAATGTTGGATGTCATATATCCGAACCGATAAAAACTGTCATGAGACAACATCCATTTGCTCTTATCAAATGGTGAGAACCATGATGATGTGTCCTCCTTTACTTGTAGCATCTACTCTATTAAATACTCAAATTTCCTAGGCTGTGTTTGCATAGCAGCAGCAGTAGCTAACTTCTTGTACGATTGGTTCTTATGCGCTGTGTTAAAATTGCTAGCACTATGTCGTATGCACCATCTTCAAACCACAAATGGTTTACTCTAGCCAACTTCTTCTTTGTCAAGCGCATTCTGAATACTTGATTGCTTGTCTATAATTAGAAAAATTGTCTCCTCCTGACCACTGATAACGAATTACTTCAATCATTTTAGAAACCAACCTTATGTCTCTATGGACTCCTTGTTGATAAGCGCAAATGCTAATGGGACAATATAGTTATTTTTGCCTATAGAATAAGTAATCAACAGTATATGATCGTACTTCCCATATAGAAATGTTCCATCAATACAAACTATTGGTCGATAATACTTGAATGCATGTATGTAAGACCCAAAAGTCTAGAAGACCCACTTCATTATCGAAACATCAGGTTCAGGGGATCCTCTCCATCTCCAAATCACCTTCATTCCAGGATTTGAAATCTTGATTGCGTTTAACAAAATACGAGGCTCTTTGAATGCTTTCTCCGAATTGCCATATACCATCTTTATAATCTTTCTTTTGGCATCTCAAACTCTCTTTTTTGTCACATTATGCCAAAACATGTTTAAAATATTTGCTCGTAAGTCTGCAATCCTTATATCAGAATTTTCTTTAATATTGTTGATGAAGCAATTGGCCATCAGTCTATTATCGATCTGTCTGTAGTCCTGCGTTACATTGAAGTTGACACATGTATATGGACCTCCAAGAATTGTTATGACGAATAATTTTATTAAACTTTTATATGATGCCTGTAGCCTTTACTTGTGTCCATTGTCCTTCTCCCTACAATGAATGACCCATAGGTGCGGTCTTGATTCATTAATGTGGTATTCATAATGGTGATTGATGTGATATTTTTTTATGGTGTCATCCTTCGTATTGAAGTGTTGTTTGATAAATAAATCTATGCCGTCGATTTGGTTACTACTCTTCGCCTCCATATTCTCTTCGAATGTTACATAACTATTACTACTACCAATGTTCATGTATGAAATTGGATCTCTAACCTAAGATGTTGACATCCCAGTCCGATTATAATGGGGAGCCATCCTAATCTCTTGGTCAGCAATAAATTGAGGTACGGATGGAATGCTGTTCGATATATATTCTGTTATGATCGCATAACTTACAATGTTTTCCACTTTTACAATTTCTTCATTTACTTCAAATTCAACCCCTACGTGCTCCCCTTAACCTCCATTCCAGGTCTCATGGGAATCAAATCTTCACTAGGGTTGTAGCCCGGGTTATCCTGTAAGATTGAGCCTATCTTTGTATCAATTGCCTCTTCATTCATGCTACCTTCAGGAGAAGTGGGGTCTTCCACCGAATAAGTTTTCGGTCCATCGTATATAGGGTAGTTTTCCTTGGTTTACTGCACATGAGGTTGAGGATTATTGGAAGACCCAACCTGTAAAGTTATTTTGACAATACTCTTGTTTAGTTGATTGGAAGCCTTAACATATATCTCCTGTATCCGGGTTTGTTCGAATGCATTAGCCATTTTTATGAAGTTTTCTACATCATCATCATTCATAATGGTTATCAAAGTATACAAAACATTTCTCTCATAATAAGAAAGGTGTCGATAAACAAGTTCAACCCTATAAGGATCAACTTCGATACTCGTACAGATGCGTTGGAGGAAACGACTAAAGTTGAAATCTTTCCTCGTTTTTAACTTTTTTCACTAGGTCCCTATAATATTGTGGATAGCTACTTCCATTAACTATATTCCTACCCGTATACACAATTATCTCCACATAATCAGCCATTGATAACCTATTGATCTATGAATTGCAAATTAGTAAAGCCTATACAATTTTACATAGTTTGTAACACCTACATAACTTCACATTTTTTATGGGGTATCTTATCGCACCTATACGATTTTATTTCTCGGTGGAGTGTCTCATTACATACTATAAAAGTTTACTTTTCGATTGAGCGTCTCGTTACATACTATAAATGAAAGAATCCATATGATTTTACTTCCTAATGTAGCTTCTTATCACATACTATAAATTTAAGCATCCACATAACTTTACTTCTCGGTGGGGCGTTTCATCGCACTCACATGATTTCACTTCTTGGTAGGGCATCTCATCACTCTCATATAAATACATTTTTTGGTCGAACATCTTATTACACCTATACAATTTCACTTCTTGACGGGGTGTCACATCACACTTACCCGACTTCACTTCTCAATGGGACGACTTATCATATGTTATAAAGGCAAGCGCAACTACATAATTTCATTTCTTGATGAGGTGTCTTATTACATACTATAAATGTAATCGCCTCTACATAGTTTCACTTTTTGGTGGAGTGTTTTATCACATATTATGATTGTAAATGCATACGTGCTTCACTAATACACAGATAAAATCACCCATAATCTACAGGTTGCATATATATTTTTTTACGTAATCATTACAATAGATATAACTATATATTATCATATGAATAATGTATAAAATGTAACATGTATATTACAAAAATATAAATACTAAAAAAATTATCATTTAACTACAATTCATATGGACAATATAAATATTATTATACTAAAAATGTAATTTGTATTTTAAAAAATTATTATAGAATAAAGGATGGCCGATGATTACTTACAAATAGATTGAGGAAAATAGGGTTATGCTGTTACTTAGAGAGAGAAAATAGAATTATGTTGTCACTTGGAGAGAAAAAACCAAAGGTGCGAGAATAAATGGAAAATACGAAAATTGAGGCATGTATAGGAAAGTGAAAGTGCATAAAGTGAGTTTGCTTTCAAAACAATCAAAAAGACGCACTCCAATAATGCGCCTTCTTTTTTAGGAAGTTATACGTCTAGTATGCGCTTTCTATATAAAAAAAGTATACAATTGATATGCACCTTTCATATAAATATTAAAGACGCAACGTGTTTTCAGTATAAAAAATCGATACATGAAATGTATGTCTTCACTACACTATTTTCATAAAATTTACTTTGAATATCATATTTTCATACTATTTTTCGATAATTGCGCTATAGTAATACAAAACTCGAGTAATTACTCATAAAGAGCATCGCACTTCATCCATTAAGGGACTTGCTAGTAACAACGTTTCAATTGACGACTTTCTTGGGGACGTGGATAGATATGCGTGAGTCGTGGTTACGAATAATCATTAACTTCGATTATTGAAGAACGTTTATGTTGGTTTCTAGAGGGGTTTATCTTTAACCTAATTAGAGACATTTGCATCACGTTCACATTACATGAATGGAATGAGTATTGCACTGCTGTAGGCCCCCGCTATTCCGTCGTTTAGTTGGACTTTTGCACCCGTAATGCACATTCGGCCGCAAACGAGATTACTGGCGCGCGCGAAATAGGGATTCTTTCCCCCGACAGAAGAATTCCGATTCCTCATCCATCCCAACATTTTTTATCCCAATACTACCCTCACTAATATTAAAAAATTACATTTCCTGCCCTTGAAGAACCATTCTCCATCCACCTGTCTTAGAGCAGACTCATTTTTGACTCGACCAATTGTCCTCATCCCATCCGACGAACCACCAAAATCCACTGCAACCCTGTTACCAGCTATGGAAACTACTTAAAACGCAGTGTCGCTTTCACTGAATCCCTTCTCCACCACGGATCTCTTCATCAGAAGTGGTAAAGATTCGAACTTTTTACCTCATTTGTTAGGGAAACGCTTCGCTGAAGACCTTTGAGGTGTGGCCTTCCCGATGTCTTGTCCTTTACGTTTCCTTGGGGTGGCGTCGTCCAAAATAGCAGTTAGGGTTTGTGGCCTCCATAGCCAGAGCCAAAAGATGATGTGGGTTGTCTATAGATTTGGGTTTTTCTTTTGTTTCAATGTAATTTTTACGTTTCATTATTATTAATTACTTCGGGGTACTTTATATCTTAATTGAGTTATATTTAACAAAACATTATAATTTTTATCCATTACTTATTATATATCTATTCTATTCTATTCTTAAGTAATTGCTATTCAATTATCTCTTTATTTTATTTAGCTAACTAAATATTCCTGGATTATGTTATACCCTTAATTACTTCGGGCCCTTTATGCATTTTTCATTTAATTCATATTTTATTAGTTGCATTTAACAAAATATTTTAATATTTATTTATTATTTATTACACATATATTCTATTTTTAAATAATTACAATCTAATTTCTTCTTTATTTTATTCAACCAATTAAATAAGAAGTTAATATTCATGGATGATATTATACCCTTAATGTTGTTTTTTTCGGTTCAACATAGAAGTTTCATTGTAAATTCTGGATATAGAGGAGCTGTTATGTAGGAAAACCTTACATGCTTTTTTCGTAGCAGGTCGGTGCGTGCCATCAAACTATTATATAAGGAAAACTACTGAAATTAGGATTCTTTGGAGTCCAATTTCATACATTATCCAAAGAGGGCGAGTTACCACTTCATGCTTTCGGCAAACAAATACAAGAAAGTGAAAAAAAAGAAAAAAAGAAGAAATTTATTAAGACATATTTTCATGAGCCTGCAACCCACATAACATTTCCATTAGAAACTTGCAGTCTGTATATTTCGCTGCAACAGTAATTGTATTCTCCTTTATTCCTTACTAAAGAATTGTTGCAGACTTAGTATTAAATAGCTATTTATCAATGACACTTTTAAATAGCTATTTAATGCTGAATTGATTTTTACTCTTAAAAACTTTTCGAGTATCATCAATAAATATCAAGATCATATACATTTATAACTTACTATAGATCTATTTCATTCCTTAGTAATAATTTATTCCATTTAATGAATGGGCTGTAAATCTAACAAATAAACCCAAACACTAATATACTTATCTGACGACGACTTGAAAAAAGAAAAAAAAAAAAAAAAAGAAAAACCCTCATGGAACGGTTCAAAACCGAGGAGACACCATAAAAGGTAGATCTTAAATTTGAGACATTTTCTTTCCTCACATACAGTAAAAAGTACAAAATGTTTAGCAGATTTAAGATAGCCATAAACATAAAAATGTCTTATACACTACTGGCAGAGGACTGCTACATGATCAAAGGCAGGTCGAGATTCAGCACATCAACCTTGCAGCAATAAAACAAAGAAGTCTGAGCGGACCATTTTTCATTCCCATCAGCACTGGCTGTGGAAACAGTAAATTTTCCAAAGAGTCAAAAGATCAATGTTCTTGAATCTAAATTACAACATTACCATATGCAACATATTAACTGAAGGTGTACCAAACTGGAGTAGGCGTTCACTGTCTGCACCATCATAGGTTTATCTCAACATGACAGTCTTACTTCTGATCTTCTCCTTTGCAAGGACTCAATCACAACCTGATGTGTTTCGACCAACCCTTCCATAAATTAATTAATACATAAAGGTAAAAACTGAATTTTAGTCAATCTCATTCAAGCCTCAACAGCAACTTCTTCTTGAGATTCTGATGCCTGAGATGATCGAGTGTCTTGAACATCCTTGACAAACGTTCGGAGGCATCCATTTATGATTCGAGGTGCAGCCCCATCACAAAAGCGTTTGGCAAGATCAACGGCCTTCATTAAGAAGCGACGTGAATAAGAAAAATTCAGAGGGAGGGCCTGGGAATAGGGAAATCAGCTGAAAATGAAGGAAAGACAGACCTCATTAATGACAATTTGGTGTCGGGTTCCAAGAACTGTAATTTCTGACATTGCCAGGTGAAGAATGCAGAGTTCCAAGATTCTTCCCGCGGGTGCATTCTAAACTTGTGAAATAGAGAAGTTGAATATCACAACTTAGATGAAAGGCGAAAAAGATTCATTGCATAAGAATCATTCGACACTTCAGAAACTTAGATTTGTAATAGAGGAAGGAAAGATTGAATGCACATGCAACATGTGCCATTCTGACTTCAATTGGCACAATTTCACAACCAAATGTACACTAAAGGAAGGTATTACTAAGAAAACCTAGAGCAATGGCTAAAACAGTAGCATAGTTGATGCTTACTGTTATGCTGTCATGTTGCTCAAAGCCAGAGTAAAAATGCTAACAAGCAGATGAACCAAAATTTCACAATGTTGGGTTCGAACTAAGTTGCAGAAGATGCCCTAATCAATATCTTAATACTATTTTATCAATGGGGTTGGAGGCACCGGTCTGATGGTTAAGCAGTAGAGCTAAATACATCAGAGATGGCCACACACTTCTACACATTTCATCTAAGGGAATCCGAACCTCTTTGTTTTCAGAACCAACATATATTCCACTACCTCAATTCCTCAGTAATAAGAAATCCAAGATGGGCTTATCAAAGGACTTCATTATGCAAAATTACCCAAAAATAAAAAAAAGAAAAGAATTTCTTAGATGTAACAAAATAATTACTCAAACTACAATAAAGCTACACAATGATAGAAATAGAAAACATATAGAAATAGGAAACATTCTTATTAGATAAAAAGAAAGATACTTGTGTTCGAGCTTGATGGATTGCTCATCAAACTCTATCTCAGTTCAACTTTGCTCTCTAGGCTTATATTTATATATATATTTAATAAAATTTATGTTGAAGCTCCATGCTACAGCTTTATCAGATCTGTAGCTAATTGAACTGAATAGGTTCGAGCTTAAACTTGGTTTGATAACCTATTTGAGTAGTTCAAACCTCACCTTCTATCATCTAATCAAACTTGAGTAGATTTTGAGCCAAGCTCAAGTACTTTGCAAGCCTACTTGGACAGTTTACACCTCTAATTCTCTTTCCATGATCTGACAATGCAGGTGAATTCTAAGCCCAATGTCACTGTATGAGCAATTTCACGACTTCTTTGGTATAGAAATTTCTCAATGCCTATATAGCATCTTCATTACTAAAGATATCTATGTACTCGTCTAGCTGTTAAAACACTGAGCAGTAGGAAGCTGAATACAACCCACAAAGAGGGGAAAAAAAGAAGAAGAAGAAGAAATAGGGAGAGGGAGAGGGAGAGAGGGGGAGGGAAGGGGGAAAGAAGGTGGGGGTGGGGTGTGGGTTGAAGAAAGAAAAAAGGAAAAAAGAAAAACAAAATGGCAGATTGCATATCAATGAAAAATTTCCTTAGAACTACACAATCATCATTTATAGGGTTATGCCTGCATTCTCTAAAAAGACATTGCTATAAAATTGGTAGTGACTAAACACAGAAAGTATCAAGTTATAAAGACCTTCCAATTAGCTGGAGCCACTTTGTCAATGACATCAACATGTCTGTCCCAGCGATCAACAACAGCAACCACTAATTTCCTTGCAAAACTGCAGGATTGAGAAATTATTTAGATATGTACTAGATACAAAGGAAATAAGCGTTTCTGCCCTCAAATCAATTATGCATATAAGTCCCAACTTGTTAACTACATAATAAAGTTACATATTGAGTTACGGGTTTACCGCAATGTCAGTCTGCTGTATACCAGCTTTGGAGGAGCAGATAAAACTTCAGCTTCTGTAGGGGAGAAAAGGAAACAGCATAAATTATGCCCCTTGGAAAGTTGTAAAAGGGAAATACAAGAGGTGCTAAGAAAATAAGACAGGCATATTAAGATCATCTAACACAGCAGCCCCTATGCAGATAGAAATAAAGAAAAACATTCCAGGCCAATGAATGGCTTGAGAATCTATCATGAAATACCAGAGTTCCTTTGTACAAGTACAGATAAAAGCGCAATGAACTTATCTTCCTTAATTTTTAGTAGATTACCGGGTGTTTTGTCACATAAAACTCTAATGAAACCTTCCCTAACAAATCTGGAAGTGGTGTTCCAATCTCTAAGAGGGATCAACTATAAATAAGTTGGATGAAAGACCAACAAAGCAAAGGATAATCAAAGGAACCATGCCTGCAGCAGAAATGAGCACATATAACAACAGATGTAGACATCAATGTTTCAGCTTACAATAACTGTAGAATGTCACCAGAAGATTTTAGGATGTACCATTAGGAATAATCACAGGCTAATTTACTCAACAGACATGCCTCATTTTAATCAGATACTAATAACTTCTATACTTGGAAACAATTAATTCAATGGATTACTTTGACAATCAAACATGTGACAGGGTCAATAGTGAATTCATCTTGCATGAGGATCAAAAAGCAAAATTGTGCACCTCAAAAACACTAGACAAGGCATCAAGAAAAGAAAATAAAATGCACTGCATATCATGGCAGGCACATTCTTTCAGCAAGGGCTGAATTGAAATACATCCATGTAAAGCGCTATCTAGTGTTTTTGAGGTAAGGAGAAACAGACGGTGCAATCTAATGATCAGATCAATCTCATCTAATCAACATGTGTTAATTGATCGATACTAAAAGGTCCAAGATACTCCAAGAAAGAGGAAAAGCAACCATTACAAGCTGACACAAAATTATGGCACAAATACTACATGCAAGCATTCCATCAGCCAAAAAAAAAAAAAAAAAAGGCTCTTTATATACCAATTGCGGACTCCTTCTCATCATCTTGCATGAGCTCATCAGCTTCTTCTGCAGTGTCTGTTCTGACTGGGGGTCCTCCAAAGCTCATGTGATTGTATTCCAGCAACGATGCCTTGTCAAATTCATAACCAGGTTCTAAACAACAGGAAGCAATGACCATAAACCGAAAGCCAGAGAATGGAAGTCCAACCAAAATAAATAAAGAATCTTATTTTCATATGGGTTACAAAAAGGAAGTTAATCAAAAGACACACATGTAAAATTTTAACATTTGACTACCAACAAAAGATTTGCTTTAATGTCAAAATGATGAAAAATGCTGCATGTAGATAATTATGGTTTAGGACAAAGAATGTATTTATCACCTCTTCTCATATTCATACGCTTCTCTAAGAGCCTCACAGGATCAGACCCTTCTAAACAAGCCGCATAAGAAACCAACCTGTCAATAAATACACAAAGCCAAATCTTCACATACCAGACAGCAAACGCAAAATCGAAGCTCTATTGTGGGGTGGTTTGATTTGTGGGCGTGGTGTCCCTTTATATTCATTTTGGTAACCGGTTGAAACTGGATGTTTGGTAAAAAAACAGCTACTAAAGAGATAAGGTGAAAAATACACATATCATATACAGAACAAATATAGATCATATAAAAATAAAATGCCGACAAGAAAGGAAAAAACAAACATGTCCCATATATACAAGCCGGAAGAGAACAAGGTCACAAAAAGGAAGAAAAGAAACGCTAAATGTTTCCTTGTGGATGTGACCCGATAATACCACAAGAAACATGAGTCAATGTAATAGCAAAGACATCTCAATTTTACAAGAAAGTGTAGGAAATGGAGATACCAACATATAGCTATCATGAATTTCCAATGGTGACTAATAGCATTGTGCATTTGGGATGATTTTATTTACTCTTACTCCTTGGAAGGAATGTACTTCGTTCTCTTCAATTGGCATACAGATATTCCATTTGACATTTTTGGCTAACAAGTACCTCCGTTATAAATTTCACATAGAAAATGACTGTATATGACATGAATCCTCACTTAACGGTTCAAAAGATACTTTAATACACATTTTCTTAAATCCTCTAACACGAATCCGAACAGCAACACACTAGGAAAAAAAATTACACAGGAAAAGACAATTGCAATCCATAAAAATTTAGTCTTTTTTTTTTCTTTTTCAAATCAACAAATTCAAGAATCAATTAATTCAATTTTACATCTTCCAAACAAGAATAAAAACAAGACACAACACTGTAACATAACTTCAGAGTATGTACTCACATTAGTAATTCGATTACTATAGCAAGACACGCAGTTAATTCAGTAATAAAAAATGTATTAAATTAATGAATTAGCACAAACATATCATTGTCCTTACAAGGCTAATTCACGGGCAGCTCTTGGGCTACAAAAGCGCCCACTCTTATCAATCTTGGGCAGCTTTTCTTTGGGGGTAGAAATCGAATCCTTTGACTTCTCCACGACTTCTTCAACTGCTAAAACCGTATTCCGAAGAGAGCTTTTTGGGCACAGAACTGAATTGGCGGAACGTATTCTCTGGGTTTTAAAGTTGCGATATTTAGTGAGGAAGGAAGGTGTCAATGAAGAAGAAGAAGAAACAGAAGGAGAAGAAGACGAAGATGAAGATGCACTCAAAAAGTTGAGACTGCATGGGGTTTCGGATAATTGGGTTATAGAATAGAAGGTTGTGAAGGAAGATGTGTAACTAAAAATGGCGGTTCCCTCCATTTTTGGTGAATTGCAAGTGTAGCCCGAGAGTAGTTTGGCAGAAAGATATGTTTATCCTCTGCGTGGTTTCCTTTTCATTATATTGCTAAGATTTTTTGCATGTCTAAGAAACAACGACGTCGATGGCGCCCCCCCCCCCCCAAAAAAAAAGGTATGCCGAAATGTGCCCTAAATGTCGTCGCGAATCCGAATCTCGTTTCTTTTTTTCTTATATTTGAATATATTTTTCTTTTAAAACCATATATTAGGGTAAAAAATATTTTCAAGAAAATAATATATTTTTATATATTTGGATATTTTTATAATAATATTTGTAAATTTTTTTGAAGTTTAACTAGTGAATATTGTAACTTATAATTGTATTTAAATATATTAATATATGTATGTTACTAAATAGGTTAATCTAATTTAGTTTATTTTGATCAATGGGTTAAACACGCTAAAAAACCTTAACTTAAATTTGGTTAAAAAATAGACTAAATGGATTGGCTAGCAGGCCAAAGGTGTAAAAATGGTAAATGAGTCAATCTAAACTAACCTATTTTGACCTATGAGTTAAATAGATTAGGTTTATTTGATTTGCTTTTTAAATGAATAAAAAGACCTTAACTCAAGACTGTTAAAAAAATGAGTTAAATAAACTAACTCATAAGTCAAAACTTATTTGTATACCTTTAGTTACTGTAAATATATTATATCAAACATTTTATTTAAAAGCAAAAGTATTAATGTAACTAATTTTTTAATATATATTTCTGTAATTGCTTTAGTTGATTTTAATAATATTTTAATAATTTTATAGTTTTTTTATATTGTATAATTTTTTCATGTTTAAAATCTAATTTCTTGGTAACTTACAACAAAAAATTATTAAAAAAAAATTATTTTCTCAGAGTTCAAATGCTTATAAATATTAGATTGGAAAACAATGTTTTCTTTTAAAAAGAGTAAATTATTTTTTCAAAAAAAGAAAGAATTTTATCATTAATTAATAAATATTTTCCTTTATAAGGAAAAACATTTTCTAATTAAAATACCTTTTTCAGTAAAACAAACAAAGAAAAAGTATGTAATGTTATGGTTTTGCACAAATATTCCTGAACATCCAAACCACTCACGCTTCGCCCAGTCGCCCAACAAAATGGCATGCTCTATCGTTTCCACATTCCCTCACCAAGAGAATTTGGGTTTGAACAAATTTGTCTATTGTATAAGTTTGATAAATTTGCATTCTTGTTGCTCAGTAAATGCCAAACAAAATGTTTAACTTTGGGCATAAAGTCTAGCATCCAGATATATCTCCAGTCGCACGGTTGTGTACTTGAAACAAAAGTAAATACAAGCGTAAGAGTTTGATATAAAGATTTTTATATTTGAAATTTTATTATTTTTATTATTTCAAAATATATATATTTTAATATCTTTTAGTAAGTAGATATATTTTAGATTTGAAAAAATTTATTAATATATTTTATTTTAAGCAATTTATTATTAATCATCGGATTGGATTTACATCTTAAAATCCATATTTATCTTATCATTATATAAATAGTACTCTTCCTAGAGTTTTAAGTGATTGATTATTGAATTAAATAATTTTATTTTAAAAGTGGAGTGATTCTTTCTTTATAGTATGAGACTATCAAAAACTTTATCACCGGTATAAGACTATCAAAACACAATATTTTAATTTATTTATGTCTATCATTTTTGCTTCAATAGAATCGTAATTGCAATTACCAATTAGTCTCGTCATAAAAAAATAAGTGTTAAAGAATCTTCGTGATAAAATTTATTGAAGCTCTCGAATAGAAGTATATTAGTGAAGATCACAAATTCAGTGAGGCTACGATAGCAATTCTTGGAATATATATAAACAATATAATACTGTCGAAAGGAATGCCTGGTCTTTCTTGTGAAGGCGAATTGGTGACGAAGTCCACAGAGGCAATTGGTTTCAAGGTTCCTGACGTCCGAATTATTCTCCATCCGCAACTGAATTCCATTCCACTCATACAATTTCCAACACGGAGGTGAATTGAAGCTGCAACTTTGATTGCTTATTTTTTTTCACTGAGAAAGCGCAAGTCCGACAATAGCATATTGTTATCAGTTCTTGAGGACTATAGAAGCATTCTCTTCAACGGACATTGACAAGGATTAATTCAATAACTATCGGATTTATTTATATTTAAGTTTTTCTAATTCTCCTTAGAATATTTGGTATTCTTTATTATAATTCGTGTTTAGTTTAATTTTCTAATTAGTTTCCGCTTCCATGTATTATTTCATCCTTTAAAGTTAAACCGCTTCCGATGTTTTACATTAATTTTGGTATTAAAGCTTAGATTGGCATACACTTTTTTAAAAAAGAAAACCCTTCTTTCTTTTGTTAAAAAAACAAAAACTTTTCTTGCATACCTTACCTAAAAAAAATCCAATACCGAAAAAAATGTCATAGTAATACAACTTTTAAGAATGACTCACCTTCAAAAGATATTTTTATTGAACAACTGAATCAAATACCATCTAAGATGGATGAGCTTACGACCATGCAGGGTACAATGAGTTGCCAATTAGAGACCTTTACAAATTGCATAAAAGTCTTAAAAGTTGCCAAGTTAGCCGATGGTCAAGGTGATAATAAAGAAACTGTAAATTGAGCCATAGATAGGAATCCTAATTTAGAGGATGATCCTCCCCTTAAATGATACCCACCTAAGAACCTTAGAGTTCAAAATGTTTGTAGGGTCGAGTCAGTGCGTCATAGGGTACTATATAGAAATTTTCAAGGAGATGACTTTGTAGAGCTCGACTATAAAAGCCTACATTGTGACTACTGTATTGGTAACACCACTAAGAATATTAAGATTGACCCACCTACATTTAATGAGAGTCTTGACCCTATAATCCTGATAGAATAGATCACTGCTTAATAATAATATTTTGATTTCTATAAGATGCCCAACGACCATAGGGTACACTTTGCTAAGATGTTAATGATAGGTCGAGCCAAATTATATTGGATCAATGTACAACGACGACTTTTGCGATTAGGGCAACTACCTATAGAGAATTGGGTAGCGATGAAAATTAAACTTAAGGAAAAATATATTCCTATATCTTATTAGGATAAACTCTACAAAGAATACATAAACCTTACGCAAGGAAACATGATAATTGAGGAATATATGGCTAGGTTTGATGAACTTTCAATCAAGTGTGATGAGCTAGAGTTGCCTGGGATGATACTTTATAGGTTTATGAATGGCTTGCGACCTAAAATTAAGAGAGAGGTTTGTCCTTGTTATGATGAGACCTTAGAACAGACCTTTCAGGAAGCTTTAGAGAATGAAAATTAGTAATAATCTTAATAAGAGATCTAATAAGTCCATTGGGAATATCTCTATGGCACCTAAGGTTAGTAATCCTATTGTGACTCAGGATAGGAATACCAAAGGTAAGAACACTACTATAGAGAGTTCTAAGGCTAGTTCTAGTCAAAGGTGTTGTAAGTTTCATAAACTTGGTCATCTTGCCTATCAATGCTTAAATAGGAACCTTTATGTAGGAAAGGGAGAACTACTAAAGAATGAAGACCATGAGGAGTTACATCATATCTCAGAAGAGGGCGCTAGTGATGAGGATGACATGGGCTTAAACTATAAGGAAGGTAACTTGAACGTTGTTAGGTGTCTTATTACCCAACTTAGGAAGGGGGATGATTGGCGACGAACTAGCATAGTCCATACTTGTAAATAGTGTAATGGTCACAATTGTAAGGTGATCATCGATAGGGGTAGTAGCATGAATGTAGTTTCACAAGTTGATGTGTCTAGGTTAGGTCTTAAGCCTGAACCATATCCTAACCCCTATAAGGTAGCTTAGGTAGATAAAATCACCTTGCTTGTTAATCAGAGATGTCTAGTCCCTTTGCAATTTGCCTCGTACATAAACAAAATTTGGTGTGATATAGTGTCCATGGAGATCACTTATGTTCTTTTAGGAAGGCCTTGGTTATATGACTTAGATGTAGTTCATTATAGAAGGGTTAATACTAATGTCTTTATGCATGATAGTAAGAAAATTAAACTAGTCCTTCACTCCTAAAAGAGCTTAAGGTTAGTACCGACAAAGGGTTAGTCAATACTTTAGATTCCAAGAAGCCCCTCCATGTTTTGAGTGCAAAATAATTTAAACTTGAGTCTAAAGAGAGTACTTTATACACTTTAGTGGTTAAGAAGGTAGAGGAGTGTAACCCCAAGTTGGATTCAGACTTACTTGTAAAAGCGAGACCTTTACTTGAGGAATTTAAGGATCTTACCCTAAAGGAACTTCCAAATAGGTTACCACCCATGTATGACATATAGCATGCTATAGACTTAGTTTTCAGAGTAGCCTTACCTAATTTACCACATTATAAGATGAATCCTAGTGAGCATGTAGAGTTAAAGAGGCAGGTAGAAGGATTATTGTAAAAAGGTTTTATTAGGGAGAGTCTTAGTCCATGTGCTGTACTCGCACTCCTTACTCCTAAGAAAGATGGAAGTTGGAGAATGTGTGTAGATTTACGAGCCATCAACAAAACAACCATCAAATATAGGTTCCCAATTCCTCGATTAGATGACATATTGGATTTGCTTTCAAGGTTTGAGTGGTTTTCTAAAATTAACCTTATGAGTGGCTACCCTCAGTTTAGGATTAGAAGACGGGATGAGTCGAAAACGACCTTTAAAACAAAAGAGGGTCTGTATGAGTGTTTAGTCATACCCTTTAGATTGACTAATGCTTGATCGACTTTCATGAGAGTGATGACACTAGTGCTGAGACCATTTATAGGAAAGTTTCTTGTGGTGTACTTTGATGATATTTTAGTTTATAGTAACACCCAAGAATAACATCTATCATACTTAAGGAAATTATTTGAGACACTTAGGAATGAAGAACTTTATGTGAACTTGAAAAAGTGTGCCTTTTTAACAACTCAAGTAATTTTCCTAGGTTTTGTTGTATCTATCGAAGGGTTAAGAGCAAGTCCTAAGAAAATTAAGGCCATTATCGAGTGGCTTGAACTTAAAAGTATTCATGATGTTAGGAGATTTCATGGACTTAGTACTTTTTATAAGAGATTCATTAGAGGCTTTAGCATCATTTATGGCCCCAATCACGGATTGTATAAAAAAAAGGGAATTTAGTTAGACTAAGAGTGCATCTAGAGCATTTCTAGAAATTAAGAAGAGGATGATTGAAGCACTTATGCTTAGGTCACTTGATTTTTCGAAAGTGTTTGAGGTTGCTTATGATGCATCTGGCATAGGGATAGGTAGAGTACTTAGCCAAGAGGGGCACCCAGTAGCTTTCTTTAGTGAGAAATTAAATGAGGTTAAACAAAGGTACTTAACTTATGATAAAGAATTTTATTCAATAGTGCATGCTTTGAGACATTAGAGACATTATTTGCTACCTAATGAATTTGTATTATCTGATGATCATCGAGCTCTTAAGTATCTTAATTTACAAAAGAAACTTAGACTTAAACATGCAAAATGGGTTCAATTTTTGCAAGAGTACACATTTGTTTTGAAACATAAGGCTAAAATTGAGAATAAACCTATTGATGCTTTAAGTTGTATGCACTTATTGGTAAGTACCTTGATTGTAGAGGTTATTAGCTTTGGACAATTGAGAGAGCAATATGAGACTTGTCTTGACTTTAGAGAAATTTATGCTTCATTGTTTGAAGGTTAATTAAGGCTTTATGTTGATTATGTTCTTAGGGATGGTTACTTATTTAGAGGTGATAGGTTATGTGTTCCAAAGACTTCCCTAAGAGACTCTTTAATCTAAGAATTACATGCAGGTGGTGTAGTTGGTCATTCTGGGAGAGATAAGACTATATTTATGGTTAAGGATAGATTTTATTGGCCTAGCATTAAGAGAGATATGGTTAGAGTTGTGAGGTAGTGTCGTACTTGTCAACTTTCCAAGTATAGGAAATAGAACAAGAGTCTTTATACACCTTTACTTGTTTCACATTTACCTTGGCAAGACATTAGCATGGACTTTGTGTTTGGTTTACCTATGACAACTAGAAAACATGACTCAGTTTTTGTGGTAGTTGATCATTTTTCTAAGATGGCACGTTTCATACCATGTAGTAAGACTATAGCTGCTTCTCATATAGCCAAATTGTTCTTTAATGAGATTGTTAGATTACATGGGTTACCTAAAACCATAATGTCAGATAGAGATATTAAGTTTGTTAGTTACTTTTAGAGGACATTATGGAGAATACTATGAACCAAATTACAGTTTTCTGTTACATTTCACCCTCAGATCGAAGTGGTTAATAGAAGTTTAGGTGATTTGTTGAGGTACCTAATTGGTGACCATGTGTCTATGTAGGATTGTATCCTTCCTATGGAAAAATTTGCTTATAATAGTTTAGTAGACAAATCTACTGGATTGAGTCCCTTTGAAGTTGTATTAGGTTATCAACCTAGAAGTCCCATCGATCTTATAGACTCCTACTTTCATCTAGACCTTTAAAGCCTGCTAAGTCCTTTGCCACCCATATTAATGACTTACATGTACAAATTAGAAAGAAAATCAACTTAAGTAATGGATTATATAAGTCTAGATGTTCATCATAGGTATCAGGAATTTAAGGAGGGAGATTTGGTGATTACTCAAATTAAACTAGAAAGGTTTCTAAGAGGTTCTTCAAAAAAATTACATGCTAGAGGCATGAAGCCTTTCAAAGTTTTGAAGAAAATTAGTGCAAATGCTTATGTATTGGAGTTGCCACTAGATATAGGTATTACTGATGGATTGTAGACCTCTTCCCTCTCATTCATGCATGCCTCCGAGGCCTACTGTCTCTTTCCTAAAGAATTCTTTCTTGCCAACTTACTGAAGATAAGTACCAGTACACAAAAGAACAGTAGGTGAACTCTTTGAAGTCTTAGCTCGGATACACTTTACTCTGCTCTGACCCTTGCTTAGTTAATAACCTATCAACTGTTGAGGCCGATCTGTCGAATGCTGAGGCCTAGGTACCCACGCACCAAACTCTTGTCTTCCATCATACTAAACTACTGATTACCGAAGCTAATGTGACAAGTGCTGAGGCCGAGCCCCCTACATGCCAAGTCCCACTTACTTAGCCTACCTAACAACAAAATCTTTTATTCATCTCGGTAACTCCAAGTACCCTTCATCAACAACATCCCCAACATCAATATAACTCAACCTCAGTATCCCAAGACTCCAGAATGTATACCCAACCATAGTGTGTCAATTGTCATTCTTTTTTCTAACATTATACTATTTTCCTTTATTCTATTTGTCCCTTTTACCCTTTTGGTAATATACTATGATAGTATTTTTGTATTACTGTTTACTGTAATTACTTAAGTTTTCTTATTACCTTAGGGACTTACTATAAATATTCTCTTTTCTTTGTAGCCAAAATGATCATATATCTTACATCCTTTCAGATATTGAATATACTTATTCTTGTGAAATGCCTCTCTTCGAGTATAATCTTCTTACACTCTTATTTAATCTTACTGAGTAACTTTAGGTTAGTGGCGGGTGGCCCTTAACATTAACTTGTGAGTCATATCAAGTGAAGTGTTAAGTTGTATTGTATTTGTTGGTGCATTGGTGCACCGTATACTTCGAGTAGCTCTATAGAAGCTATTGTATTCGTCGACCCTTCTATCTTAGTTTTCTTCGATATCTTGAAGGACCCACTTGGTTACTATCACCTATAGTAAGCGTTAATGATTATTGAGTTTCTAGGCATATCATATAGTCTTGGTATTAAAGCTTGAGGTTACGACTGAGAGCTAAGTTTCGCAGTAGTTGATCTTGTTATAGTGTGTATTTGTTCTGTAATACTCTGTTCTCCACGTAAAAAACAAAGCAAGTTCTTAGTTTACTATTTGAATAATATTTTTTAAGTTTGTAAGAATTTTATATGTAAGTAGAAGATTTCCTAAAGTTTTGTATTGAGATAATCAAATCCTAGTATTCAAAGAGAGATTAATGATACTAAGAGTGATGCTCATGGACATAGTCGTATGATCCAAAAGATCTCACAAACTATTGATGAGTAGATATAAGACCTTACTATTATTGAGGTTAATCTGGCTATTTCTATACAATAAGGGAGACTTATGTAAAATAAGACCAAGAAGTGGGAGATAGGCTGAGAAGATAGATTGGTGAGAATTGAGCACCTGAAGCTATTAATGTGAACCTAGCTCCACCCTGATGTGTTAACAGAGTTACAAGAAGGAGACTTGAGTTGGATGAAGTAGAAGAGTACGATGAAGAGGAGCAGAATGATGGATTAGGAGAACGTCAGCTTAAGGCTCCTTGGGGAGCTAAGTATATTAAGGTGTAGATTTGGAGCTTTAACGGATCTAGTAGTACTGATGATTACCTGAATCGGGAAGAAAAGATTGAAAAGATTTTGACTTTTATGATTATGAAGATGCTATTCATATTCGAGTGGCTGCAATAGAATTTTCTAGGTATGCAGCAATATGGTGGAAAAAGTTGTAGAATGTATGTTAGAGAACCTGACATGAAGTCTGAACATGGGATGAGATGAAACGAGTTTTGAGGAGCAAGTTTGTTCTAGAACACTATGAATAAGACACTTTCTGACGTTACTAAGACTTGAGATAATGTAACAAATTATTAGATGAGTACATCCGAGAATTTCAGTTCCTGATGATTCGATGTGATGTTAATGAACCCGAGACGTGAACTATAGTACGGTCCATTTTTTTGGCTTAGAATTGAAATTGGTAATATAATGGAATTACAAAAGCTTAGGACTCTAGATAAGACCATTTGAGTAACATAAAGGCTTGAAAGGCAAAGGTGAAACTAGATTAGCCGACTACTAAGCAGCCGACCTTACTTCCCGAGCAAAAGTGGTATGCTTAGCAGACCTAGATATGATTGATCTTAATCTAGTTTTGAGGTAGACCGTCGAGGTCAAATGTTGAGTAGACTTGATGATGGCTGAGGCAAAAGTAAGGCTGGGGAGCTTGATGTTAGGAAGGACTAAGGTTAAAGCTCAAAAAGGAAGACTAGAGAGATAAAATGCTTCAAGTATCTTGGTTTTGGACACTTGGCTAGTCAGTACTCGAACAGACATGTCATAACCGTTAAGGGAGATAAGCCTTAGTTCGAAGTGGAGAGTGTTAGTGAAGGAGAAGATAAAGTAGGAGTTAATTAGCTGTTTGAAGGATTTTAAGAAGATTTTGATGTTGTAACCCCACCTGAAATAGGACTTGAATATTGTTTTGTTGTATGATGATTTCTTAGTACCTTTGTGTTTGATGAGAATAAGTAGAGGGAGAGCCTCTTCCATACAAACTACTAAGTAAATGGTAAGCTTTGTGTATTAATCATTGATAGGGAGTTGTACCAATGTGATAGCATAGGCAGTAGTTAAAGCCCTAAAATTTCCAACTTACCCATACCTTAAGCCGTACAAGATTCATTGGCTAAATAAGAAGGAAGGTTTACTAATTGTTAAGCAAGTTAAAGTGCTAATTACCGTTCATGACAGATACAAAGACGAGGTGCTATGCAACATCCTACCATGTATGCCTCACATATTTTACTTAGCCAACCCTGGCTATTTATTTGAGAGTGTTATATGATGAATATATGAATACTTATATGTTTCATAAGGATGGAAATAAGGCTATACAGACTCTATTGAGCCTTAAGGAAGTGTAAGAGTCACAAGAAAAGATTACCTGATCATTACAGCAGAAGTCCTTAGTGATTTTTGAGCTTAATTTTCCAAAGATGCCAAGACGAAAGAATGTATGCTCTTGTTAGTCAAGAAACTTCTAGAGTTGAGAGGTGTTGGAACTTTACCTACTGAGGTGAAAAATTTACTATAGGAGTATGCCAACCTGTTTCCAATAGAGATGTTGAGAGGTTTACCATCAATTAGAGGTATAGAGCATTATATTGATCTTCAACTTGGAGCTGCTTTACCTAATCGACCTGCCTATAAGCTTAATCTTGAGTAAGCTGCTGAGTTAAAGAAACGAGTTGATGAGTTGATTGATCATGGATATGTCTGAGAAAGCATGGGTCCCTATGTCGTTCCAGTTGTCCTTGTGCCAAAAAAGGATGACTCATGGAGAATGCATATTGATAGCTAAGCAATCAACAGAATCATTATTAAGTACCGATGTCTGATTCTATGGTTAGATAATATACTTCGATGAGTTGCATGGTGCCCAAGTCTTTTCAAAGATTGGTCTTAAGAGCAACTACAACAAATATGAACGAGACTTGTGGATAAATGGAAGACAGCTTTCAAAACAAAGGATGGTTTATTCTAATGGATGGTGATGCCATTTGGTCTAACAAATGTGCCAAATACCTTTATGTGACTCATGAACCATGTTTTGAGAACATTGATTGGTAAGTATGTTATTGTATACTTTGATGATATACCAGTATACAATATTGACCTTATCTTCTATGTCGTGTACTTAAAATCTGTATTTGATATCCTCCATACTGAGCACTTATTCAGTAATTTGAAGAAATGTGTATTCTATCAAAGTGAGGTAGTATCCTTCGAATATGTTGTTTCCGAAGGAGGTATCAGAGTTGATGACAAGAAAGTTCGAGCTATTCTCGAATGACCGATGTTGACTAGTGTTGCCGAAGTAAGGGGTTTTCATGGTCTAACTTCATTTTATTGAAGATTCATTAGGAACTTTAGTTCCATAGTTGCCTTACTAATAGAGTTGACCAAGAAAAACTCTGAATTCAAATGGTTCGAGAAAGCTTAAAGAAGCTTTGATGGGATTAAGTCTAGGTTGACTTCCACCCTAGTACTTATCCTGCTTGACTTTGAGAAAGTTTTTGAATTACAATGCGATACATCTAGAGTCGGCATTAAAGCAGTTCTTATGTATGAATGTTGACCAGTTGCCTATTTCAGCAAGAAGCTCATAGGAGCCACATTGAATTACTTGGCATATGATAAGGAGTGTTACCCCCTTGTCCAAGCAATTCAAAATTGACAACATTACTTACTGCCGAAAGAATTCATCATCTACACAGACCATCAATCTCTTAAGCATATCTAAGGGTAGCAAAAAATTTCTTGACGTCATGTTAAATGAGTTGAGTTCTTGGAAACTTTTTGCTATGTCATTAGGTACAAGAAGAGGAGAGCCAATACTATGGTGACATACTCTCTTATTAGCATGTTCTTATTATGGCGTTGGAAGCCAAGATACTTAGATTTGGTACTCTGCTTGATTAGTATGAGCATGATCTGTATTTTCAACCCTGGGTGGTCAAATGCCACATAGGAGGAGTAGTGGATGGATTCCATTCAAGCTAAGGCTTTCTAATGAAAAGGAAGCAAGTTTGTGTGCCGAGTAGTTTTGCTAGAGAATTACTTATCTGAGAAGCCCATGTTGGAGGTTTAGCTGTCTACTTTGGTGAGAAGAGAACGTTTGACTTGCTGAAAGAACATTTCTGTTGGCTTGGGACGATGAAGGATGTGCGCCAGGTACTTTAATGATGTGAGGTGTGCAAACGTGCTAAGGGAAGAAAGGAGCTGTATGGAGAGTATACACCTTTACCTACACTAAAACGACCATGGATCGATTTGAGCTTGGATTTCATATTCGGCCTACCCAGAACACCATGAAGACATAATTCTATTATGGTGATGGTGGTCGATCAGTTCAACAAAATAAGCTACTTCATTCCCTACCACAAAACCAATGATGCTTTATTTGTTGCTAATATAAGTTTTACAATTAGAAGTTTAGAGTTGATAAGTAAAGTTTTGGGTGATCAAGTAAGTTAACCGTTGAGCTTAAATTATACGACAAAATTATGAATATTAGTAAAAGTGACTCCATAAGTTTGAATTTAGGAAAATAAGTAATAAAATAATTAAATATTATAATATTGAATTATAAGCATATTATTTGTTATTTATGGGAAATATATAAAATAAGTCCCGATAACTATTGAATTAATAAAAATAAATCATATACATATTAAAATTAATAAAATAATATAAATAATATTTAAGACTACTTATTTGTACTATATATGTATTTACATATAGATAAAAATACCTAAAATTACTTAAAATACCTAAAACATGCTAAAATAATACTAAATAGTTAAATAAAATTATAAAAAAAAAATAAAAATCAGGAAAAATAGAAAAAAGTGTGGAAACATCTGGAATCAAGTCATGACATGTTAAGGATTAAGAAGAAAAATTAATCAATTAAATTAGACCAATTAGAAAGTAAAAGAAAAAGAGATGAGGGACATGTGGCAAGTATAAATTAAAAGAAAAACCTAAATCAACCCTATAAATTTAGAAACTCATCACCATCCCTCATTTTAGTTAGTTGGGGGGGGGGGGGTAAAAAAAAATTAGAGAGAAACTAGAGAAAGAGAAGTAAGAATATTTACAAAAATATACAAAAAAAGTATATAATTAGGGCTTGTAAGAGAACTCATGACTGATGGCCACCTGGAATTGAATGGCTACCACCACCATACCCTACCACTATTGCGTAAGCCAAGCGATACACCTAAGGCCACCATTGGTGGCCGAAAGCCGATCGGATAGGTGAATCCGATTTCTCACCCGATTTTGTTTAATTTTGGAAAAATATTAAATGTATTTACAAAATTATGAAATTTGGTATTCTAAGATTTTTATGTATGTAGATTTAAGGAAAAATATTAGTTTGATGAATTTAGATTTGTAAATATATGATGCTTAAGAAATCTTGAAACCCGAGCTTGTTTTCGATTTAAAAATAAATAGTCTTAATGGTATAGTTTTGAGCTTAAAATTTTCGTGTAGGCTATTTAAAGTATCTAAAATAGTGCTATGAATAGACTTTTTAGAAATTAATTTTTGAAATTTTTAGTTAATTTTTAGGCCTTTAAATTATATATATATAAATAGTAATTTTGGGTTAAATTAGTGATTAAATGTATAATTACTGACTTAGTATGTAATTAGGTGTTTTAAGATGTTAATATTTGATGTAATATGATATTTGTAGTATTTAAAGTGTCAGATGTAATTATTATGTCTATTATGTAGTATATATATATATATATATATATATAAATTAATAATATGTGAAATTGGAAATACAATAAGTAGAAAATATTAGGTTAAAATTGATAATATAATAATAATAGTAAAATATGGAACTTAAGTTTAGGTAATTATATGAAAAACGTAAAATTTTCTTACATCGGAAGTAAATTCGGTAGTTAAATTAAGATTAATATATACCATATGGATTCAAGTGTTGGTCAGGGGCCAAATATGATATTTAGGATACCTGAGTATCATGTGATTAATTTCACATTATGGTTCGGAATGAGTTCTTAGGGTTCCAGTATATCACTGTAATCGAAAACTGAAATAGAGCCTAAATCGGAAACTGATTTGAAAACCGATTCCAAAACTAATCTAGAATGAATCGATAATAAATAATATATATATATTTAGAAAATTGAGTCTAATCATAACTTAAAGCCTATATGTCATAAGGATATAATTACTAAAAAAGTATTTATATTATAGGACAAATGGAAACAAGTTGACTTGCGGTAAGTCACTAGAGCGAATTGAGAATTTTAGGTAAGCTAGGTTCAATACATCTCTATATTTTGGAATACTATATTAAAGTACTTGGAGGCTTAGAATTGCATGTGATTGTGCTTGTAGATAGTTATATGTGCATGCACTTGTGTATCTTTGATTATTTGTTGAAAATTGATGTTGTGTTTTGGTGGTTTGTTGTGAATTAAGTGAAGTGAGATTGTTTGGTCACCTTAAACTGAACTTAATTAAGCAACCTAAATACCTCAATTGGACATGCATTACAACCCTTTAGGGGATTGTTAAGATTCAGCAACCAAATACCGATACTTTTGAAGAAGATAACATTGGATAGTATAATGATTTTTTCTTCATCCTTAGCCGAACTAAGTGACAGGAGAGGAGGTCGTGGTAAGAATGAGGGTAATGGTTCGAAGGATAGTCATGGGGGGAGCAATGTCTCTATTGCACAAACCTTGGTTTGGTTGTAAGTTGTTGCATAAATATTGAAACTTTTTAACCTGGATTAGAGTAGGTGAAATTACTTCAATTTCACAATAGACCGGACTACGTTGTGTGATGACATTTGCGTATTGCATTGCATATAATTAATTGTATGAAAACCCTATTTGTGTTTGTAATGTAATCTTAAGTCTTAATCTCGACTTATTATACTGTTGGTTGTTTATACCCTTATAGATTTTCTTGCAAGTTCTGGTTGAGATGCCACGATATAATTATCCTGAGGTTAGTTTCTTTTTTAAATGACTTGGGGGAGTGAGAATCAATTGGCTAAAGAATCGAGTCCAATAGTGTTTTATTATTAGTACTCTTAGGTTTATGTACTGGTCTTATAATACTTTACTTATCGAACTAATATGTAATGTAAATATTCCTTAGGATTGTAAGACCATATAAGTATCTTATGTAAATACAACTTAAGGTTTTTAGTTATATTTATAAATTTTATCTATAATTATAAATGAGCCATCTAATTCAAAGCGAGAAGTCATAGACGCTCTATGTAAATTGTATTTATAATAGGGACCGTGAGGTCAATTACTATTATAGGTTGGTTTACACGGTGGAATTATTACAAATTCGTCGCTTCGAGATAACAAGTAAACTCTTTTTGTTAGAGATTGTATGGCCACATGGAGTACCAAGGAGTATTGTGTCTAATCGTGATTCAAAGTTCACAAGCTTCTTTTGGAGAACCCTATGGAAGAAGTTTGGCACTAAACTCGTGTTCGGTATTTCTTACCACTTGAAGACAGATGGCCAGACAAAAGTTGTGAATAGAATAGTTGGCAACCTCCTTCAAGCTACTGTTGGGAAGAATTTATATCATTGGGATTTATGCCTAACCATTATTGAGTTCTCTTACAATTGCACCACTCATAGCTTGATAAGATGGTCACGTTTTGAAGTTGTCTATGGACTTAACTTGAACTTACCCTTAGATATAGTTATTGGCTAACCTCCTAAGGAGAAAGTTAATCTAATCTGCAACACACCGAGGAGTTTTAGAAATCACATTAGAAGGTTGTTGAGTAACTAACCAAGACTGTAGCCTAATAGAAGGAATGAGGAAGTTGAGGAAGGAGGTGAGTCGTTTACAATCCCAAGGAAGAGGACAGACAAATTATCCATTAGATCAGATGGACCTTTTAAGATCCTTCGGTGTGTCAATGACAATGCCTATGAGCTTAAACTACTAGAGGGATACAGAATATCTTCTACTTTCAATGTCACCTACTTGACACTTTATGTACTTGAAGAAGAAGAAGACTAAGATTTGAGGGCAAATCTTCAGCATCCCTGAAGAATTGATGGATTGTAAACCTCTAGTCCCCTTACTCACGTAAGCCTCCGAAGCCTATAGTCTCTTGTTCGAAGAATTCTTTCTTGCTAACTTACCGAGGATGAGTACTAGTATACGGAAGAACAATGGGTGAACTCTTTGTAGTCCCAGCTTGGACACACCTTACTTTGCTTTGATCTTTACCCAGTTAACAACCTACCAACTATAGAGGCTGATCTGTCGAATGTCGAGGCCTAGGCACCTACACACTGAACTCTTCTCTTCCAATGTATTGGACTATTGACTGCTGAGGCTAACTTGACAAGTGTCGAGGCCAAGCCCCCTACATGCCTAGTCCTACTTACTCAGCCTATCGAATAGTAGAATCCTTTATTCATCTCGGCAACTCTAAGTACCCTTTGTCAATAGCATCCCCAAGGTCAATAGAACTCAACCCCAGCATCCCAAGATTCTAGAGTGTGTACCCAATCGTAGTGTGCCAACTGTCATTCCTCTTTTTGACATTGTACTATATTCCTTTATTCTAGTTGTCCTTTTTACCCTTTTGGTAATGTATTATGATAGTATTTTTGTATTACCCTTTACTGTAGTTACTTAGGTTTCCTTATTGCCCTAAGGACTTATTATAAATAATCTCTTTTCTCTATAGTTGAAATGATCAAATATTTTACATCCTTTCGGTTATTCAATATACTTGTTCTTGTGAGATACCCATCTCCAAGTACAATCTCTTTACACTTTTATTTAATTTTGCTGAGTAGCGAGTGGACCTTAACATTAGCTTGTGAGTCATATCAAGTAAAGTGTTAAGTTGTGTTATGTTTATTGGTGTGTCATATACTTCAAGTAACTCTATAGAAGCTATTGTGTTCGCTGACCCTTTTATCCTCGTTTTCTTCGATATCTCGAAGGACCCACTTGGTTACTATTACTCATCGTAAGACTTAGTAATTACTGAGCTCCTAGGTACATCAATTAGCAACATCTTTAATGTTAAGGATCTCTTACCTTACCATGAGACACCTCAAAATGTCGATTCTTCATGTGAGCCAAAGTCTAGATTTCCTACTCTTCTAGTTCCACATGTTCTATCATTAAGAGGAAAGAAAGGAGAGATAGAAGATATTATTGATGATTAGATCATGAGAGATGGTAGATACTTTCTTGTCAAACGGGTAGATTGTTTACTTTTAAATGCTACATGGATAATTGAGTCAGAGTTTCAGAGAATTAATTTAGATCTTTATGATCAATACATCGGTTTTAATTCACTAGAGGTAAATATTTCCAAGCCAAGGAGCAATGATGGTTACCATCAATACAATCATAAGAGTTTGTGACAATGATATTGTCCTACCTGGCATAAAAGATTTTTATATTTGAGATTTTATTATTTTCATTATTTTAGGATAGATATATTTTAATATCTTTTAGTAAGTAGATTTAATTTACGTTTGAGAAGATCTTTTAGTATATTTTATTTTAGGAGATTTATCATATTGTAAGATCCATATTTATCTTAACTTATAGTACTCTTTTTAGGGTTTTGAATGATTGAATTATTGATTATTAAATTGAATAATTTTTTTTTAAAAAGTAGAGTGATTCCTTCTTTCACTGATAATATGAGGCTATCAAAACTTCATCGGTGCTGTGAGGCTATCAAATACATTATTTCAATTTATTTACATCCATCTTATTCGTTCAACACGATTGTAATTAAACATACTAATTAGTCTCATCATCGAAAAGCAACTGTTAAAGAATCTTTGTGATAAAAATTATTGAAGCTCCCGGATCAGAGTATATTAGTGAAGATCACAAATTCAACGAGGCTACAATGGCAATTCTTGGAATATATATAAACAATATAATATTGTTAATAGGCATTATTTCCTGGTCTTTCTTACGAAGACGAATTGGTGACGAAGTCCACAGAGGCAATTGGTTTCAAGAATCCTAACGCCTAAATTATTCTCCATCCACAACTGAATTCCATTCAACTCATATAATTTCCAACGCGGAGGCCAATTGAAGCTTCAACTTTGATTGCTTATTTTTTTCACCGAGAAAGCACGAGTCCGACCATAGCATACTGACATCAATTCTTGAGGACTATAGAAGCATTCACTTCAGCGGACATTGTTGAGGGGGATAAATTCAACAAATATTGGATTCTAATTATTTATATTTAGTTTTTTTTTATTCATTAGAATATGTGGTATTCTTTATTATAATTCGTGTTTAGCTTAATTTTCTAGTTAGTTTCCATGTTTATATATTATTTTATCCTTTAAAGTTAAACCACTTCTGATGTTTTACATCACGTCGACAAGACACCTTTACTACTATGGATAAAATGATTGGCCAATTCAACAGTACAAGCACTGCTTCTTTCCCAAGGCAAAACAATCTTGTCTTCACTTATGCGGTAAGAAAAAAGGTATGCTTCGTATAGCTCTCAACTCTTATGCATTACTGAAATTTTATTGTGTTTAAATTCCACATAACTAGCTCTTTATCTACCAACTCAAATACCGTTAGATCTTCATCAAAGTTCTTGTCAACCTCCCACTTTGTAACCCAGGTAGCCATCTATCCTTCCATACTTTAATGCTTTCCCTGTTCTGTACTTGCCACAATAATCCTTCTTTTAGAACTTTCTGACCTTCAAGTAAGCTAGGCCATCCCCAAGAGTCTTTACCTCCCTTTTTGGTTGATAGAAAATCATAATCAGGGAAATATAGACCCTTTAAAACCCTCAACCATAAAGCATTAGCACAAGTTTGAACCTTGCAAGCAAGTTTTATCAGTAAAACTATATTAAAATCATGCAAGTCTCTAAAGCCCATTCCTCCTTGATCATTAGAAAGAGTTAATCTATCCTAACTGACCTAATGCATCCCCCTTTCATCACTTTGGTGTCCCTACCAAAACTTGTCCATAATAGAATTAATTTCTTGGCACCATTTAAAAGGAAATTTGAAAAAACCCATAGAGTAAGTTAGTATCGCTATTGCAACTGATTTCAATAAAATTTTCCTGCTTGCTTAACTTGGAAATAGTTGCTTCAAATTATTTAGTTTTCTAAAGACTTTCTCCTTTACAAAGCTTAAAGCCTCATACTTAGATTTCCCCCAAAAAAAAAAACTAGGGATTCCTAAGTATTTACTTGGCTGTTGAGTCACATTCATGTGCAAGGCCTCACCAATTTCTCTTCTAACCTCTTTGTAGGCATTTGAAGTAAATAAAATACAAGATTTATTGTTATTAACTCTTTGTCCAAAAGCATCACAATATTTCCAAATGACATTTGATAACTTGTTCACCTAATCTACATTAGCTTCTGTAAAAAAACAAAGAATAATTAATAAAAAAACAAATGTGAGAGCTTCGAGCATGAATTCTTCAAAGAGATCCCATTATATACTCCAGAATCCATTAGCCTTGAAATACCCTAAGAGAGCACATCTATTATAAGAATAAATAAGTAGCGTGATAGAGGATCACTTTATCTAAGTCTTCTTGTACAATAAATTTGACTTGCAATTTTTGTATTAACTATAACATTATATTTAATCGTAGTCACACATTCCATAATCTAATCCACCCATTTTATTGCAAAGACTAACCTATTAAGAACAACTTTGAGAAAAATTCATTCAATCTGGTCATAAGCTTTATTCATGCCTACTTTAATCACACAAAAACTAAGCATTCCCTCATTTTTTGGTTTTTAAAAAGTAAAAAATCTCGTATGCTATCACTATATTATCTTGAATTAAGTATGTTGAAATAAAAGCACTGTGGTTTTAGATACAAGCTCATTTAGGAAAGGTTTAAGCCTATTAACCAAAGTTTTGGAGATAATCTTATATAGGAAATTACAACGACTTACAAGTCTAAAATGGGATAAGCATTATGGATTAGGAATTTAAGGTCGAGGAAAATTGACTTGTTGTGAAGAAGTTTTGCATTATTGTAGTGATTGCTCCTCTAATATGACTCTAATAGGATTAGTAGGAAAATGCTAGGAAACCCATTAGCTCCCAGATCCTTTAAAGCCTTAAGTTGAAACATAACTTCCTTAACTTCCAAACCAGTAACTTCATTGCATAGTACACTATTCATTTCTCCGCCTACCATTCTTGGAATCCATCCAAGCACCTCTTGTCAATCACTACTTTCACTCTTTGAAGACAAACTTTGCAAGTATTCAACTAATTCATTCATTATCCCTTGCTCTTCTTTGTACCACTCACTATTTCTGCCTATAATTTTCCGTACTTTGTTTCTTTATCTCTTACTAAGTGTAGTACAGTGGAAGAAAGTTATGTTTTGATTCCTATATTTGATCCAATTGACTCTTGATCTTTGATGCCATTACATTTCCTCCCTTTCCCATACCTCATTCAATTGCCCAATTAAGCCCTCTTCTTCCTTAAAGTAGCCTAACTCTTGAGTTGCAGTTAACTGATTTAGTGGCTTATCTATTTCTTTTCTACTATTTGGTAACGCTTCCTTACTCCATCTTATAAGAGCAGTCTTGTAACTCTTAATCTAAAATAAAAATTCCTCGAAATCAATAGACAAGCCTTGTTGCTAACTTCGCACAATTACTTCACGCATTGCTTACTTAAGCTCTACATATTTCTAATTTGAAGCACGTTTTTCCCATCAACTCTGCCTTATCCGTGTTTAGTATTGGTGTTGCATGATCTGACACTACTTTAGGGTAATGAGTAACTTGAGCATTAGGAAAAGCTGCCCATTAATGTGAGGAAATAAAGACTTTATCTATTTTCTCCTAAACTCTTGCTTCATCTTTACCATTAGTCTAAGTAGACATAGGTCCCCGATAACTAGCATCTATAAGGCCTATATTTTGCACCATGCTTTAAAAGCCTCTAATTTGTCTTTTACATCTTAGCCTCCTACCCAATTTCTCATCATCATTCAATATTATTAAAATCCTTGATGCATAGTCATGGATCTACATAGTGATCAATAGTGTTTTCTAACATCTTCCATAAACACAACTTCTCATTGAATCTATAGCTGAATAAATATAGGTCATCCTTCCAATTTTTTCTCCACCAAATATATAAACCTTAGAATCTATGAAATGATTACCATCGTTAACTACATTCACTAGCAAATCTTATACCCACTAAAGAGCAAGGCCTCCTCCTGTACCTCTTGGATAAACATAATGTCTCCTAACATATCTTAGATTATTTCTTATTCTCTCAGTTTCTTATCTTTTATTTTTTGTTTCCATGGGAAAGACCATAGTCGGTCTATATTTATTTATTAGATCCCTTAAATGTCGAATTGTCAATGAGAGATCCATTCCTTAACAATTGCAACTTATACCCACTAAAGAGCAAGGCCTCCTGTTGTACCTCTTGGATAAACATAATGTCTCCTAACATATCTTAGATTATTTCTTATTCTCTCAATTTCTTATCTTTTATTTTTTGTTTCCATAGGAAAGACCATAGTCGGTCTATATTTATTTATTAGATCCCTTAAATGTCGAATTGTCAATGAGAGATCCATTCCTTAACAATTACAACTTAGTATAATCATAGTTCCTTTTGCAATGTTTGGTACATGTGAATAGATCGGAATGGAATCATGATTTTGGATTCTATTCCCTTTCCCTATGTTTAGAAATACACTTAGAAGCCGGAATCGTGATTCTTGCTTTAACGAAGAATTCGATTCCACCTTCAGTGATTCCATTCCTCTTAAATTTATTATTATTAATCAAATTACTTGTTTAACTTTTAATTTAATTATGACATTCAATATTTAAGGGTATTTTTGATAGTTATCACTACACATACATTTAATTTAATTTCATTCCATTATATTCTATGGACATTTTCAAACATGGGAAAAGATTTATCATTCTGCTCCTCATTCCATTTTATTCCATTCCAATCCAATCCACTACACTACACTACACTACATTCCATTCCATTCCATTCCATTCCAAACCATTCTTGTATATCAAATGTGACATTAGTGGCTGTATTAGGCTAGCTACCAAAACCCACTTTAGACAACTTCTCCATTAGAACATCAAATAGTATCATTTTGATACGGGTAATACTCTTAGTTTTCTTAGCAAGTAACTTCTTAGCAGTCGCATGTTTCTTTTTTATCAACTTCGAGTGATAGTTAGGTACAATACTGCTTTCCTCATCACCTTCCTACACCAACTTCATCCTATTTTACACATCACAATAATCCTCTTCCTTATTCCTCTTCAGTATTAAATCACTAAAACTCATAGAGAAGTCCATCAGATTCTTATTCATAGATATTTGAACATGCTTCTCACCTTTGCTACTTGACTCACAAATACGAAGCATGCTCATAACCGCCTCAGCTGGTCTATAAATGGAATTTGTAACTTGGTTTATCTCAACAAATGATGCATGTTTAGAAAGAGTTAAGGGTTAGGTATTATCTAAATGAGAATGTCTTTCTTGTTGCAAAAAATTTGTTTATGATAAAGGCATTTTGGTTAAAAAAGGTAGGGTAATATTTGTGTGTTTAGAAGAAGGTTTTTGGATTCAATAGAGGTTGTTAGGAATTGTGTGGTTTGTAGGGTAAATGGAAAGTATGATAGACTAGTATATGGGCAAATTCTCAGTAGACGGGGATTTGGTATTAGGATTAAAATTCTCTTTTTTTAGCAGCATTTTCTCACTCGTCTTTTCTTTTCCTTTACACTAGCTTCTATCCTTGTCCCATTTGTTTCTCTCAAAAGCTTTAAAACCACTTGTGTTTACATGTGAACCAAACTGTTCCTTACCATCCCTAAGGAATGTACATCCTCTTCCAACATGGCCTAGCCTTCCACACATAAAACAAAAATTTAAGTCTCTCATATTTTACTTATGCTTTGTATTTCCCCCCATCAAGTCTCTAAACCCATAAACAAGCCTTTAAAGGTTCTGTAACATTGATCTCTACAGGAACTCTTAAAAGACTTTGCTAAGCTCCAATTGAGATTTATTGATTTAATTTTCAAAACTTCATCGATAGAATTTCCTAATTTTTCTGCATTTTTAATAGTCATCTGATCACATTTTAAACCATGCGACCCAATCCTAAAAGCAACATGATCCAAACTTACTTCATCAATTTGCATAGAAGACTTCCATTCCTCCAACACTAGTACAAAATCCATTACTGACTATAGACCTTACTCTAAGATTAAATAAACCTTACAAACATCACCAAATCCAAACAAATATTTATTGACTACAATAGGAGAATTGTAAATTGACTAGATTCCATCTATTCTTTCTGGATTACTCCAATCACTCCTTATTTATTCAAAGGTTTGTCAGCAACTACATGACCTAGCAAAAGAACTTTAACTTAGCAATAACATCCTTATCCACCTCCAACTCCAGCTCATTAATAACATTTCCAATAATCTAATTAGAGTCTCTTGTAGGTAAGTCACTTGAACTAACCATGCCTAAAGAGAAGATACCCAAATTTAGGTTAGTCTCAAAGAAATACTGACAATTATGATATGAATGCAGGGTTTAAGAATAGAGAGATTTCTACAATGAGAAGGGCCGATGAGAAAAGAAAAATAAGCTTATACTAATATAAGCTATGAAACAAAGAAGAAAACTTGAAGGAATTCAAGCAAATATGGGTGAAGAAACAAAGAAAAGACTAAATAACTATATAGATTGTCATAGATTTGAAAAAACAAAAGAAAAAGAAAAAAGAGCTTGTACTTGATGCCAATACTTCACTTCATTAAATTAATGTAGTAAATAGTATAACTAAATGAGAAATGTATGAAATGCAAAAAAGATACTGGCAAATGTACATAAATGAAATGAGAAAGATAAGGAAGGAAATGAATGTAATAGTATTGATGATGGTGATGATGTATAATTAACTAAAATTTTTGTAACAAACTACTGTACATGGGTAGGAGAATCTCAATATTTGAGGGGATTTTCTCCTATTAGAGAACTAAAGAGAGAGAGCATTGCTATGACAAATGTATACTTTAATTAAATAGTAATTTTTTGCTTTTTCATTATATTGCTAAGATTTTTTCCATGTTTAACAAAAAAAATGATGTCACTTTTTCTAAATTTCCTTACCAATTGATCTTGTCAATTCTTTAATGTCAGGTATGTAGGAATGGGTTTTGAATGGAATCACAATTCCGAATCTCATTCCCTTTTCGTATATTTGGATATACTTTTAAAAGGTTTTAAAAGGTAGAATCATGATTCCTGTGAATCGCTTATTCAAGCTTTAAGAGATATTTGATTTTGACTTAACTGGAATTGCAATTATATTCTAGGTTATTTATATAATTACATAGATACCCCTCACTTATGTATACCTAATATCTTTTAATTACAAAAACTCATTGTCCAACTTAAAAAACATTATAGATAAGAACACCAAAAAAAAAGTCACTCCTACTTTATTTTGGGCAATTAAAAACAAGAACATAAGAAGGGAAGATACAACCTAAAAACTATGTATGATTTTGATCGTTAAAGTAAAAGAAAAATCTTTATTTGAATTTTATCTCACAATTTGCTAAAATATACATTCATTTTAAATATGTGTTTATTTGTGAAGAAAATTGGGGAAATATGTTTTTTTTTTATTTGTTATGTTGCATTTTCTCTTCCAACATTTACCTTTGGGGGATTATTTGATTGTGCATGTATGTCTTATGATTTGGTTTTTTAAATATGTAAGTGTGATTTTCCATTAGGTTTTATGGAGTTTATTTGAGATTATTTTGCTTTATCATATTTAGGTTGGGAAAATAATATGTATTTTATAGCTATAATTATGATTTCTATCAAAGAAAGATTTGACTATCATTGAGACCTATAGTCGTTTCCATCCATCTTGCACACAGTTTGCTAAGAGAAAGAATCAACAAACACCTTAAGATTTGATTTTTGAAAGCATGTTTTTGCAGTAAATTGAATAGAAATAATAGTTTAATATATTAATGATCTTGTATCTTGGATTTATATAAATTTAATAGAAGTACTAATCTTTCTACATATTGGGATTTTTTTTTAATAATTATTCAATATAGATTCAAGATTATCCATATTATTTTTAAATATTGTGATCTTGTTTGATTTTTTGTTAGTCTTCTTATCAACATGACCGTGGCTTCTTTTACTAACAAAATAGCTTGAATTGAATGTTTATAAGTTTTAGCATCTCCTCATGTGTTTGTTTCTTAATGTTAGATCCCATTTTAAATTCTATGTAGTTGCTCAAAGTCATTAGTTTTGATTAATTAATTGTTGTGGATACAACTTATTAGCTCTCTGAAACCTCTTTGCATGTTAACCATTATTATAAGTTAGTGTACATGAATCGGTGTATTTTATGCCATATGTCCTGTTTACTTCCTTTTTATGTGATTTGGCGTTGCCCTGAGACATAGTGTTTTTTTTTTTTTTTTTTTTTTTCTAGTGAGTACATGAGTAAGCTACAGATAATGGTTTTTATTTTGGTTGATAATTTTGTTCTTTTCGTTGGTTACAATGATCATAATATTTATGATCTAGTTTCATGCATTCTTTGCTTTTAATTGTTGGAATGATTTACTTTTAAAGTAGTTATGTTTTATGTGTTAAAATTGGTACAATCATGGCGGGGTTGACTTTGGCTAGGGGAAGATTAGAGAGAAAGGAGGAAATTGTTGCAGTATTAGTGGAATGGATGAACTTTTTACACTTTTTTTTCCTGTAGATTAGAACTTTCATTAAACAACTCAGAAAAGCCCACAAACAACAACTTGAAAAAGGAAATTATCCCATGCCTATAGTATCAGAATGATTAAGCCTCATTGAGGCATCCAACAACATAGAAGAGTCTTTACTCTTAGATAAACAGGAATTAGCTAAGAAAATTGGGATATAGTCAACAAAAAAGTAGCTTTTTGGAAACTGTAGTCCCTTCTTGGCCATAATGTCTATGGCTGCATTGTGTTCATGAGTGATCCTACAAAAAGATATGTTATCAAAAAAAGGTAAGCTTCTTTTGCATTGCCGAAGAATGGAATGGTAGCGATCCATGTCGATACTTTTAATTGCTTGGTGGGAATTATATATACGAAGGATGTTTTTATGTCCCTTTTGCTCCACAAAGAGTAGACCTTCTCGGATAGCGCTTAGTTCTGCTTTTAATGGAGATCCTCTACAAAATTGTTTATGCAAAGCCTAAAGGATAGTACCATCAATGTCTTTGCACACAACATTGATACCCATACTTTTCGTGTTCTCAAGAACAGTACCATCGGTCTCAATCTTTACCCATCTAGAATTTTAAGAGATTTTTGATAATATCAATTCTCTATATTTGAGGATTAGTTTCTCTTTTCTGTTATAGGTCCACCACTCAAAAGCTTCCCTTCTAGCACTTTCTGCATAATCTTCATCACTTAACTCAAGTTTGAAGATGATATTATTTCATTCTTTCCATATATTCTTGAGAGTGCTAATACTACAACTTAACTTGGTGGATTTGGTTGTTTCTAATTAAGCTTACTTTTTTTATGTTTTGTTCAATCCATTCCAACATATCCTCAAAAGTAAAGCTGCTTTGCAGAGGCCTTATATCTATCCGGTACCAAACTTCTCTAACCCTTCAACAATTCATGAAAAGATGCTATATAGATTCAACTTCTTTGTTGCAGAAATGGCACAAATAATCGATAGGCACTCTTAGCTTTTGCAAACATTCCCCTATAGCTAGGTCATTATGTATGATCCTTTAGACCAACGTTTGTATACTTGGGTATGTTAGAAGCTTTCAAATCGAATCCCAATTTTTTGAATTTTGGTTAGGCCATTTTTCATGGATAAGTTTAGCATAAGCAGATCTTGTTGAGAATTCCCCATCCATCTGTAGGGGCTAAACCACCAAATCCTTTGCATCTTCATCCGATTGTAGAATAAAAGTTCCTAATTTATGAAGAATACTATCATCCAAAGGATATCCTATGATTTCCTCTTTCCAGCCAGTTTCTAAATCCCAGACTTGGTGGATAGTGAGGTTTTGGTCATTTTTGTTTAATGGTTTGTGTAGCCAATGCACTACAGTTTCACCTTTGACCAGATATCTTCCTGAAAACAAGTTTCTTTTCCATTCTTGGTCTTCATGTGAACGTGTTTTTTAAGCCAGTCCATTGCTTTTGAGATTTCAGAGAATAATGGAGACCCCTTACCTTTCCTTTGACCATTAAACTATAGATGGTACTTTTAGTTAAGTAAGGAGGTCTAAAGAAGTTTCTTCCTCTTAATTGCTACACCAATTTAGCAAAATTTGCTCTATTGCATTGCTTCAAATCTATGACTCCTAATCCTCCATTTTGTTTTGGCCATTTGAACTTGTCCCACTATATCTAATGCATTTTTCTTCTTTCATCATAGCTGCCCCAGATAAAATCTCGATGAATTTTTTCCAGTTTATCAGTAAGACCCTTTGTCATTAGAATAGTTTGTGAGTAAAAGTTTACTATTCCCTCTAACGGTGATGTTGGAAGAAGTGTTTTCCTTGCCATACGTAAAAGGTTAGACTTTCATCTTGTCAACTTCCTTAGCATTTTTTCAAGAATAAACTGAAGATCAGATGTTTTTAGCTTACCATTAACTTTCACTTAGATCCCTAGATATTTACTAACATCAGCTGTTAGCTTTACGCTAAAGACATCTGCTATACAATTCTTCATTTCTGAAGGAGTATTTCTTGAAAAGAGGATACATGACTAGCTATAGTTTACTTTTTCGCTTGAGATGTCCCCAAACCTCTATATGACTTCCATCATCACTTTCGCATTTTCTATAGTGGCTTCTCTCATTAGGAGTAGATCATCCGCAAAAAATAAGTGTGATAGAGATAAGTTTGTACTTCTTATTCTAAGGGGTTTCCATTTCCTACTGATACTAACGTGCTAATAATCCTACTTAAGGTTTGCATTCCGATAATAAATAGATACGGTGATAATGGGTTGCCTTATCGTAAGCCTCTACTTGCATCAAAGGAATCTAGCAAACTTCCATTAAAAGTCAATTGATATGATATCGTGGTAATACAAGAACTAATTAACTTGATCCACTCAGGGGGAAACTTTAAAGATACCAGGGTGAAGTGAATGAAATCCCACTCCATTCAGTCATAGGCCTTCTCAAGTCCAACTTGACAATTATGAAATGTTTGCAGCTATTTTTCTTACTCATAAAGTATATCAGCTCTTGAAGGAGGATAATGTTGCTCGATGTCGTTCTTCTTCAAATAAAACTGGATTGTTCAAGGCCTATCAACTTTGTTAGAAGGGGTCGGATTCGATTTACCAAACATTTACAAATTATCTTGTACATGGGGGTGCACAAGCTAATAAGTCGGAATTCTTTGACTTTGTTTGCATCAATGACTTTTGGAATCAGGAAAAATTTAGCTAGGGTGGAACTGTTCCAAATGTGAGTATGGTAGAGACTACTTTGCAAACTTTCCTTCACACTATATCCCAACATCCCTTATAAAACTTCACGTGAAGATCGTTAACGCTTGGCAATTTGTGATTTCCAATGCACCATAGTACATTTTTTATATCTGCATTTGTCCAAGGGTATGTCAGAAGCTCAACTTCATTGTGCCTCTAGGATCTCTGGCTACTTTCCCAAATTGATATTTCTTTCCAGACAAAAATACATTCCATTGTACATAAGTTGTTGAAGAAGTTTACGAAGAGGTTCTAGACTTTATCTATCTTTATCACCCAGTTACCGACTAAGTTAAAGATTTTAGTAATGCAGGATTTAGACCTTCTAGCAATTACATTTGCATGGAAGAAAGTGGTGTTTCTTTCTCCTTGGAGTATCTAATTGGCTTTAACTTTTGCGACCTAAAGTTTTTCTTCTTGTCTGAGAATCTAATTTAGCTCCTCTTGTAATGCTTTTTCTTTATTTATAAGAAATTGTGAAGGTCTATTGAAAAGCTTATTTCTAATATGGTGAAGTTCCTCACTAGTTTGCTTCTTCCTTTTTGGGATAATCCCAAATATCTCTTTATTCTACATCCTTACTCTTTCAATAAAATCATTGAGAACTTTAAATAAGTCAAAGGAATTATTTTGCCAAAAAACTGCAACCAAAGGTTTAAAATCCAGATGATTCAACTACATGGGTTGGAACCAGAAGGCTATTAGATTTTACTACTTAGTGAAAGAAGTGGCTAGGCATCTAAAAGAATAGGGAGGTGGTCAAATTGGTTCAACATAAGGTGGAACAACTTCCCTTCAAGGAATAACTTTCTTCAGCTATAGTTGGCCTACACTCTATCTAATTGGGTCCTCGATAAGATTTGAGAGGTTTTTAAACCTTTTTAACCATGCGGATTGTAGCCCCACAAAACTAATGTCAACCATCATGCATGCGTTCATGCAAGATTGGTATTCCTAAGCTTTTTCCTAGTTTACTTCAATACTACCCCACTTTTCTTCTTTGGATAGGATATCATTGAAGTCACCCATGAGAAATATGGTTTAGAAATTCTACCTGACCATTCCCTCAACTCCTTTGACGGCAAGCGCTTAATTGATCTATCAGGGCTAGCGCAAGTAGCAGAAAAGAATGAAGAAGAAGGAGATTACATACCTGTATCTCCATAAGGATTTGTTGTTTAAACATATGTTGCATCTATGGTCACTGACTTTGCGTTCCACATCACTAGAATACCCCTACTCATGCCCTTCGCTTCTATACACAGTATTCGGTTATAGCTTAGGGAGTCGCATAAGGTAGAGGTCGCTTATCTTACCATTTTGGTCTTGGTGATGATAAGCACTTGTGGGTCATAGTGATTTTTGAACTCCCCAATGGCTCTTCGGCCACTTTTAGAATTTGCTCCTCTGACATTCTAAGTGATTGCTTTGAACGGAATGTGCATCATATTTGATGAGAGAGTATCAGAGGAGTCCAAATTAATCATATTCACAGACTTCTTGTACCAATATTTGTAGTATAGCATTGTTGAAGAAAGTTAATGCCCATGTTCCATCAGTACGGTTAGGATACTGTATAAAGAATTACCATTTGCATCTCCTATGTAGTAATCATCACTAACTTATCCCCCTCCTCCATCATTAGGATAACGAAAGGTATTCTCTGAATTTTCTTTGGGATAATCTCTTTGATGCAAACTTTCTCCATCAAAAGTTTGGAGGTCTACTCTAATGTTTAGAGAATATCCATCCTTAGTAGTTCTTCCTAGTACATCGGTAGTTTCATTGTTATGAAGCACATGTTTGTTACTTAGATTACTCGGTTCCCTTAGTTGAATGTAACAACTCGATCGTAACTCCTCTTATTGAAGTATTGTCCACTTTGATGTAGAACGTCATATGGTTTTATCCTTTGGTGAAATAGCTTCCTAAAAGGTCATTTATCTTGAGATTGCTTTAGCCTGAGTATGCTTAACTTTGAAGTTTTGATGTACTTCGAGCCACTACACCAAAAGGCGCCCCGATAATTAGATTTCCTTCTCCTAACATGTAAAAGATATTATAATCTACCTTCCTTATAGAACTGACATCTTCATCGGTTTTCATTACACAAGTCCAAAATCATTACTAAGCAAGGCTCTACCTTTCTAGCTGGTGGACTGCTCTGATACCACCCGTAATGACTCAATCGGAATTCCTCCTACTGAGGTATTGTTTGCTTTACCATGGAACGTTGTATGGTTTTATCCTTTAGTTCAACAACTTCCTAGAAGGTCACCCATCCTAGGATTGCTCCAGCCTAAGTACGCTTAACTTTGGAGTTTCAATGTACTCCGAGCTGTTATACCAAAAGGCGCCTCAATGATTAAAGTTCTTTCTCCTAGCATGTAAGGGGTATTAGATTGAAAGTTTAGCTTTTGTAGATTACTAAGTGAAAGAGTACTTCTAGTACCTGTATCTTCCTCCATTGCGCCTAATGAAGCACCATAACTTGAGTCTTTGCCCAAACTAGCCGTAGAGATCTAATCTTGCAAATTTCCCAGATTTTGTTGTCTGTGTGTTGTTTCAACTTGTTTGATTGGAGTGCAACAACTGTAGAGTGAACTCTACTTCGAGTATGTTCACCATGTTGCCATGCTAACTTTTTTACGGATGTACTGGTTTTCTTGTGTTTTCTACTTCTAGAATGTTCAATTTGGTGTGGTTTTAAATTCTTAATGGCGTAAGTTGATGTCCTTTAGGGTTAGAATCCTACAGTATGATTACTTGGCTTTCAATGGTTGCTTCTGTTCATTAATGACTTCCTCTTCATTTAAAACACTAAATGATGCTTATTATACCCCGAAGCAGTAGAGTCATAACAGTTTCGTCGTGTAAACCATTCTAAGATGGAAGTCGACCTTACAGCTGCTATTTTAGACCTGATCTACATAAGGCATTCATGGCTAATTGAAGTAAATAGTTCATAAATTAAATAAGTGATTTACTTATGATCTTAAGAAAAATACATACTTACATTAAAATAATATGAGTATTTTATAAGATTTTACAACCTAACATAATCTACTCGAGAAATAAATAAAACTTAAAAGATAAAATTCAAACTTGTGAGGGTATCATTTCCTTGGTTTTGTATTCTCACTACCCTAGGATCTAGCAATTGCTAGTTTCAGGGTTGATAGAAGCCGCTTCTTTGTTAGCACTTGCAACAATGTCTATAAAGATGTGAGCAACCATAGTTCAGTAAGTTGGTGTAGAGACTTAAAACTATACAACAAACAGGGTTATCGACCAAATTATTAGGTGCAATATATATTTAAACAAATGTCATCGCATGACGTTGTCCAGCCCATCGCGAGATTAGAGAAATTGCACCCTCTTTAATCCAGGTTGGGGAGTTTCCATTAATGCAACAATTCACAATCAAACCTAGGCTTGTGTAATGGAGACACCGCTCCTCCCGTGATTACCTTTGAACCATTGACTTCACCCTTGTTATGACCTCCTCACTTATCACTTAGTTCGACTAAGGATGAAGAAGGGACCAATTATGCTATCCAACACTATGTCCTTTGAAGGGGTTGATATTTGGCTAAAGAATCCTAATGTTCCACTAATGGGTTGCTATGCATGTCCGATTTAGAATTTCAAGTCATATATTTAATTAGATTCGATTTAAGGTGTTTAATCATTGCAACAATTCATATAAATACAATCCAGAGCAAAAAATCGGAATCATAGCATCACTTAGAAACAAGCACATGCGTGTAGTCCACTATTTAACAAGCATAATTAAGTACAATTTCAAGTCTCCGAGTACTACAAATTAGTACTCCGAGATACAGTAACATATTAATTCCAACTTACCTAGACTCTTCGCTTACTCACTTGAGGTGTGACTCGTACTAGCCATCGCTAAAAGTTCTTATAATACAAATATTGTTTTAGTTTTCTATACAACCGCTATAGATTGGTTTTTATCTTATAACGCCTATTGTTATATTTGGTTTAGGGTTTAATATATCTAATTATCTAGGTTTTCAAGTTTTTTACAATTCTTGTTGAATTATATTAAGTTCTGGTTCAGTTTTCATATTGATTTTTAAATTAGGTTTTTAACTCAGTTTTCGATTAGGGATTTTTATACATATACCTTAGGAAACCATTTCGACTCATGATGTGAAATTAATCACATTATCTTCGAATATTCTAAATATCGTTTTTAGTCTCTAACCAATATTTTAGTCTGTGTGGTATATCTTAATCTTAATTTAACTACCGAATTTATTCTTGTTATGAGAAAATCTTACATTTTTCATATAATTATCTTATTTTATTTAATATAATATTTTCCTACTTATTAATTTCTTATACCTACATATTACACATCATCACCTAATATGTCCATAATATACATATCTAATATTTCTATCATTTCAAATATCATCTCTCAACATCAATTAACATCTCAAAATATTTAAATTCATCCTAAATCAGATTTTACACCTAATTACCCTCATTTACAAAATTTACTATTTTTACCTATTACATATTTACTATATAATACCCTATTAATTATATCTAACACCCTAAATACTACAAATAGCATACTACATCAGATTTCAACATCCTATAACATATAATTATGTACTAAATCAGTAATTATCTCTCTAATTACCTAATTAGCCCTCAGTTATCTATTTTATGCATCATTTTAAGGCCTAAAAATTATCTAAAAGTTTCGAAAATTCATTTTTGAAAAAGGGCTTCATAACACTGTTTTAAATGCTCTAACTAGTCTATACAAAAATTTTGGGCTCAAAACTACACTCTTAAAGTTATTTATTTCTATATCGAAACATGTTTGGTTTTGCTTAATTTCTTAAGGACAATATATTTCTAGAAATAAAATCATCAAACTAATTTTTTTCCCTAAATTTATATACTTAAAACCTTTAAAATACCAAATTTCATAATTTTCTAAAACTATTTGGTATTTTTAACAAAATATGAAAAATTTGAAGGAAAATCAAACTCAACAGAATTGGTGGCTTCGACCATCACCGGTTGCTGTGGCCTTGTTGGCCGGTTTGGGTGCTGCTACCATCGTATAGTGGTGGTGGCCGTCCACTTCCAGGTAGTAGTTAGGTTGGAGATCTCTTTTAAGGCCCTAATTGCACGGATTTTTGTTAATTTTTTAAAAACTCTAATTTTCAACCCTCTCAAACTGTCCAAATGATCTTTTGTAATTTTTTGGCTATTTATAGAGCTCTAAGAGAATTATAATGCATTAATTTGACTACACATTTGCTTTATCTTCTTCTAAATTACCTTTTTTGTTGTGTTAATTTGATTGGATAATTTTTTTTTCTTTCTTTTCTTAGCTGCCACGACCTTGATCTGGATTGTTCCTCATTTTTCCTAATTTTCTTGATTTTTCCATAATTTTTCATGCATTTTCTTTAATTATTTAACATTATTTTAGTCTATTTTGCATATTTTAAGTAATCATGTGTATTTCTACCTACATATAAATATATATATGGTATAAATAAATATTATTTAAGTTATTTTATGATTTTTAGTGTGCATATAATTTATCGCTAGCAATTCATTACTTATCGGAATGCATTTTACACATTTTCGATAAATAATGAGCAATATACTTAAAATTTAAAAATATTATATTCTCTTATTTTATTACTTATTTTCTTAAATTCAAACTCATGGGGCTACCTTTACTAATAATCCTAACTTTATTGTAAAATTTGGGATAGATCAGACAATTTGTTCAATTGCCTTAAATTCTACAAATTGAACCCTAAATATTTGATTATGGGTTTTATACTACTTTTTTCCCTTTTGAGACATGTTCATTAGATTATGGTGTAGTTTTATCCTCATTTTTTCTCGATGTTACCATTTTGTATTGTACTTTGATTTAAGGTCCATGTTAGGTATCATCTACCAAATTTTCCTTTAACCTTGTGTCTAGATACTCATTATCAAACTTCTTTTGGTCATTTCCTATTCCCACCTCTTTTTTCTATTCTGCCATTGGATTTTCAATAGGTTGACTTGTTACAATGAGATTCACATTTAAATTTCCCTTCTTATCTTTCTCTCTTTTATTAAGATGCCTGACTCTTTCCTCAGTGTCATTCAATGTCTCAGTTCTTAAAGCAGTCTCACCTACCTTATATGTGGGTTCCTTTGGATTTCCCATTGGACTTTCAGGTATTTTAGTATGTTGGATAGATTCCTTCTTCCTAGGGCAACCTAATTTATTATGGTTAATGCAACTATAATTTTCATAGACCTCTAGGTGACCCTCGTACCGGATTAAATAGCTTCTGCTATCAATTACTAAGGTATGCTTCAACGGAGTATTCGTGTCTACTTGGACGTAGAAACGGGCAAAGTAACCTATTCTAAACCTACAATATATGAGTCATACCACAGAATCAATCCGATTTTTTCTCCAATACGTTGTATGGCAAGTAAAGAGTCGAATTTAATCGATAATCCCATAATTCTTACCTAAACTACCAATACATCAAAATATGATCAATCCATTTGAAAATTTAGTTCTCACTGTTTGAGTGTAAGGCAGTGGCCATGGATAAAACAAGTACCATTCTTGATGACCCATTGGTAATCAATGTTGTTATCTAAAGATATAAAATAAATTCCTGAGCCTGTGTGAATTAATTTGAACATACTTAACCCTATTTACAATTTGTTCGATCTATCACTCATAATTTTGTATTTAAGGTTAGGTCTCATGACTTTTGCTACAAAAGTTTGCTACCATGGGGCATATAAAATATCTTTTTCTATCTTTGAGAATTTCACATGACAAACTCCATCATCAGCTTCTTGATTTAGTCTAATCTCCTCCTATATTGTTTCCTCCAAGTCATGTTCCATCTGCTTAGCATCCTCTTTTCCCTTAGAGTTTGAAAAACAAAATTTTTCAAAAGCTCCAGGGACATTTGTGAGAATTGTATCACAAAAGGATAGCTTCACTGTACCATTTTCCTTTTGATTCATAATCTCTACATTTATTGTAGTAAGTGTTTGGCCATTGTCATTTGTTGCAAGTTGCTTACGACTTCAATGAGCTCTAAGACTAGATTCATCTTTCAAAAGAGAGAGAACACAACTAAGGTTTCTTTCCATGATTCTTTCTTAATTTCTCAACTTTTTACACTTGATATGTTGGTTTTTTCAACAATTATGCTTCTTAGAAGAATTTCTTTCTTTAATAAAAAATATATGCATGTTTTTTTTTTCCCCTCAAAGAGGCAACTAATGTTGCAATATGCTTATAAGAGTAATACTACTTCTATTGAGCAACTTTGAACGGATAGGAAAACTTTTAAAACATTATGCATTATTCCTAAGAATAACGGGGATTGAAAGAGATAAGATTCATTATGATTGATGAGTAAGTAGCATTGTTTCTCCACATCATTGCTTATCATATAAGGAATAAATTTATGAAAATTTAATTTGAGAGATCAGGAAAAACAATAAGTAGACATTTTAAAAATATCTTAAATGCCATGATAAAACTTTATAGGTTGTTATGGAAGAAGCTAAAGCCGATTCCTAGAGATTTATGTGATGTAGAATGGAAATGGTTTAAGGTATTTAGATATATGTTTAATTTATTTAATATCATAGGTTCATCTACAAATAATTATTTGTAATTTATTATATTGCATATGTAGAATTCCTTAGGAGTTATAAGTGGAACATATATTAAAGTTAGAGTTCCTTTCAAGGATAAGCTTAAGTACATAAATTGAAAAGGAGAAATTGCAACAAATGTATTAGTAATATGCTTACAAGATGAACGGTTTATATGTTTCTTTATTGGCCAGGAAGGATTAGTTGTAGATGGTAAAGCATTAAAAGATGAAATATCTAAAAGGAATGGATAAAGGTTCCATTAGGTAGGAAATATATCATCACACTTCATAATTTCACCAAGCAATGTAGTCAATTACTAACTTTTTTTTTTCTCAATTCATTAGGTTGATACTATCTAGTTGATGCTAGATATACAAATTGTGAAGGTTTCCTCGCTCTATATAGAGGGTAGCGATACCATTTAAATGATTAGAGTGATGGCTGTCGGCCTACTACTTTAGAAGAAATTTTTAACATGAAGCATTTGGCTCACAACTCAATAAAAAGATGTTTCGGTTTGCTCAAAATGAGATGGGTGATTCTAAGAAGTCCTTGTTATTCAATTAAAATTCAAAATTGCATTATCCTCGCATGTTGTTGTCACGCTCCGAAGCGGCAGAGTTGTAACAGTCCCGCCGTGTAAATCATCCTAAGATAGAAGTTGGCCTTATAACCACTATCTTAGACTTGATGTACACAAGGCGTCCACGACTAACCCGCTTTGAAGTAAACAGTTTGTAATTTAAATAATTCATTTACCTAAGAAAGTGAGAATAGTTATATATAATCACTATAATTCAGTTATTACATTATTTAGAAATGAAAAGTAATAACATATGTGTTGATTCTTCAATGTTTTTCCTCACTCCCCAGGATCCAGCAGTTGCTAGCTTCAGAGTAGTTGCCGCTTCTTAGCCAGCACCTGCATGACGTCTATAGGGATGTGAGCAACCATAACTCAGTAAGTTAGGACAGAGGATTTAAAACTATACCATACACATAATAAGGTTTTCAATCACTTATTAGGTGCAATGCATGTGTAAGCAAATGCTATCGCACGACGTTGTCCAGCCCGTCGTGAGATTAGAGAAATTGCGCCCGTTCGAATCCGGGTTGAGGAGTTGCCGTTAATGTAACAACTCACGACCAAACCCAGGCTTGTGTAATGGAGACCTCGCTCCTCCCGTGACTACCTTCGAACCACTGTCTTCACCCTCGCCGCGACCTCCTCTCCTGTCACTTAGTTCGACTGAGGATGAAGAAGGGACCATTTTGCAATCCTACGCTATCCCTTTTGAAGGGGTCAGTATTTGGCCGGAGAGTCCTAAGTTCCCCTAACGGGTTGCCATGCATGTCCGATTATAATTACTGGTCGTATATTAGATTAAATCCAGCTTAGGGTGATCAATCATTTCATACAAGTCATACAATACATGACAGAGCAATAAACAGAATCATAGTATCACCCATAATCAAGTACATGCATACAGCCAACTATCTAACAAGCACAACCAAGCATAATCTCAAGTCTCCAAAATACAGCAGTGTATTAATTCCCAACTTACCTCAACTCCTCGCTCACTCACTCGAGGTCCGATTTGTTCAGGCCATCGCCGATTATCCCTATAACACAAACGTGGTTTCAGTGTTTCATATAACTATTATAGGTTCATTTTATCCTATAATGCTTATTGTTATGTTTTGTTTCGGGTTTAATATGCCTAATTCTCTAGGTCTTAAGTTTTTTATAATTATTCTAGGTTTGGGGTTAGGTTCGGGTTCGGTTTCCACATCGATTTCTAAATTAGGTTCTAGTTCGATTTCTAAGTAATATTTTATATTCTAACCCTAGAAATTTGTTTCAACTCATAATGTGAAATTAATCACATTACTTCCCGATCTCCTAAATATCATTATTACCCCTAGTCAGTATTTTATTTCATCCGGTACACTTATATCCTTATTAGTGTACTGAATTTACTTCTGATGTGAGAAATTTTTACATTTTTCATATAATTACATAAATTCAAGTTTCTTATCAGATTTATTATATATCCTTATTATTTATATAATATCAATTTTTATCCTAATATTTTCTATTTATTATATTTTCAAAAATTACATATTATGCATTATTGCCTATTATGTATATAATGCATTTCTAATATTTCTATCACTTTAATTACCATCCCTAAACATCAATTATCATTTCAAAATATCTAAATTCATCCTAAATTAGATTTTACTCCTAATTTCCCTAATTTATAAAATTAACCTAAAGTTAACTATTTTTCCTTATTAATCATTTATTACATAATTAACCTAATAATTACATCTAACACCCTAAATGCTACAAGTATCATACTCCATCAGATTTCAACATCCTAAAACATATAATTATTCACTAAATCAGTAATTAATCATTTAATTACTTAATTAACCCTAAATTACCCATTTTATGCCTCATTTTAGGGCCTAAAAATTATCTAAAAATTTAGAAAATTAATTTTTGAAAATGAGCTTCATAGCACCGTTCTATATCATCTAAGTAATTTACACAAAAATTTTGGGCTTGAAACTACACTCCTAAGGTCATTTATTTCTAAACCGAAGCATGTTTCGTTTTGCACGATTTCTTAAAGAATCACGAGACATATTTTCATCAAAATAATATTTTTCCTAAAAACTACATACAAAAATATTCTAGAATAACAAATTTCATAATTTTATAATAATATTTACTATTTTTACAAAATTACACAAGAATCGGGCTGGAAATCGGACTCACCGATCTGGGTGGCTCCGACCACCGCTGGTGGCCATGGGTGTGTTGTCCCACTTGGGCGTTTCCATCACCGTGTGGTGGTGGTGGCCGTCCACCCCCAGCTCCCCGTTGGATCTGGGTTTTCTTTTGTGACCCTAACTGCACAGTTTTCCTTTTTTTTTTTCTTTGGTTTTTCTCTCAATTTTCGTCTCTCCCTAATTTTCTCTGATTTCTAACTGTCCAAATGAGTTTCTGAATTTTTCTTGCTATTTATAGAGCTTTAGTGTAATTATTGTGCATTAATTAGATATGACTTTACCCAATTTTCTTGATTTTTGGCTTTTGTGTTGTCTAATTTTAATTGGTTAATTTTTATTTTGTGGATTCTGACCTGCCACGACCTGATTTGGATTATTATTGATTTTTTCTGATTTTTTTCTTAATTAATTATGAATTTTCTTTAATTATTTAGTATAATTTTAGCACATTTCGCTTATTTTAAGTAATTACGCGTATTTATACCTACATGTAAATTCATATATAGTACAAATAAATATTCTTAAATATTATTTAGGTTATTTTATAATTTTTAGTATACATATAATTTATCTCTAGCGATTCGTTAAGTACCGGAATGCCTTTTACACATTTTCGATAAATAACGAGTTATATACTTAAAATTTGAAAATTTCGTAGTCTCCTATTTTATTAATTATTTTCTTAAATTCAAATTTACGGGATCGGTTTACTAATATTTCTAGCTTTACTTTATAATTTAGACTCGATCAGGTCGTTCAACCGATCGAAACCTCGGATTACTTAGTTGTGAGGCTTACAGTTGTCTCTTAGAAAACATAATAAAGAGGGAAATGGTTGAAGATCTATTAAGGAGAGAATGAGTCTCAGCAAAATATTATTGAAAAATCAACTGAAAATTATGGTAGCAATTGACGCATCTTATGAATGGATTTCCTTTAGAGATAGTTTAGTTAGGAGTATGTTTGATGAGTAGAGGGAAACAAATCATAGATAATCTTATGATGATTGTATTTTTATTTTTCTTTTCCTTCTAATGGAAATCCATGTCGAGACATTGTGACATAGTGGTGTACTTTGTATTTTGTTCATGATTTTAAGTACATCTTGACATGTAACTTTTAGTAGTTATATTCCTATTATTTTGTACTCTTTTTTTTTATCATTTATAGATATGTAAGTAGGAAATGGAAGGCGATTTTAATGGTTTTAATAAAAATAAGAGGGTATGGTCTAATGAAGAGAATACTGTACTCATGGAAGTGCTCTTAGAGTTGCAAAACATAGGAAAGTATAAAGTTGATCATGGGTTTTGATCGAGACATTTTTTAGTTGTGGAAAAAGCATTAGAGGCCAAGTTATCGGGTTGTGGTCTTAAGGTAAGTCTTCATACAGAATTGTGAACGAAAAATTTAATAAGAAGAAAAGAAGTCAGAGTTAAAGTTTTGATAAAATAGTTGAAGATCATGTTGTAGTTATTGAAAAGATAGTAATGATGAATCGAACTCTAAAGAGTCTTTTACCGCTATCCATCAATGAAAGAAATTATGCTTCACAAAGAATCGAATCTAACCAGAATTTGATGGATGTGTTTCTAACCATTAGTGATGAGATGGTGATCGACTTTTGCAACTACTATTTGATAATTATTTGAATTTCTACTAGAGATAAACTAGTTTATCTTTTTCCTTGATTTGATAAGAGTTGTTATTTCGTCAATGTCATACTTTAATATAGTAGATGGTAGTAGACTTTGGCTTCCCTAATTATGTTGTTTTGGCTAATGTTTTTTTTTTTGCTATAGCTAGTTAGCGGGTATACTCAAGACTGGACATGGGAGGCCTTATGTGTTTGCTTTTACTATTTATATTTTCTGATGTCATGTTTCTAGTTTGTTAAGAATGAATGATACAATATGTCCATTTTTATTATATTTTTTGTTGGTTAATAAATTGTAACGCCTTAGAAGCTAGGAGGCTATGGATTACTATGTGTCCCTCACATCTAATAACACATCAACTGTAACAATCATCTAAAACCTCCAAAATATTCTTGTAACAGTCTCTACTTATTCTTATGAATTTAATTTCTTCAGATAATGTTCTAACTTATCAAATCTTCCTAGGCCATTCTTCAAGTGGCAAATGTATTTGACTCTCTCCCATCCCAAGGTAGTAACAAGTATTTTCATAACTTTAATACTTGTTTTGTCTTTCAACATTTCTTGTATCTAAAAAATATAAGTAGTGAGTTGAAACTCAGTACGTAACATACATATATATGCATGTAAACCAACCATACATGATCATGATCACATGCGTTGAAATGCAAGCAAGTAAATCACATACAAAAATGTATTTATCTTAGTATTAAATAAGCTTAACTAAGCACACACCATACATAAAGGTTCTCATAACCTCTGTCATGACACATTCCAACTCATTACACTAGTAGTTGAGTGTATCTCTTTGAACCCTTCTATAACCTATGTTAGGGGTGCTACTTGGGGCCCTTCTACAATTTTATGTTGGGCATGCCGCTTTAAGCCCTATTTATTTCAACTTAGATCTATACCATATCGTATCCATATAAGACTTCATTAGGGACAATGTATCATATGGATTATTGAGGTTGTTCTTTAGGGATCTATCATTCCAGACCCTTAGGCTAAGCTACATACACAAGTTGTAAGCAAAGATAACTTAAACCGAATATTCAATTAGTCATTTTGAGTATATATATATATGTACATATACACCAATGTAAAATCTCGCTTAGTAATCATAAGCAATACATAAGTACCACATACTTAAAGTTCGTTGAAAGAACTTAATCTACTCTAACTTAAAAAGATAAATTTGTAAAGAAATAATAGATAGAAATCACTTTAGCGAGATTCTTACAACTTCCTATAGGTTTTCTAAAGGTTTTAGATAAAAATCCTAAGTTGGAAACAATTAAACTGAAGTGAAGAAAACGAAGGGAAACAACTATAGGAATCACGGTTGAGAATCATATCAATAATCCTTGATTAATACAAAACAACAAGTCTACGCTCTAAGATCATAGCCATGAACTTGACGATGTTTCCCTAACTTTACACCATGGTATGACTACGCTTTTGATTAGGGTTGTGAACCTTAGCCATGATCTCCTTGACCATAATTTTCTTCCAAAATACTTCACATCGAACACTTTAGAGAGGATCATGGTTATGATTACGCTTGTGATTCTTAATCGTTGTAAACACCCGATTTTTGCTACCTCCACCACTTATAGTTCTAATTTTTGTTTTTTAAAAAATCTTAATTCAAAAATAAAAAAAAATAACAAAGATAAAAATACAAAAAAATGAAAAAAAAAGAAAAATTATAAAGATTTTCTAGGAAAATAGATTTTTAAGATCGATGGATTTGGTCTAACTCATTTTAAGTAACTTTATTTTAAAAGGTTACATAGTTTAAGTATAATTTAATTATAATAAATATTAAGAAAAAACTAACGGCCTAATGAATAAGTAGTTGTGCATTATGGGTTCGAATCTCATTAGGTATATATATGTCTTTTATTTTTTCTTCTTTCGTTGCAAAAATCGGTTAAGTGTACAGAATTTAAATCTAATTATAAATCTTATCAAATCTTTTGAATTTGATGTGATAAAGATCTATAGGATTCAAATTTGATATTGATTTTTATTAAATTAGATTTAGATAGATATAAAAGATTTGCTTCCCGCGCTTATATCTATCGCATGACATATAAAGAATTGAATTACATAGTCGTCCTAAACAAAATTTTTACACCTGCATCTCTTACGTCTCCACTACACAGTCCTTCATCCTCACCCCCACCGATCAGCCCATACCCGCTTTGCCGACCGAACCTGACCCTCACAGCAACTGCAGCAGCAATGATCAACCCAACGACAGCCACGACCTAACCGCCATCCTTCATCACACCCACGGCATCCAGCAGCAAGCTCCATACACACAGAACCCAAACACTGATCACCCCATCCTCTCTTCATCCACGACCAGCCACACACTTCACTGACATCACCATCCAGTTCGCAGCACACACGGGAAAAGCCGACCTAAAGTTCTATACTCTCGCTGAACAACCTCTATCACATACAGCAACAGGACAGCGCCTAACGTCCAGTTCACATACATATGATCACAGGCCGCACAAAACACATCACTGCACATAGTTCACCGATCACTCTCATATGGCTGCACTTCACACGCTAACACGACATACAGTAGCACTTCCGAACGCCCTGACTGCACTTCACAACAGCAGACGCTTCATCTACTCCTAGTCCCACGCTTCACAGCCGCGACTCTAACATCTTCAACGCCTAAATCCCCTACACCAAAACACTTTAAGCACTGCACTGTTGGACTCACTACCGCACACGTGCATGTCTGCGATCACCAACATAACATCGCTGCACACTGTCTTCACTCACTGTAGCACTTCACCATTCACGTCCAGTACTCCACCGACCAAGCCCCTAACGACACCCACACATACGACTAGTCGACATCTTGACTCCGTCCACAGACACAGCTGCAACCCCATCACTGCAGCACTTCACCGACGACTCACTCACGATCAGTACACTACGCTTTAGCGACTCCTACAACAGTAGCACACTCAAAAACAGTCCAATGCCAACCGCATGCGACAGCCACTATGGATTCGAGCCCTACCGCCTGCGTCCAACTTGCCAAGGGCCAGTTATTCTTCTGGTTTCACTTACTTCATTCTTTTTTGTTTATTTATTTATAATTTATTTATTTATGAAATATAGACTATATTTATTTACTTATTTATTCATTTATTTGATGTAGGTTGTTTAGTAGTGGTTTAATAGTAAAAATATATATATATATATCTTAGTTTAGGACTTTTTTTTTTTAGTATTAGTTCTTTTAGGATTTCTTATTTAAAAAAATTATTTTTTTAGAAATAAAAACTAATAAGAAACCTTTTAAAAAAATTACAACGATTTAAAGAGTTTTTTTTTTATATACAATAGAAATACTCAAGAATTAAGACTCTTTTAAAATTTTCTTTGAATAAATTAAGAGAATTAAAAACATAAAGTTGATGATTTTCAGAAATTAAAATAAACTAATATACTAAAGTTTTTAGAAAGAACTCCTTCAAAGCGATATTAAAATCTATAAAAATTTAGATTTTTTAAATTTATTTTATTTTTAGTTTCCTAAAGGTATCAAAAAAGGATAATTTGGAGAAATAAGCCTAATTTCGAAAAATCTATAGTGGTATCCATTAGAGTTTAATAGGTTCTTTAATTTTTATCAAGTTGATATCCATTAGGGTTTACTCAATTAATTATGATTTTTCTTTTTCCCGACTTCAGTTAGGTGGCAACTTTAAAAGTTTTTTTTTAATTAAAAAAAAAACTAGAATTTTCTAATTTCTCTAGTCAAGAATTAATACTGAATGGATTATGATTTAGTATTAATCGAAAAATGAGATATGAAATTAAAATAAAAAATAAAAAATTCAGGCTTGACAACCATAATCTTACTACTTCAAATTTTCTTCATCCTTTTCTTCAAGAACTCAACAACACACCTCTAGATTTGAAATCTCAACATTAACCTTATTCTAAAACATCAACATCCCTATAATATCGACCAAATAATACTATTTAGTCCATGAATTTTACAAAAGACAAAAGAATTTAATTGAAGAAGTAAGTTACCTTAACACTTAGTGAAACCTTAAAGCAATATTTCATTTCCTCCGTACTCCAAATTATTGCATAACTTTAGAAAATCAATGTAACATACTTAGATCTAATTAAAAGTTCCTAATCCACAATTGATCATTGCTCACTAATAGAAATCCTTTAGGATTGTAAAAGTTTCGTGGTTTCACGTTCCACCAATGTCTTCTTCTTGTACTACCAATGAAATCATGCTTAGACTTATGACTTTAAATAAAACCCAATAAAATCTTGTGGCATTTCCAACATTACCTCCAGAGTTGCAAGTTTTGCTATTAGGGAGTCCAAAGTTCCTACCAAAGAGAGGAAACCCTATATTAGAATGAGTATGAGGCTATGGTTCCATTACTTATGAGACCTTTTAAAAAGTGATAAGCTTTCTCTAAAATGCCCTTACCTAATAAGTGACTAAAATCTAATATGCCCATACTTCATATTTAACCCCTATATATTTTATGCTTTTATATTTTTTCTCTTGGGTATTACATAAATGATACATTACAAAGAGATGTTTGACTTTTTCCTAAAGCAAGTGAGTTGCTATCATGGGTAACGAATAGAAGACAGTGTTGTGTTTGGTGTTGTTATGGGTAATGAATGATAATCAGTTATGTGCTGTTGGTATTTGTTGAACTGTAGTGAGTTATGGTGTACAAGTGCACGTGTTAGCTAAATTAGTGTAGAAATATGTATTGTAATTGCTTGTGAATTTTTAGGAGAATTGAGTAAAGTATAGTAGATGAATAAGGTGTTGAGTTTGTTTGATAGGGATTGATGTGCTTATGCTATGGTTTGAATAATTTGTGCATGTTGAAATGGGACATAATTTTATCAAAATAAAAGCAAACTCTTGTTGTAAAATAGTATGAAAAATGAATAGCATGTCTGTTTATTGAGCACATATATATGAACTACATATATAATTACATATAGGATATACTATTGCATAATTGGGAAGACACCATCAAATTCTAACTCTAAAACAACCTAATAGTTACAATGTTAGCTAAATTATGGGAATAGTGGTGACCTTAGTTTCAGGAACCTCTTGGTAACACTTTTTTCTTGTAAACCTTCATGATGTTAATATAAATGAGATTATACGTAGGAAGCGATAGCAAGAATGTTCCTTATTTGATGTGTTCATATTTTGTATAGGAGAAGATAGTCATAAATGCTAAAACTGAGCTATTACCAAAGTAGCAACTAGGTTAGGTAAAAAAACTATGAACTGATGATCGAATCACAAATTGAACTAAACCAAACTGAAAAATCGATTTTTTTTTTCTTTTATGCAAATAGTTTGATTTGCAATTAGGTTTGGTTCTATACAATGGTTCACTATTCGGTTCGGGAAAGTAAATTGAACTAAACCGTTTTGGACCAAACTAAATTGGTTGGTTAAGAAAAAAAAAGTATTCACATAGTTGTTTTGTGCTTTTTTATTTTTTTCATCAATCTTTATGGATTTCATCAAATTTTCATATCTTATTCTTATTTATCTTCTTTTTAGGTCAATTATTAAGATTTACTTGAATAACTTCCATTTAAAATTTCACATCTAGAAATTTTTCTTTTTTAATTGTTCTTTTCTTATATGTTTTCAAATGAAAGGGTTGATTTTGTTGCTCTTTACATATCTCTCTTCTCTTTTCCAATTTTTGGTGTGTCTCTTTAACTTTTTGTTAAGAGGACCGTATTGAATCGAACCAAACTGCACCTAATCTTAGTAGCACAGTAACTTGTTATGCCCCAAAGTGGCAAAGTCGTAATAGTTTCATCGTGTAAACTATTCTAATAAATGTATGAGAAATTAATTGAAAACATATAAAAGTTTAATAAAAAAGAAATATATTATTAGAGATAAAAATATTTAGCAAAATTTGATGTAAATGACTTGAATTATGGATTGAATTCGACTAAATCAATTTTAATTAGGTTAAAAAAATTTATAAATCAAACCTATGGCTAAGTTCGATTTTTTTTTTTTTGAAAAAAAAAACAAACCATTATATTAGGTTCAGTTTAATAGGGGGGATAGGGACCATACTAAATCGAACCAAACCGCACTTAATCTTAGTAGCATAGCAACCTATCATACTCCAAAGCGGTAGAGTTGTAACAGTCCCACCGTGCAAACCATTCTAAGATAGAAGTTAGCCTCATAACTGCTATCCTAGACCTAATCTACACAAGACGTCCACGACTAACCTGTTTTGAAGTAGATAATTCATAATTTAAATAAATTATTTACCTAAGAAAGTAAGAAAATATATATATACGCTAGAATTCAGTTATTACAATTAACGTTTATAACGTTTCACCGTAATTTATTTCCTAGTTAATATATTATTTACAAAAGAAAAATTCTAAAATAAGAGCTTAAACCTTAAAAATATATCTGTTCTTCAAATGTTTTTCCTCATTTCTCAAGATCCAGCAATTGTTAGCTCACGACTAAACCCAAGCTTGTGCAATGGAGACATCATTCCTCCCATGATTACCTTCGAATAATTAACTTCACCCTCACTGCGATCTCCTCACCTATCATTTAGTTCAATTAAAGATGAATAAAAGACCCATTATGCTATCCAGCGCTATCCCTCTCGAAGGGGTTGGTATTTAGCCGAAGAATCCTAAGTTTCCCCTAATGAGTTACTATGCAGGTTCGATTTATATTTACAAGTCGTATATTTGATTAGGTCTAGTTTAGTGTGATCAATCATTTTATACAAATTATATAATATAAGCTAAGAAGCAAGTCCAAAACATATTATCAGCTCAAAACAAGCACAATCAAGTATAATTTCAAGCCTCCAAAATATAACACTATATTAATCCTAACTTACCTAGACTCCTCACTCGCTCACTCGCTCGAGGTCCGACTCGTTCAGACCATCGCTGATCATCCCTATGATACAAATGTAGTTTTAGTTTTTCATATAACTATTATAGGTTGGTTTTATCTTATAATGCTTATTGTTATCTTTTGTTTAGAGTTTAATATACTTAATTATTTAAGTTTTTAAGTCTTTTATGATTCTTCTTAAATTATGTTTAAGTTCTATTTCAGTTTTCACATTGATTTCTAAATTAGGTTTTTAATTCAATTTTTTTGTTAGAGATTTATATGTACACTTTAAGAAATCATTTTGATCCATAATGTAAAATTAATCGCATTATCTTCGGATATCCTAAACATTGTTTTAGTTTCTAACTAGTGTTCTAGTTCGTGCGATACACTCGAATCCTAATTTAATTATCGAATTTACCCTTGTTATGAGAAAATTTTACATTTGTCATATAATTACCCTAATTTAAGTTCCTATTAGATTTATTATATATTCCTATTTTTATCATAATATCAATTTTAACCAATATTTTCCTAATTATTAATTTCTCATAATTACATATTATACATTATCACATAATGTGTACAAAATGTACACATCTAATATTCTCATCACTTCAAATATCATCTCCCAACATCAAATAATATTCCAAATATCTAAATGCATCCCAAATTAGATTTTGAACCTAATTACCCTAAATTACCAAATTAATTCAAAATTTCTCATTTTTACCTATTACATATTTACTATATATTATCTAAATAATTATATCTAACACTACAAATGCTATAAATAGCATACTTCATTAGATTTTAATATTATAAAATATATAATTGTGTATCAAATCAGTAATTACCCATTTGATTACTTAATTAACCATAAATTGCCCATTTTATGCATCGTTTAAAGCCTAAAAATTATCTAAAAATTTCAAAAATTAATTTTCTAAATAGGGCTTTATAGCACTGTTCTATAACTCCTAAGTAGTCTACACAAAAATTTTGGGTTTAAAATTATATTCCTAAAGTCATTTATTTTTAAATTGAAACATGCTTAATTTTGCATGATTTCTTCAGGGTTATATATCATGGAACATATTTTTATCAAAATAATATTTTTTCTAAAAACTACATAGAAAATATTCTAGAATAACAAGTTTCATAATTTTCGAACTAATTTTGATAATTTTAACAAGTTAAGAAAAATCAGATAGAAATCGGAACTCACTAGAACTGGTGGATCTGGCCACCAATGTACCAGCCTATTTGAGTACTGCCACCATTGTGTGGTGGTAGTGGTTATCCACTCTTAGCTGCTCGTCGAGTTTGAGTTTTCCTTAGAAGCCCCAACTGTACAGTTTTTTTGTAATTTTTTGTAAAACCCTAATTTCCTTTCAATTTCACCTCTCTAATTTTCTAAAATTCTAGACATAAAAAATGAGCTTCTGAAAAATTTGGGGTATTTATAGAGGTTTTAGGGAATTATTGTGCGTTAATTTGATTAAACAATTACCTTATTTTCTTCCAATTTGCCTTTTTTTGTTGTTGTAATTTAATTAGTTGAATTTTTTATTTTTTTTCCTAGCTGCCACGACCCAAATCTAGATTCCTAATTTTTCTTGAATTAATTATGAATTTTATTTAATTATTTAGCATTATTTTAGTACATTTCGCATATTTTAAGTAATCACACGTATTTCTACCATATGTAAATTCATATATAGTACAAATAAATATTCCTAAATATTATTTAAGTTATTTTATGATTTTTAGTATGTATATAATTTATCTCTAGTGATTCGTTAATTATCGAAATACATATTATATATTTTCGATAAATAACAAGTAATATACTTAAAATTTGGAAATTTTATATTCTTTTATTTTATTACTTATTTTCTTAAATTTAAACTTACGAAATCATTTTTATTAATATTTTTAGCTTTATTTTATAATTTAGGCTCGATCGGATTCTTTAACCAATTGCCTTAAATTTTACAAGCCAAGTTTTGAATAGCTGATTGTGGGTCTTACACAACCTATGACGAAAATTATATATGTAATAGCATGTAACCTTCTTTTTATTTATTTTTTAAATCATTTGATGGAATTTTCTTACTACCAAACCTAATTCTTATTGTAATTTCTTTTTCTTGGGAAATTTATATAAAAAAATTTATTAAAAAAAAAGCCACTACTTCTACATGGCATAGTAAGAGTTGAAGTATTGGTGATTGGTAGGTAAAAAATAAAAAACATTATAGGTGCTTATTATAGAAAACATGGATAAATGTTTTGATTTTGTTTGTATATGCGTTACTTAATATAAAAATGAAAAGTTTTTAATGTTGCATTTCTTAATACAAAAATTCCAAATACATTACTTAATACATTTTTTTCATTTTAATTGCATAATCAATTTGCAAATTGCTTTACTTAAAGTAAAATTCCAAATGTAAATACGGATAGATTATACAAACAAGATATACATATAAGTAAGTTCACAAACTATGGGTATTTTCATCAAATAATATTATTTTTATATTTCATTCCATTCCAAATATGAAAAACCAAACATAATGTTGGAACGAAATCATCGATTCTATTCCTAATGTTTCTTATTTCTAAACTCAGGAATGGATTGCCTCATTCCATTCCATTCCATTCCAACCGACTTCTATATAGCAAATGTGACATATAAGAATGGTTTGGAATAAAAAATGGAATAGTAAATACTTTTAAATATTTGGAAATGTTTATGGAGTAGAACAGAATGACATTAAATGTATATGTAGTGATGATTGTAAAAAATATCCATAAATATTGTATGTCATAATTAAATTAAAGGTTCAATAAGTAGTTTGATTATAATAAAAAATGTGGGAGTAATGAAATTGTCGGTTTCGCTTTCTCAAAGGCAAAATCAATTCCTCCTTGAAACTAGAATCATCGATTCTATAGAATTGTGATTCCGGCTTCTAAATTCTCTTTCAAACATAAGAAAAGAGAATGAAACTTGAAATTGTAATTCCATTTCGATCCATTCTTATGTACTAAACATGGGGCAATTTTCTTTTAGCTAGGATACATCTTTATTTGTTAGTGGCTAATAGTTCTTTGCATGTTAAATTAGGGGATACAAGGCTGACCTTTCCTATCTAGAAAAACTTTATAGAATTTGTTTAATTATTTAGTAGCTTCTTTCATTAAGATGTATCTTGAATGTATACTCCTTAACTCCTTATAATGAACCACTATAGGTAAGAGTGAAAATTGTTAAGGTCACAATAAAAGCTACTTTATATCATGTTAGTCATGCTTCAATAGGGATACACCAATCGTCCTCTTATTCATCCTCTTCAATTTGGTTTAATTTTATGTAGTAGGATAGCTTTCATAGTATTGCTCCATTCTTGTTGTTAATAATAAATTAAGTCTTTAGAGGCCAACGTTGCTAAGCATTTATTGGTGGATGTATAATATAATTTATTAGATCAATGTTGTAATTTATACCTTAACTTCACCACTTTTTATAATTATATATCTAAAGTTTTAATTTATCTAATTATACACTCAATTGAAAATTAATTTACCACATTTTATACCTTAGTCAACATGATCAGCCAATGCGATGGCCTCTTATAGCCTGGGAGGTTACACGACTCTTGATAGGTGGCCATTAAACACCCTTTATAAGATAATGAGTTGCGATCTACTTTAAAAATGTTGATTGTAAAATCCATTAGGGATCGTAGGTGGTTGCTTATGTCCTAGGAGAGTTGTGTGACCTCTTTAAGGTCGTAGGTGCCACAACATTGGCCGATTGTGTTAACTAGACTAATAATGTAAATTAGAGTTAATTGAAGTATAGATTATGACAACTAAATATTTAGTTAAATGTATAATTAGATAAGTTAAAACTTTAGGTATATAATTATAAAATGTGATAAAATTGAGATGTAAACCACAATATTACCTTGTAGTTTATTCTAATCTTACTAATAAGAACTTGTTAAGGAAGGCTATATCATAGCCATATGAGACATTAGTGTAGGTTCATTTAAAGTAACTTCAGCATTAATGTGTTTGATAATTAGACTTAAATCACCTTAAATACATAGTGCTTTAGCTTTTAAGTAAAAGCCAGTTGAATTGATATGGCCTCAAATTTAGTTTAATTGCTTGTGCATAGGAATTCCTACTTAAATGCCAAATCCATAATTGAAATAGCGATTTTACCTATACAATTTTACGAATTTATGATTTAAGAAGGCTCTTTCGAGTTAACTTAAGTATAAAATTGATTTTGTGTAAACTTTGGTAAAATCATGGGTCTACACATTAAACCAGATAGAAAATTATTTCTTTTAACCATGTTTACTAATTTTACCTATTTGATTTGAATTAGCTAAAAAATAAGAAATACAATTAAGCTTCTATAGACCTATCAATTATTAGGGCACTACATCTTCTCACCTATCTAATTCCAAATTTTTCCCCCTTTCTCTCTCTTTCTCTTAGTCTTTTGTTTGATGGTTATAATCTTCATTGATGTTTGAGCTTCAAAGTTTATGAGAATATCTATTTATTTTAATTTATATCATCAATAACTCAAATAGGTTCAAAGGTTTAGCTCTTTTCAATTCATCTCTCTTGCTCTCTCTCTCTCTTTTTTTAAATACTTTACTTATCATTTTTATTAGATTATATATTAATAATTTTTTATCAAAAAGGAATTTAACTTCTTTATTTCGGTAGTATATTTCAAGTTTTTTTTTAACTATTATAAATATATCTATAGTTTTTTTAAGTTATTTTATATAATTTATAGAAATTTACATTTTGACTCTATGAACTATTTAACTATTTTAATTAGATTTACGAGTTTGATAACCTTTACCAAATATATTTCTTTAGAGTGGGTGATGATGAAATTACTCTATCTCCCCAACTAGTACCACCTACCGTGCTATAAAATCGAATAGACCATTCTTTATTGTCCTTGACTAGGAAGGTAAATCCTTATGGAATTTTGCTGGGGCCGTATTCATTGTCGGATCCTCTTGATGGAAGAAATTGACCAAAGATGCTTGCTAGGGCTTAAGACTCGATAGCTTTAGGATAGATGACATTGACGTCGACTCATCCAAAGTGGAATTAACCACATCCTTACCCTTGCTAATAGAGATGAGTGTGATGAGAAGTACTTGACAAAGTTAAACGTGATGAGAAATACATAAATGGCATAGCTTATGTGTGGCAAATACTGGCGCAAGGCGATGCTTTATCATATGTGAGGTAATTCAATGCACCTCCTTAGAGAGAGTGATATTGGTGGTAGACAAGCCGTTCTCACTAAGACCCTGTACAATATGATAACTGAGGAAATGAAAATGCTTTTAGTTTGGCTATGCCTGATCCTTAGAGCACTAGCAGCTTGATTGCAGGAAATTTCAATCTTTAATTTGAGGTCTCGCAAGAGAAGAATTAAGCGGGATCGATAAACTTTTGTGATATAAAACCATCATCAGAGATAAATGAAAATTTCTAGCGGTAGGTTGAATAGCCTTTTAAGAAATTGAGAAATTGTGAAGATCTAGTTATCAACCTCAATGGATTCCCTTCCATGTCCGTCTATAAAAAAAATAAAATAAAAAAAAGTAATTCGGATCATTCAAAATATGAGTTTAATCATTAAAAAAAAAAATATGGATTTAATCGTTCAGATTTTATCTATACTACTGTATGCTTAAATAACTTTATATAACTGGCGTTTAATTTTTTTTATTTTTCAAAATGAATTTCTTAAAATACCGTTTTAAGTTATATTTTTTAAAATAATTAAACCTCTACTCAAGTTTACTTTTATATAGGTTTTGTAGTAATTTCACCAAGTATAGCAAATTTCCCAACCACACAAGCTTTCATGTCGATAAAGACCGAAAAGTCAACTCCAGATCCTTATTTGACAAAAAACCTCCCCTTTCTTCAACACAAAAAAATACCCACGTTCTAACTCCAGAGGCTGCCATTAACATGTTTAATTTGACCTCTCAAATTGTTTATGGAATTGTTAGTGTCTGATATGATTATGTTTAATTTTCTTAATATTCATTATTTATTATTATTATTATTATTTTTTGACACCTTATGTATAAATGGTATAAGTGTGACATCATATTTTACTAGATACACGCATGGCAGGTCGCACCAGTGACCAATTAGAACAAATTAGTCTAATCTTAGGCTTAGTTAGACCTATTCTACTAGCAAAAACAGGGGATTTGCGCAGAGCAGTCTCGAAAGTGACAGACACGGCACTTTGGCAGAACTTTTGGTTGCAGAAGGCCGAGAGTCTCGCAAAATTTTGTGGGTTGTCGTGTCGAATCGGTGGTGTAAACTAATCAAACTCTAATACAACCCGTCTAATTTCTTGTGCTTTGAGCTACTGGAACGCGTTCCTTTGTTCCCATGGTTTTCTACTAGGTCAAAAACAACGAGTCAAAGAATATGCTAGTATCAATTCCTTTAAACTGTTCATAAGCACAATTTCGTCTAATTCTCTACTATAATAATGTAAGAAAGTTGCAGCATTGTCCATTTTAAAAGTATAAATTCCCCAAATACATATACACATATATATATATATATTTTAAAAGACTCCACAAATTTTATTGGGATTTACAGTTTGCTTGCTAATAGAGAGCTGCCTTCTTTGAGATTCATATTTTGAATTTTGTATATACCAAACCTTTGTCAAATATAAACTAGCATAATTATTAAATACAAACAAGCAAGATGGAGAGGAGTGACAAACCCAATGTAAAAGTCATTACTTGGATTGCAGTTTTTTACTTTCTTTTGTTCTTTTCCTTTTTTTTTTTTGCAATTAACTATTTTGTATTAATATTACTATTTAATTGAACTTTTGATGCTTGTCAAATATATTACCCCATTTCTCATATTTTATATTTGTATTTTTCGGGCAATTAATATTGCTACAACATCTTTTTAAGAGAGCGAGGATAGTAAAATTTAATAAATAAAATTTGATTAAGTATGACAATAAACAATTTCAAAACTTCATGGTCTAAAATTTAACAAATAAAAAATTAATTTAGTGTGATATTTAACAATTTTAGATTTAATCTTTAAAAGTTTCGAATTTTAAATAGCCGTCCAAATAAAAGGATAAAAAAGATGACCGTCTCTCCACAATTAAAAAGATGAAATCTCGAAAAACCATGCCTGATCCCATAGTTTTGAATTTATCCAGCGTAATTAATTAGCCCATTGTACGGTTAAAAGGTGAATATAGAAAAACGTGTTTTTCAAATTTCCTGTGAGTTAGGAAATTGTGTGGTTACCCTATACTCTATATATATATATATATATATATATATATATAGTCAAAAGTGAAAAGTTAAAATAGGTGTTGTCCGATTCCTAAACTTCGATTCACCAACCCTTACTCTTGAAGGAATTAGAATAGAATTGTTGGCTCGAAGTTGAAATCCACTTTAAATCCTTAAATAAATGGTATATATAGAATGCTGCATGAGACATGCATGCACACACATATATCTTAATTGGCCGAACAACTTAAAGAAAAAGAAAAGAAAAGAAAAAAAAAAAAAGGATTGTATGTTCTCGACAAAAGCTTATGGTCCCTTGTCCCGTCATGTGACCATATTAAAACCCTTAGTTGTAATCATCTTTATTAATAATTAGTTGAAACAAAAATGTGAATGAATCTCCGTAAAAAGTAAGCAAGGAGGTCCTAAACAATTAGCAATGCAGTCGACCATTCCAAAAACTATTTTCTTTTTAAGTTTTTAAGTATGCTATACCTTGTTCCATGATTACCACTAAACCAATTTTCTATCTAATTTTATGTTGAAGGATCGGTATATTTTATTTATCATCTTTTGGTTTCTTATATATCATACACCAATTGGTGATGAATCTTAAAGATTTTAAATTAAGTTGATTTATTTAGGATAATAACCTTTTTTTCTTAATTGAAAGCTTCGCCTGTTCATCTTAAGGTCAAATAGCTTGTCATTTAAAAGGGTCCTACGATGAAAAGCTCCGTCTAAATTATACTCTTGAGAATATTGAATTTTGAGCTGTTTATGAAAATAATTTTAACGTTCATTTGAGGAGAAAAACCTACATACACAAACATAATTTTCTAGGAGCTAGACCTAAGATGTTAAGCAACACATACAATAATGATTAAGTAATAAATGTAACTTATAAAATTGAAAAATAAGGGATAAAGTATCGTACGATGATTTACACAAAATTAGAAAAGTAGAGAAATAGTTGTATGGTTGTTTTATAAGAATTTTCGAACTGTTTTATTCTTATCTTGATAAGGCCAATCTACCTTTTTACTTCACTTTTAATTTATTTTCATTAAATTTTGATTGTTGAACTAATCATACTACAATAATCTATGTCCAATGAATATTAAATTAGAGGCGAGATATAGAGTTGGATTGATTCTGTTAAAATGAGAGATGAAACTGTTAAAACTCCTAATTTTTATAACATTATCCCTTTATCAAAATTTTTTTTTTAAGTGATGAGAAGATATTGATTATATAGTAAAACGAAAAATATAGAATATAAAAAAAAATCAAAAGACACCAAAACTATTTTATCCTCTTTGATAATATAGATAATGTGATGGGAGATCCTAAGTTCAAATGGTTATATTAATTGTCAATTTCCATTGAATTAAGATTATGAAAATTCTAACCCATGATTGAGGGGAGTATGGACCAATGAATATAAAACCTGTACCAAATTTGTAAGTGTAAACTTTAGACAATATGATTGTGGTATTAATTTTAATCCATGAAATTTCCAAAACCTATAATTATATGATAATATATGCAGGATATTTATTTGGATTCTCAAACCATTCCAAATTAAAAATTGTGAAATCTATCGTTTTATTTTAAAGCGCCAGTTTTCCATAGATAATCTCTTCAATATTTTTTCCCCCAAATCTATTCAACATTTGTTATATATATATTTTTTGGCCAATATTCAATATTTGTTATTTGTTAATTTCTATTTTCTCAGTCTCACCATTCACGCATAATGTTACCTGACATGGCTAGGAGTGCGAGCCGCAAGCAACAGCCTGTTTTAGATGCTCAAAAACCATGGCATATTCTTCTTTAGAAGATTGTTTACGTGTTTTTGAATCTATATTTGCTTAAAGAAAGGTAAACCCTGACCCATATTCCGTCGAAGAATAATATGCCATTGGAATATTAGATTAGGAGCATCTTTGTCTCTTTCCTTCCAGAAGTTATGCGTTATTAAACAACGTGGAAATCTGAATAGATAGCACTAAGTCGTGTGTTATTTTGAGCCAATCACCGATGTGCGTGTGTGTCTAATTTTTTTTTTAAAAAAAATTATTAATGTAAATATTAATAAAATATTAATACATATAACAATGAGTGTTGTATTTTTTATATCAATTATTATCGTTGATTTGTATATACCATATATATAAAAAATTTATTTATATTTATATACCATATATAAATAATACGTATCATATATTATTTATTAAATCATTTCTAATTTGATTTAAATTTCAACATAAAATAAGAATGTAACATTTAATAGAATGGTACAACATATTCCCATTAATGAAAGTAAAGATAAACTTGTACAAACTCATGATTTCTCAGGTAATATCTTTCGGCATAAGAATAGTTGTTTGCAGATGTTCTTATGAGCTATTTTTTACTAAAAATTAAAAAAAAAAAAAATCTTGACCCTAATGAGACACTCTTTCTCCTAACTATTAAGCCTCATTACTACCTTCTAAGCCAATAAAAGAAACAAGATACCCGGAAAGACGAGAAAAAAGTACTGTTAGCAATTTTTTATTACTTATCAGTTATCTCCAAAGCTAGGTAAGGATCACTTCAAAAAGAATTTTGTAATATTATTAAATGAGTAAATTTTGTGTTAAATTCATCGGAAGATTTTACAGTAGGGAGATCGAAGAGGTAGAGGAAATACATTATGAAGACTATATGTTCCATACATCAAGATTTGTACGTGTTAAAATCTTTGGAATCATTAGATTATGCCCTTACTTGTTACAATGTAAATGGATATCTATATATTTTTTTTAATAAACTAAATGTGTATTCAGTAAGCTAAATAGATATTTGTAGTTATTGAATATATAATTTGGATGTGAATAACGTTTAAGCGTGATAAGGAGTCAAGGGATGATGATTTTGAACTTGGAATGTTAATTTTACTCATTATTGCGCATTGAAATCATAAAAAATCAGAATTGATCGTAGGATGTAAGGAATTTAAACAAATTGGTTTTTTCTTTGAATTTCATCAGTTCAATTGACTAGACCTAATTAAAAAAATTAATCCTATGAATTCACCAATTTGGTTGACTAAAGTTGGAGTCCGATCGATAGAAAGGTTATCTAATTTTGAGAAAATTACTAGAATAAATCTAGCTTATTTGTTCTTTGAGGTGGAAGAGTTCATCGACACGGGGAATGAGCCAAGTAAATTCCCTATGTAGACTTAATTGTGTATTTTAAGGTTTAAGTTGAAAAGTAAATGAAGTTGGGTAGATAGTCGAGAAGATGGACATTTCGAAACATCTAAGTGAATAATTAATCCATTCAAGGTATAACAGATGTTTATCATTCTAACAAATAAAAAAATTATATAAATATGAATTATATAAAATTAATTATATAAATACTAATGAAAAATTGCATTTATAAGATGCATTATCATAATTTATAAAAATATTGTATTTGTAAGTTGTGATTTAATGAATTAGATATCATCGCTAAATTATATTTAATAGATGCGATTTTATTAACTTATTTATTTTTATTGATTCATGATAAACACAATGCCATGTTTTAGTGGTTAAGATGTGTGATAAAATTGATTAGATTGTGAGTTTGAAACTTGGAGGAAGCGCTATATGCAACATTAATACAAAATCAAAATCGCATTTGTTACATGCATTTTTGCTATGGTACTTATATAATTAATTTAGTGTAATACCTCTTTATAGTGTCTTAATGTCTTTTTACTTTACTTATATGGAACTTAAATTATTTAGCTTAATAGACATAGGTTGGTTAGTTTATTTGTGGTTAAATTGTTTACTATGAACACTTATCACATGTAATTAGTATTTGTGTAATATTTATCTATTTTAATGATAAACATGCAAATTCCTCAACCTAATCTTTTAGAATACCTCTTTGTAGTGTCATAGTGCCTTTATCTTTACTTAAAAAGAATTTAAATTACTTAGCTTAATAGACATAGTTGGTTATTTGATAGGGGCTTAACTTATTTATCACAAGCACATATCACCTAATGTGGGTAAGGCCTAATGGTTATGGACCATCTTCCTACGCAACATAAGTGCATCTAAAAGTTGAGATGAAGTGTTAGGGATTAGGTTAAGGAGCGCCTCTCACATAATATTAGGCAATGGCCCTTAAGTGGGCCAAAAAGTTTAGAAGAAATAGCTGAGGATAAGATCTTGGTGCTAAGGACCATATGAGATGGGCAGGTTAACCAATTTCACTTCTAACTACTATAACACTAAATTAGTGTTACAAAGTAAAATCTGATGTTTTTCCTATAACTACTATATTTTTCCCTATAAACTTATGACTTAAGTTGCCCTAATAATGTACATAAGGTACTCTTTGTACACAGGCTGTGCTGTGCTGCATTGCATTAGACTCTTTGTATTGTTTATAGGATATTTAGGTGAGTGTAGTTGCTGTCACAAGAAAGTGCTCACATGAATTCATTGAGGTATCTACATAGGGGTAAGAACCAAGTTATTATCATTAGACAACCAAAAGTTGATGAACCTCTTGAAAGTAGATGTCTTGATTAAGGTAAAAGCCATTGATAAACATATAACTTGGTTAGTCTCTATTGACATCTCCTTCTTCTCATATGCCTAAATCTATGGCATGTCTTGTCTTTATCCTTAGATCATGAATGGCAATATTCACATACCCTATTGAGTGTTATGTGATGAAATGGATTGTTGTCGATGTCATTATTCGTTATGACAAGTTCTCTATTATAGACCCTAACATTAGATATCTTCTTTAAGGTCTAACACTCTTCTATGGGGTAAATTTTGGACTTGCAATCATTCTTCTTATTTGTAGTTGGTAAGCAGTTTATCTTAGGGAGCTTAATGTTCCCATTACCATTGGTTAAGTACAACATATACCTTACCTTACCCTATAAGCATAGGATAGGAAAGTCAGTGTGGAGCCCTTTAGCTTATCATTCCTTGACTTCTTGCTATCTTTATGACTTTTGGCTTGACTAAGTTAATAGATATTGCTCATTTTCCAAATCTCCTACCTTCTTCCCTTACTTTACAATAAAGTAGAGAGTTCTCCTTGCGGTCTTAACAAGTGTAGAGAAAGAACTTAAGTTAAGGTTTTCTAGGTAAAAAGCATGCTCAATGAATATCTCTTAGATATAACTTTCATCAATTCTTTCTTGTCGTATACATCTTAAATATCCAAGCTGCGTTCATCGAAGCATTCTATATAATCTATCAAACTTTCAATGGCTTTTATCGCATCCTTCCTATCTTTATTATTATGACTTACTCTTTGGCAGAGAATATTTTCTCTAGAAGAGCTCGCATATAATCTCTTATGAATCGATTGACCCTAATAAGGGGTTACACTTTATTGTATAGCAGTAATTGAGCTTAAAAAAGCTATACTACATTACACAGCAATAGTGGCAACTAAGCTTAACATCAGGTAGGAGAGCATAACTAAATACTAATTCAATGCCCTCATTTTCTCTTGCATAGATAGCATTATGTAACTTTCCAAGTTAAAAGTAGTGAATGATCAAGTTAACAAATACTAATACATTCATTTCAACCACTTGACCCAGAAGTTGCAACCATGTATTGATAAGGTATTTAATATCATAGCCTTATAAACTAATACCACAACCTTATATATGAGACACTTAACTATGGAGTATCATAGTCTTCTTTACTTAAACTTATGATATCCCCATCACTGGACTTTACAGTGAGGCCCATATCTTCCTCCGTTTTCTATGTATGATCAAGTCACCTACTACCTATTGGTTAACTTAGAAGCATGTAAAGAGTCATACCTTGGTGATGCTCTCCACCTCCTGCGGACCTTTTTTCTAAACTAGAAACAAACCCAAATCATGTACCTACTAGTAAAAGGTCTGCTCTAATACATGTTCTAGGCTAAAAGTAATGAATAGCAAAGTCAAGTTAACAAACATTAATGGGCCCATTTTAACTACTTAGCTCAAAAGTTGTAATCATGTATTGATAAGGTATTCAATACCATAGTCTTATAAATTAGTACTACAACCTTCCATAATCCATATGGGATACTTAACCATGAGATATTACATGTTATCTATATGGTATTTGGAGGATCTTTAAGCATTAAATTGTCCTACTAATGTTTCTAGTTAGTGGGAGCAAATTTTATTTGGTGTACTTAACATGAATATCTTATGATTAGGAGGTAGAATCATATGTGCCAATCATTTTCTTCATAAGAGATGCCACAATTGTTGTTATCACTTTATTTTGCTCCCAAGGAGGTACTAAAATATAGATGTAGAGTTCCAACTAGAATGATAATGTATGAGAAATGTGAATCTTCCATTGCACCTAGCCTGACCTTAGAGTAGGGATGTGAAGATGATACTTAATGAGATGGAGTAATAAGTGTATTTACCCCTTGAGGGAAAACTATTTCCTAAAAAATGGTTGGATGAAAATAATTTGTGAAGTATGGTTGCTAAATCACATTTTGAAGATGCGATTTAGCTTTTTACCCACAAATGACTTCGTGCTATAAAGTAGAAGTAAAATAACTAATGACTCATAAGTTGATTATGTGATTTTAAAATCGCAATTCCAAATGCGATTAACAAAAGCATGGTTTGAATTGGCACACTTCTATTTGCTATACTGCAAACTTCTATTTGCTACACACAATTTAAGATTTCAATACGTAGCCAAATTGAGAATCTAGGTTCATCACATTTGCTCCTCTCCTACGGAAAGTCATTGTTGAACATGGGATATGTATATCACAAGTTTAGATTCTAATTCCAAAATCACATACTCTACATGCAATTCCAAAATCACATAATCAACCTATGATTTCTTTGTCATTGTACCTTTTCTTCATGCTAGGTGATTATTTGTGGATAAAAAGCTAAATCGTATCTTAAAATGCGATTTAACAACCGCATTTTGTAAATTATTTTCACCGCAACCATTTTTTAAGAAATAGTTTGCTTTAAAGGAGTGAACACATCTATTTCTCTAATGAGATGACTAAAAGAAAATGACATAAAGGAGGAACAAATAATCTTGTCATCCTGTATATAGAAGTGATTAATAAGGGAGCCTAAAGAATCTTGGCATTAACCTTGTAGTTTTAGTAATTGAAATAGTTCTTTGTCTAAATTGCTTATTTGATCTTGGCAAACAGAGGTTTCATAATAGAACACCATTTGAAATGTTAAATGAGAATGCATGGCTAAATATCTCTTTTGCAGGATGACATTCGTCAAATCACTTAGCTTTATTAGATTAGATGGGAGTACACTTATCTCAAGTTCATCCTAGTGAATTTGCAAGACGAACAGCTTTTATTATAAGTGCACGTGCTTTTTGAAAAAGTTTAAAAGCGAATAGATTGGTCTAACGACTTTTACTTCAAACCTGTCAAGCCAAATCTTCTTGAGTCATCTTAAATATGATAAAACTTTTCAAATCTTATAACTTAATCTATGGAGTAAAGTCTAAATAAATAGAGTGATTAACTATATATTTAACAAAGTAAATTTAACCCTTTACAGTATTTTTAGTGCATACATCACATACATTTATGATACATAATTCAAATGCTTACTCTATGGATTTTTTATGGTTTCGTCCTTGTTTTCGATGGGATCGATGTTGCCCCTAACTAATCTTTGATTTGTTTTCATTTAAATCTCAACCATTAAACAAATTGTTGATTTAATAGTTTAGATTTAAAATAGTATGAATAAGTGGTAAGATGAAAGATATAATCAGTCCTATAAAAAATGAGGATGGGACCATAAAATCTTCGTCTATTTTATGGGTTTTAGGAATCTTAAACTATTTACCACTTTTAATATCAATCCAATTACAAATTAGCCATTCAATTTTCATTAGATAGATGTATAAGAGAGTGATTAACGGAAATTACTAATGCTAAGATAGTCTTATCTCTCTGCACTCAGAAATTTGAAGTGTATATTTAAAAAGATTCACATTTATTAATTATTAATCCATTAATAAGAAACTAATTTATTTAAAATAATGAAGGATCTGCTTATATCTATGGATTTTATATCTAAATAAATAACAAATGCAAATAATAAGTTACAATGACAATAAAACAACAACAAAAAAGTAGTAAAGTTTTATTAGGAAAGGAAAATATGAATAATTACGCATGAAATTTATCGTACGTAATGAACTAATATATGATGCAATATAATTTCTAGATTTCATGTTTTATTTTAAAAGATGGCAGCATATCCTTGACGGAGAAAACTACATATGGCGTGTGACCTACGAATACGATACGATGCGGCAGTGTAATTGCGTAGCCCGTGGGTTCGTTATTCGCTGCATATAAATACGCAATGGTCATGCTTCTGCCTCCCTGCGTCAACTAACCAAAACAGAACCTTCTCTCTCTCTCTCTCTCTCTCTCTCTCTCTCTCTCTTTCCCCGTGACGAAAGCAACATCAACGAACACCTTGATCGATCTGCATTATGAAAATGGACGGTGTGTACGACGACGTCCAGGTATTGGAGAGGAAGCCAAAGACAAAGATCGTATGTACCCTTGGTCCTGCCTCCAGGTCCGTACCCATGGTCGAGAAACTGTTGAGAGCAGGCATGAACGTCGCTCGTTTCAACTTCTCTCATGGATCTCACGCTTATCATCAGGAGACTCTTGATAACCTCCGTCAAGCCATGGAAAATACGGGTATCATCTGTGCCGTTATGCTTGATACCAAGGTATCCATGTAATTTTTGCCCTGTTCTATCCGTTTCTTGCTATATTCTATTTCTTTATTTATTTTCATAACCTATCCATGTTATTTGATATTATAATTGTTGGAGTCAATCCATATGTTATATATTGATTCATGTTAGCGTACAGTGATCATATTTCATATTACTTATGAAACCCCGTGTTTTATCCTAACTAGTGTGGGTTATAGGGAGGAAGCACGTGTATATATGCAGCGTTAGCCGTACATTTTGCAGAGTTTTTTTTGTTTTTTTGGGTTGAAGATTTCGCATAGATGGTGTTTCCATGTAGGTTACCAAAAGATTAATTTAACAACCGTGCCAACCTCCCCCTCAACATCATGTTGCGTATGAATTGAGAAATATAAATTTCTATATATGATTGTGGCATATGTCCTGACTTGTTAGCTGTTTGTTATCTAGTATTAGTTGATGTACTGACATGATTTGGCATGTTCTATGTTTGCGAGCTTCTTCTTTTATAGATGTGTTAAGGAATTCAAATTCATACTTCTACAAAAGCTTTCTGCTGCTTGTGTTATATTATACGAAATCTCGGTACCGAAAATCATCCACTTGACAAAGAATTTTGGATGAGTTGAATTTTTATTTTCTAAAGGGCTTATCTGATCTTTCTGACAGGGTCCGGAAATTCGAACAGGATTCCTCAAGGATGGCAAACCTATTCAACTGAAGCAGGGCCAAGAGATTACAATATCTACAGATTACAGCATCAAGGGAGATGAGAACATGATATGCATGAGTTACAAGAAGCTAGCTGAGGATGTGAACCCTGGAAGTGTGATACTCTGTGCAGATGGGACGATATCATTTACGGTATTGTCTTGTGACAGAGAGCAGGGTTTGGTTCAGTGTCGTTGTGAGAATACTGCCGTTCTTGGCGAGAGGAAGAATGTTAATCTTCCTGGGGTGATTGTGGATCTTCCTACCCTGACAGAGAAGGACAAAGAAGATATTTTGCAGTGGGGTGTCCCGAACAAAATTGACATGATTGCTCTTTCTTTTGTTAGGAAAGGTTCAGATCTTGTGGAGGTCAGGAAGCTGCTGGGAGAGCATGCAAAAAACATCCTTCTTATGTCAAAGGTACTCAAAATTACATGGGGAAAGTTTTCATTTCATATCATTATGTATTGCATAAAAGGAAATTCAGTTTTCGCTTCCCTATATGCTGCTTTGGTTATCCAGATTCGCCAGCAATTTGGAAAGGAATGCATGCTATTTGGCATTTACATCTACTAAGTGGTCTTGGAATAAACATTAACTGCTTTGGTACATATTTGGGAATCTATAAATGATATCAGTACATTCTTCTGTTTCTTAACCTGTATCTGTCAGGTTGAAAATCAAGAGGGAGTGGCGAATTTCGATGATATTCTTGCCAATACAGATGCGTTTATGGTTGCAAGGGGTGATCTTGGAATGGAAATTCCTATTGAAAAGATATTTCTTGCACAAAAAGTTATGATTTACAAATGCAATATCCAAGGAAAGCCAGTTGTGACTGCAACCCAAATGTTGGAGTCCATGATCAAATCTCCTCGTCCGACCAGGGCCGAAGCAACTGATGTGGCCAATGCAGTTCTTGATGGCACTGACTGTGTGATGCTAAGTGGTGAAACTGCTGCAGGAGCTTATCCTGAGCTTGCAGTCAGAACCATGGCTAAAATTTGTGTTGAAGCAGAAAGTACCCTTGATTATGGTGATGTCTTTAAGAGGATAATGAAACACTCACCTGTTCCCATGAGCCCATTAGAGAGCCTGGCTTCTTCTGCAGTCAAGACTGCAAATTCCGCAAAAGCAGTTCTCATCTTAGTTCTCACCAGAGGTGGAAGCACTGCAAAACTGGTGGCAAAATATAGACCGGGAATGCCAATATTGTCTGTGGTTGTCCCTGAGATAAAGACAGATTCTTTTGATTGGTCTTGCAGTGATGAATCTCCAGCCAGGCATAGTCTTATTTTCCGTGGATTGGTTCCACTGTTGTGTGCAGCATCTGCTCGGGCTTCTAATGAAGAAACAACAGAAGAAGCTATTGAATATTCCCTGCAGCATGCCAAGTCAAAGGGACTATGCAGACATGGAGATTCTGTTGTGGCTCTCCATAGGATCGGAACTGCATCAGTAATCAAAATCTTGACTGTCAAGTAATGGCTGTTGCCACTGCATCTTAATCATGTGTGTTGTGGAGATCTGAAGTCTTGGTGCAAAGTTTTTTTGGCAAGAGTATATAACACATAAAACTGATCTAACTTGATTTAGGTCGATGTAATTTTTTTTCCTCCGGTGAGATACATGGTTAATCAGGGCAGATGATCTTTTTTTGTTTCTTTTTGCATTAATGAACGCTATGCTTTTCTGATTTTCATAACATGGATGAGGAAACTTCATTTCTGATGACCTTGTTAAGAGAAACCCAAAGACTGAAAATTTGATAGTCAATTAGTATGATCATTCAAGTCTTCTATTGTGTATGAAAAGTTCGGCACCCAGTCACAAGAGAAGTATCCTTTTGACCCTTCTGCTGCTGCAGTGCGCCAAAAATGCTAGTTGAGTAATCGGAAAGACATAGATGACAAGCTGTGCGTATGCCAATTAGCAGTTCAGCCTAAGAAATATATTCCATTATTGATCAAGGCACTGGTATAATGAGATTTCGGTGCTGTCATGCCCTATTGAAGTTTCTGGATGGAAAATTTGACAGGATGTTCCATAATGCTAAGACTGATGTGCTACATAGTGCATGTTAGGATATCATATCCACTTCGTGCTTTACTTTTGAAGGCTCTCATAATTCACAGGCTGGATGAATTTATACCCACTCAATCTAAAGCATACTCCACAGTGAAGTGCCATTGCATCGACTGCAATGCATACAGTCTACAAGAGTTGGGCATTTTCTAAAACTTATTGCCATAAAAGGGATCCTAGTACCAATTTATTCTGACTAGAGGATGGTTGTTATGGTGTTAGGAAACGCTGTTATGACGAATTGGCTTAGTCAATTCTACATGGTCCAGACTAGTTAAACCAGAATGGAAAATGTAAAACAAACAAACAGGAAAACCTATGGAATTCAAAATTTGACTGAAGACAGGAAGATCGTCCATGACAGAACGATGACTCCATGTTTCCTAGTTCTTTAGGATTGGGTCCCCCTCTCAACTTGCTATGCACAGGCAATATTTTACATTCTTTGGTTCTTATACGCTTGTAATACAGTAATACTGCACTTTTTTTTTTTTAACTCACTTTTTATCGTCAACATTGATCAGCTTTTTATGTGAGTATTAAACTTTTTTTCCTATTTGAATCTATAACGCCTTACTCAAGATGTTATAATCTGCCATATGTTTTTAGTATCTAACAACACATCAAGCATAAATTGACAACTAAAATCTTCAAATATCACTATAAAACCTTCAATAACAAAAAAAAAAAAAAGAAAAATTCTCCACGCCAAATTAAAATCAAATTACGAATAATTAATTCTTAAACAATAAACAATAACCATAACAAATAATAGTCTAACTATCCTAACTCTTATGTCATGTATAATTGTCACTCTTCCCTCTCCAAAGGTAATATAATGAGAGTCTCCAGAATCATTGTAATCTATCTGCTAATTTAAGTTTCTTGCAACTGAAAAAGAAAGAGGGGCGAGCTAATGCCTAGAACATAATACCGCAAGCACATGCACATGCTACACAAAATAATAATTCATATGCATTAATATAAACAATTCATTTATTATTTTTGAATTAGTCTATCAAACATCATAGTCTTGACATTATAAGACTTGAGATAACTTATGATCATAGCACACAATATATATATATATATACAGTACTCTGTTAGGAACAGTCACTTTCAACCATAACAACTCATGGGTCCCTAAATCTATTTGTATCATGTCAATATGCAACTCTATCAAGAAAAACGCTACATATCGATTAATGATTGGGGATTTGTCACTCTAAGCCACTAGGTTGAGCCAAACTCAAATAGTAAACATTTTTATAGTCAGATATTTCATTAGTTCATTTTAATTTTCTATCTTGGCAAACACAACCATCAAATATGTGTTACTTACCTAGCTCTTAAGTAACCATATTCCATGTTTCATTATTGACAAAAAAACCTGATATGTTCATATAATAACTCATCACATATCTATACTTAATTAGAAACTAATGTTGCAATCTATAAGTATGGTTTCGATTGGAATTACTTATACTTTATATTTGAGGTAAACCCTCTAAAAACCGTATTAATAACTTTTTAAATTAAAACTTATGGTTAAACTTTAATCTTCCCATTTACTTAAGATTAAAACTTAAGAACCATACATTTATATTTATTTATGTATACACACATACTTATATATTTTCATATTAGTTGATTTTATTACTATGACCAACGTAATTATTTTATTATGCAATTATTCTTTAACTTATTGTTATCTATTATATATAAGCCGATAAGTTTTATTCGATTGTATATTTTACATATATAATTCGGATATTTTCTCTTTGTGTTATTTACAATTATAGGCTTCTAAAAGAAAAAACCTATAGTATCTTCTACAGATGTATCTTCTATCAATTTACCTCTATCTTCTATATAAATATATCTTCTTTATCTATCTATATCTATATCTTCTATATCTACATCCATATCTATATGAGTATCTATCTATATCTATACAAACGATTTCTAGGCATCTCCACACCTTAAACCATATACTAAAGTATATTTTAAAAGCTTTAATAATATGTATTTATTAAAACATGTTTTATTTTCTTTTGTTTTATATGTATATTATTTTTGGTAAAGTTTCATAATTGATATTGATGATAATAATAAATCGACCTATCAAAAACTTAAAATGCTTCAATTCTTTGTTAATAACTCATAGACAAACGATAGTAAGACATGTCTTTTTAACCTTAACATGAATATTACTAAGTACTACATGTAAGCTTAGCAACTGAAAGTTTAAATTTCATATGTGAAATTTAAAGCAATCGGATAAAATGTGCAATCGGTTAGAAGCATTAGTAAAAGTGATCTCTTAAGTTTGAATTTAAGAAAATAAGTAATAAAATAATAGAATATCATGATATCAAATTATAATCATATTATTCGTTATTTATTGGAAATACGTAAAAATGAGTTTCGATAATTAACGAGTTATTAAAGATAAATTATATACACACTAAAAATCATAGAATAATATAAATAATATTTAAGAGTATTTACTTCTACTCCATATGTATTTACGTATTAGTAAAAATACGCAACATTATCTAAAATGCCTAAAATATATTAAAATAATGCCAAATAATTAAAGAAAATTATAGAAAAATAAAAAAAAAGAAGAAGGAAAAGTATGGATTTGTCTAAAATTAGGTTGTAGCAAGTTAAGGATTAAGAAGAAAAAATTAACCAATCATATTAAGACAAGTAGAAAGCCAAAAAGGAAGGGATAAGGGTCAAATGTTAATCCAAAAATTATTGAAAAAAATTTCTAAGCAGTCCTATAAATATCCCAAATTTTAATTGAAGCTCATTTAGTCAGTTAGGGACCAAAGAAAAATTGGGAGAACTCATAAAGAGAGGATTAGGTTTTTCTTTACAAAAATTAGAAAAAACTCTATTTAGTTATGGCTTATAGAGCAAACTTACAACCCACAACTACTTGGAAGTAAATCGCTGCCTCCACTGCCACACTCTATTACCACCATCTAAATCGGTCGACACCCATAGCACCACCTCTGGTGGTTAGAAGTCCATCGAATAGGTAAGTCTGATTCCTAGTTCGATATTGTTTAATTTATTTGAATTATTAAATTAATTTATAAAATTATGAAATTTAATATTTTGATGTTTTTATGTATACAAATTGAGGGAAAAATATTGGTTTGATTAAATTATATCTGAAAATACATAGTGCTTAAGAAATCCTATAAACTCGAGTATATTTCAATTTAGAAATAAATAGCCCTACAAGTGTAGTTTTGAGTTCAATTTTTATTTTTTATTTTTTGTAGACTGTATATAGAATGTAAAAAAATGCTATTAAGCCTTTTTTCATAAATGAATGTTAAAAAATTTTAAGTAATTTTTAGGCCTTTGAATTATATATATAATTAGTGATTTTGAGAATAATTAATGGTTAACTCAATAATTATCGATTTAGTGTATAATTAGGTATTTTAAGATATTCATATCAGATGTAGTATGATATTTATAGTCTCTAGGGTGTTAGATGTAATTATTATATGTAATATGCAATAAATATATGTAAATTAATAATATAAGAAATTGGAAATGTAGTAAATAAAAATATTAGGTTAAAAATTTGTAATATATTATTAATAATAATAATAATAAACAATAGATCTGATATGAATATAAATTTTAATAAGTTACATTTAAAAATATAACTTTTTTTCACATTAAAAGTAAATTCTGCAGTTAAATGAGAGTTAGGGTATACCTTGTAGATAGGAATATTGATTAGGTACTAAAAGTGATATTTGGCATACTTGAGCCTAATGTGACTAATTTTATATTAAGGTTTGGAATGCATTTTTAGGATTTACATATAGTATCTATAGTTGAAACTAATTTAAAACCTAAATCGGAACCAGATTTGAAAACCAAATCCAAAACTAACCTAAAATGAATTGGTAGTAAATAATAATACATATGTATGGAAAATTAAGTTAAATCATAACTTAAAGTTTATAGATAATATAAGGATATCAATACTAAAAGAGTATTTATATTATAGGACATGTAAAGATGAGTGACCTACTACTAGTCAAGTGAGGTAAATGAGGGCTTCAGGTAAGTTGGGTTCAACACTTTATTAAGATTTTCTTGTAGGTTCTGACTGATATGCTGCGGTATAATTATCTTGAGGTCAGTTCCTTTTGAAGCTATGGGGGAGTGAGAATTAACTGGCTGTACGATCAAGTTCTTTAATGTCTTATTACTATTTTTAGGTTTATGAACCGATATAGTGATATGTTAGTTAATAGACTACCGTAACATGTATGATTTCTTGGGATTATAAGACAATATGAATGTAATTATGTATATATGACTTAAGGTTTTGGCTTTTATGTAAATTTTATTATAAATTTTAATTGAATTGTTTACTTTAAAGCGAGAAGTGGTAGACGCCTTATATAAATTCTATTTATGATAGAAACTATGAGGCCAATTGCTATCATAAGTTGGTTTATATGGCGAAACTGTTGTGACTCTGCAAATTCAGGGTGTAACATTACATATCTCATTTTGTTTAGGAATTACAACACTTTGTACTTATGTCCTTTCTGAAAATCCATAGCAATCATTTTAGGGTTTCCCAAAATTTTATATTCATACTTCGTTATTATCCTTGCCTCCGCTACAATGTAATAGAATGTGCCTAGATCGAGTCCCCAATTAGAGAAAAATCTTACAATTATCTTGATTGAAAAACTTACCTACCTATTTTAGCTTAACTTAGTCTTCTAGAGTGGAATCTTTTGATAAAGAGAAAATTATAAGAGATGAGTGTTTTAAGTTAATAAGGAGAAAAAGAAATTATGTGAAAAAAGAAGGAAATGTATGACAATACGATGAAGAACAAAGAAGATTTATATATATATATATAGAAAAATATTTAGGGTTTTAATATTTAGCTAGGGAGATATATCTTCTTTTAGAAAGATTGTTATTATTCTTATTTATTTTAATTTTATTATTATTTATTATTTTGGGTCTTTATAGAATCCTCAATCTTTGTAAACATTTCCAAACTCAAACTTGTGTTATTCCGTTATGGCATGTTTGATCAACATAATAAAAGCGGTATAAATTACCTATTTTTCCTTACTAATCTATTCCTGCATTTAATTAGTTGATATCTACTTCATGGAATAATTATTCTTTGGTCTTTCCAACATATTTTTATATTTACTTATAAAGCCTAAAAAAAGGTTATAAGAAATAACTTTTACCGAGAAATTTATATATTTACCATCAAAATTGATAAATATTATACAATACATATTATATAAAAAATATTACCTAAATATTGTTGCTATATCGCATATGCGACATAATTACTATTTGTATTAATGTCGTATATTCAAAATACAATAATGATATAGTACTTATGTCACATCTTAAAGATGCAACACTAGTATAACCCTCCTTTATTTATTTATTTTTTTTAAAATTGAGATGGTTAATGGCAGTCTATTACTCTAGAGGGATCATGCCATCCCTAAAGAGCAGTGGTTGGGTTGAAGGACCTATTTTTGTTTGTGGGTTGTGACCTATCTTGTTGTTGATCGATACCTAAAATCAGGATGTAGCCAATGATTGGATTTTATTTATTATTTTTTTTTTGTGTTTTATTATTTTAGTTGATTTAATTAGATCTAATTATATAAATTTTTAATTAATTATATCAACAAATTAGGTTATGCCACTTGTTAGTTGATGGAAAAACTAACGACGTTAATAAAAGTCTAAATTTGTAAACGTTTATAAACATTGAAAATTCTAATTAAAAAAGAGAAAGAGAGAGAGAGAAAGAAAAATAGAAAAGTTTCAAACTAAAATGGAAACGGTCATGCATTGAGATTGAAGACGTACTTTTTCTTCTTTTTTTTTCTTTGTTGTAGAAGCTCTAATATTTTGAGAAGATTCACGTAAGATAATTTGGGATTTTAAAAGAAACAAATATTCTTTAGATATATTTTCTTTATATCCTTAGTTTGTGAAGGCCACCTTCATCTATATGCTCTTGGCACAAAAATTTAGATTAAGAAGATTTCCATAGATATCCTCCTTATTAGAGTAACTTTAATTCTAACCCCTTGGTATAAGGACCTTGGTCTAACCTCTACATAAAAACCCCTAGATGAAAGAGCAATCAACTCCTTCAAACTTTTTCCCTTTAACTTGACTTTACCAAACATTTTCTACCCCTTTCCTTATTTGCCATTGCTTTTGTAGCAACTTAAATTCATTTTTTCCCTTTAATCTCAACCCATTGCTTAATAGCATACCCCCAATACCCATTATGACTCTAAGCATCTTAAGATACCATTAAAAAAAAAAAACTATATAACCTTTAACTTAATTATTTGTTATTATGCATTAGTTTTTGCACTATGGGTGCCTACATATAAAAAAATAGATGATGCATGCATGAATTGAATAATAAGACGAGGATTTCTCTGTTAAGAGAACAATTTATATTGCATAATATTTGACATTATTCTTTGTATGTTGTCACGCTTCAGACGATAGAGTCACAATAATTCTATTGTGTAAACCATTGTATAGTAAAAGTTGACCTAGATTTGCTATCGTAAGCCTGGTTTAAATAAGGTGAACTCAACTATGTAGCTTTGAACTCAACTTCTTAAAAGCCTTACAAAATAGTTCCTTGATACATATTCATGAATATAAAACTTTATACATACAAGGAGAGCTTACAAATTCATGCCATTTATATTCCAAATTATCTTATAGACCTACTACTTGTAATGGCCTAATTAGTTTCCTTATTAATAAATAAATCTCTAGGACTAAACAAAAGTCCAGTTGCATCTTCATTAATTTCTCACTTCTTAGCCCCATCAATTTCCATGTTAGGTTTTGATATAGGTTATATGTCTTATCCTTAACTTACAAAAGAGTATACAGGAGAGTAGGAATAGAGACAAAAGTATGTAACATTACAAAGCAAGTAAGATTGTTAACTAAATTAATTAGATGCAATATATGGTTAAGCAAACACCATCATACAACGTTGTCTAATCAATTGTGAGATTAGAGTAATTCTGTTTGCTCTAATTCAGGATTGAGGAGTTTCAGTGTGATGTAATAACCTACGACCAAATCTAGGCTTATACAATCGAGACATTCCTCCTCCTGCTATGACCTTCGAACTGACTTTCTCAACTTTGTTGCAATCTCTTCTTTTATCACTTAGTTCAACTAAGGATGATGAAAGAACCATTTTAGTTATCCTTTTCAAATAGGTTGATATTTGGCTAGAGAATTCTAATCATCCCTTAATAGGTTGTAATGTGTGTTATATTGGAGTTTAGGTCAAGTTTAGGTTAGTTTGTTTTCAAAGTTAATCAACCAAGTTCAACCAGCTAGTCAAAGCAATACATATAACAAGCAAAACACTCCATTCATAATTTAATTAACAATCAAAGACATACAGTATGCATATAATCAACTAGTTATAAGCACAAATGAGTACATACTCAATGCTCTAAGTATCTTAAAATTATACTTCAAAATGCAGTAAAGCACTGATGCTAACTTACTTAGGTTACTTGCTACCCAACTATATGTAATCATAAAGTTCTCCTTTGTTGGAAATCCCTATATTATAAATGACACTTTTTTTACAAATTATAAAATATTGGTATTTTACTTATTACTTCTAGTGTCAAGTACATTACCCTCAGTATTGAAAGTTATCATATTATATTTAAGTGTTCAAATTTTAAAATCACTTTTAGATCAATCTTTTCTTAAACTATCCTTTGATTCGTCCTTTGAATTACCTTTGAAAGATCCTCTAAATTCAATTTACTTTAAGTTTCTCAAATATCCTTTGACTTATTTTCTAAGTCAAACTTAATTGTTAAACACATATAGCTTTGATTCAACCTCTAAATGAGATTCTAATACGACATTCCACTTAAACAATCCTTTGATTTACGCTTTGATTCAACCTAAATACTACATTTTAACTAAATTTCTAGGATTCGCCTCCTCATCTCCAATGAAAGGTTAGCATCCGACATCATTCATAACCTCAAATTAACCTACATTTCAAATGAACTTCCACTTAACACATTTTTGCACAAAATATTAAAGCTACATTTTAAGAGTTTCTTAACCAATCTTCAATATATTGGAGACCCATCACTTGTAACATTCAAAATTATTCCCATATCACCATATTCTAAGTTAGATTCTTGAAGAATATGCAATTATGGCTTTAAAATCTCAAATTTAGTATGAATTATGAGCTCAAAAAATAAACAAATTTTTAGAAATGTTTTTGAAAAAAAAAAATTATATAGCAACACCATATTTATAATGAATAAATTCTAGTAAGTTTTCAGGGTGAAAACAACATGATTACTAGTTTTGAAAACAACTTTAAAATTTTTACGTTTTTAATGATTTCATAGGGATTATATATAAAATGGCTATGTTTCATCAAAACAATATTTTCCCATGATTCTCATCAAAATAATATTTTTCCATGATTTTACATACAAAATAATATAAGAATATATTTTTCTAGAATTTCCTTACATAATTTGGTACTTTTAGAAATTAAAGGAAAATCAAAGTGAAATCGGACGCTCATTGAGTCTTGCTCTAATCACAAACCCTATAGTGGCCACCCGTGTTTGTAGCTCTAAATACGGCTTTTCCTATCGAGTGATGGTATTGGTCCTATGTTAAATCGTCAGTTGATGCTTGAGCTTCATATGACCAAATCATAGCTATAACTTTCCTAAATCCTTCAAACTTTCTACCATTTCTTTATTCCCCTCTAACTTATTATTTTGTCCAAAATGAAGAAATGTACATAGCACTAGGGTAAGTGAAATCTATTTTTCCCTTCTTCTTTTTTTTTTTTTTCATAGCCAAGTGTCTCGATATTGCATTGCTTATAAACTAGGTATCCTTGATTTAATTATAGTGTTAATCATTTGTTGCACCCCTTAAGTATTGCCACACTTACCTTTTTTAATTTTGCTCTATGTAGACCTACGTACCCATTTAACTTAACTCGGAATTGGCCTTAAATTGCTTGTTTACAAGTCAAAAAGCGATTGGTTGGGCTTAGGACAGTTCTACGGCTCTTAAACTGTTGGGTTTTTTTTTTTTTTTTTGGGGGGGGGGGGGGGGGGGAGAGGGGGAGGAGAATTTTCCTTGATTATTATAAACAATTTCTAGACTATTCATGTATTTTTTTTTTCAAGTAAATGTGAAACTTTATATCGTTATTCATAAATCCAAAATTTTATTTTTGGTTCAATTATATTTTAATCCTATTCATAACTCTTATTTTAAATACATTTCACATGGTGATTTTATAGTATTTTCCTTATATATTTGGTATTTTTTAAAGAAATTGATACTTAATCGTGTAAATTTTTTATTTCAAGGTTTGAACATGTTCTTGGATCGAAAACGAAGAAAAAGAATCAAGTTTCACTTAATTCGGAGTTCAAATGAAGGAGTTATGAAGTTTTGAAGTTTTGAAGTTACACAGTCTGGGATATGACCGTATCCCTAGGCTGTGTCCATCCAGGAAAATAGGCTGAGGTTAGAAAGTTACACGACCTGGGGATACGACCATGTCCCAGGCCGTGTTTGGTGACGAAAACGAAAACGAAAACGAAAACAAAAACTTTTCAATACACTATAAAAGGACATACTAGGGTTTGGTATTAATGATTAGACATTCAAAAGAGAAAAGACTTGAGGAGAATGAGAGGAAAAAAGCGAAAGCAACATTCAACTTCAAGATTGAAGAGATTAATCATCAACAAAAGGGGTTTTTCATGTTTGATTTATTAATTTTGTTGGAACTCGTTTTTAGTTTCATTATGATAACTTAGAATTCGTATATTTAGGATTATGAAACCTAGGATTTCATGTGACTCTTGGGTGGATTTATAATTTTCAATAAAATTTCTATCTTTTCTAGATTCAATTATGTTATTTAATTGTTAATTGATATTTCTAGAGTATCAATATATGATATTATGCATGATGATTGAAAAATCACATGTGTAATGAGATTTGACATAATTGGAGAGAATTACATATATACTTAGAGATAAGATATGTGTTTCTTTCGAAAAGTTGTTCTTTGTGTAGGAATTTATTATACATTAATACGATTCTAAATTATATTACTAAGTGAAAAGATTCCGGTAAATAATTTAGGATTGGGGTTAATATGCTTGAAAAAGGTGTTAACTTTAATTGTGAATCCCTCCGGTAAAAAATAATAGAAATTGAATTAAATATATTTTAAGCAGTCACATGTTAAATACTAGGAGAAATAATTTTTAAATACGTTATTACCTTCTTGAAGTCGTTCGCAGTTTTGTCGCTTTCTAAACTGCTTAGTCAAGTCTTATAATTAGGTTAGTTTGTTAATTCTAATATTTTTAATTAATTCAAAACTCCATAATTTTCCGGTTAGATAACAAAGTTAAGGTTAATATTAGTATTCGAAATCTCTGAGGGATTGACTCGGACTCACATCCGCTATATTAAAACTGATAGGTGCATTTGCCTGATATCACCCGTCGTGTGATGTATTATAACATATATATTATATATTATATTTATAGTATACATATTATAGAGTGTATATATATACTATATGATATGTTATATATAGTGTATATATATAGTGTATTATATATTACATATATATATATATATTTAATTTTCAAGGTTGGCTTAGCCTCGTACCATTAAGCCAAACCACTAGTTTAATGGTAGTTTGGCCCAACGGTTCAATGGCCTACTACTAATTGATTCAACAAGGTAGAATTGTCTAGGCTCTTTGGGCTTAGCAATTCATTGACTGGTTCTAGCCTACCTAAAGTAGGCCTAGGTCAATCCTAAGCTAGTTCACGATTCAAAATCAACCCATGCATAGATCTATATGTATGGAGTCTTCGTTTGTTGAATAATATTTATTAGTTTATTTAGCTACTTTGAATACCATGTAGGTATTTAAGTTTTTTTTTTTTCTTTAACTTAATCATGGTTACGTAGAAATATATATATGTTTCTAATGTTAGTGTGTGTGTATATATATATATATTTATTTATTTTATGTATTAAATTTATTTAAAGAGCATCCATGTCTTTGTATATTATTTCATTTCATTTTATCAACTTCATTATTATAATAATTGACCTCTAAGAGCTCGATAATTATCAAATTATTATGTTCCAAAATAATAGATCTAATACAAGAAGAAATATAAGAAGCTAGGTTGCTTAGATGAGTACATACTAGTATAACAAAAGCTACATAAATAATATCAGAAGCCACAATTGACAACTAATTACAATTAGTCAAGGTTATAACAAAAGGTAGTTATCAACAATAGATTTTACAGTGGTATTCAATAGAAAAATTGTACCAACTATAGAAGTCTAGCAAATATATATAATGACTAAACAAAAAAGGTGTTGGGCTCCAAGAGACCGACTGAGCAAGCATGACTCTCATGTTGTATACTCTAACTGTTCTACTATGCTACTATGCTCCTTTACTCTACTTTGCTATGTTCTGCTCTACCTAGCTTTTCTATCCTTTGTCTACTCAGCCAGGTTAGGTTGGCTTAGCTAGTTCAAGTCCACTCGGTCAGGTCAAGTTGGCTCGGCTAAGTCTACTCATCCAAAACAACGGGACTTTAGGATTACTTACTTATGCTTTATTTACTAGTTTACCCTTGCATTTTATTTTGTATTTATGAAACTGCTAGTAAGGCATCCTTTACTTTATTTTATTCATGTAATTGCCACTATGTATAAATAATCCATACTTGTAGAGTTTTTGAGAACACACTTATGACATGAATGAAAAACCCTTTGAACATTTCCTTATGAAAGCTCTCTTATCCCCCTTTTATCAATTCTTTTAGTAAGGATTGTGGCAAGCAACCTTAATTTATACTTTGTACATAATATCAGAGTAGAGATTAGGTTGTGTAGTGTTCGTTTGATGCATCATATCCTCATGAGCAACTCATGAATTCGCTAAACCTGATCCCATTTTCCTTTCTTCAATATTTAGAAGGACCTACTTGATTTTTTTACGGTAAAACCTAGTGATAACTGAGCTCCTAAGCCCATCAAAAGGGGAGTATCTTAATTACCCTATCAAAAAAAAAAAACCTTATGCTTTATGAGTTGTTGACACTTGAAGTTTAGTCATCACTTTCTTCTTTCCTTTCCTTCCTTCTTTTTTTCCTTTATCTTCCTTTCATATTTTACTTTTGTTTCGCATCTAACACAATACAAGAAAAACTAGGGTTAGGGAGCAATTCAAGAATTGGAATCATAATACAAAAAAGAAATAGTATCAATAAAAAGCTTACAATTAAATCTATCTTTTTGTATAAAGAAAATAACTAGATTTGTAAAGGGTTGAGGAGTTGCAGTAAACCCCGATTTTTTTGAAAGAAGAAATGAGATAGTAAGAGAGAAAAGAACATTACTTGTGTAGAGACATATATGAGAAAAATTCAGCAACTCCTGGGGGTTTTGAGAATATTAGTGATGGGAATCAGGCTACCAAACCCCTGACCCATAGCCAAGCCTGAGGATTAGAGGGACTAGTACGGTAAATTCTTCTATTCCAACTAACCCCTATTGAGAACAAATACTTCCTTACCGAGTTATCCTTCATATCGAGCTATATGATTGCTCATTTTTCTATAGTGTGCCAAATTAAAGATTACTCTCTCGTGCCTGAGCCAAGCAATTACTCAGCATCTTCCTTGCCAAGAAGCCGAGAAAGAGAGACTCTAGATTGACAAAACCATCCCTGCTCGGACAAGTCAACTGTTTGTACATTTTGTCCGCATTTTCTAATGCTTTCGCTAATGTAGCATCATTACATGTGCGGTATCATGTGTAGAATCTATTGCACCAATAATTTTTTTTTATATTTATTTTTATCCTTTTGTATTTTGATCTTTACTTCCTTAGGAAATACCATTTTTGTCTTTTCTTTTTTAGGCAAATTACCTTAACTTATGAGTATAAATACCTTTGTACTTGAACTATGAGAACATATATAATTCTGAATACACTTTTGAGTACTTCCTTCTTTGTGTAAATACTCTATTTACTCTTGGTATCGCTCTTATCCTAACCCTTAAGCAAGGTTAGGTGGCGAGTAACCTTACAGGATTGATTTGTGTGTCATATCGAATTGTACCGTAAGTCCTTGGAAGTTCCATTGGTGCGTCATTTCTTCTGGAGCTTTTCGTAAGTTTTGCTTATTGATTCATTCTTCATTGAGCTTTCTATAAGGTTGGACCCATCCAATGACCAGCTTTACCTATTCTAAGTTACGGTTCGCAACATCTTGGTATCAGAGCGGGGGTTTTATGTGAACCGTAGTAATTCTTCTTGAAATTCTATTATACTTTGTTTTACGTATGTGAAATAGAGTAAGTTACTGTATTCAATTGACTGTTGTGTTGTTAACTGTTAATTTCTTAAAGTGTTTGTTTAAGCTTTGAATCTGTAAGGAGAAATTACAAACTTAAGTATAAATGTTGGTATTAGTGATGATAGTGAAGCTGTTTACCATGTATGACAATCTCAAGGAACTCTTAAAAATATTAACCAAAGACTTGATGAGGTAGCTAACCTCTTAGTAGATCCGACCTGAGCTGTTCATGAGCTATCGTGCTGACCCACTAAGGCTATACAAAACACTACTAAGCTACTTAACCTATTAGAGGTTAGAACTCGGCTCAACCCATTCGAGGTAGAGGAGTTGGCAGACGAGTAAGGCAAATGATAGACCTGAAAGAGCTTAATGAAGAGGAAGAAGAGTATTTTGAAGAAGAGTGTGTATGAATCCCTAGAGCGTGTATGAATTCCTAGAGCATCTGATCATGTGAAGCTTCAAATTTCGAGTTTCAATAGATCTAAAAATACTGATGAATATATGGATTGGGAAGAGAAAGTAGAGTATATATTTAATTACTATCAATGTGAGGATTATGAGAAGGTGAGAATTGCTATTATTAAGTTCCCCGGATGTACAGCCATATGATGGAAGAATTTTCATGCTATTTGAAGATGGGAGGGATATCGAGATATTAATACTTGACCCGAGATGAAGAGAGTGCTTAAAAACAGGTTTATACTGAAAACTTATCTCTATAACACTTTCATTCGGCTTCAGGAGTTGAGACAAGGAAGCTAAACTATTAACGGGTATGTTCAAGAGTTTTAAATGCTCATGATCTATTGCGAAGTGGAAGAACCATTGGCTCAAACAGTTTCAAGATTCATTACTGGGTTGAGAGGAGACATTCGAGATGTTGTGGAGCTATAACAATTCGACACAATGGATGAAGCTGTTAGGATTGTCCAGTAAGTAGAGAGGCAAAATAACAGCTGAGTACCAACGAGGATGCCAACTAACTAACCCGGACAGGCAAATTACTGAGCTCAATCAAGTATAGAGTTGAACAGAAAGGCTAACCTAATAGTGAAGTGCCAACCCGAACTTATGAGAAGAGGCAAGGGTTTGGTAGGAAGACTAGTTAAATCAAGTGCTTTAAGTATTAAGGGTTCGAACACATGGTTGCTTGGTGCTTGAATCAAAGAACAATGGTCATCAAGGGAGACATTCCGATTGGGGAGGATGTGTTTGCCAAGGACTTGAACAAGTTACTCATGGTTGTCTAAAGCACTATGAACATCGAGCTCTCGCGAGAGGAAGAGAAAAGAGAAAACTTGTTCCATACCATCTATAAGGTAAATGATCAGGTATATACTCTCATTATGGATAGTGAAAGCTGCACCAACATAGCATCTTTCAATCTCGTTTCAGAATTGAAGTTGTCGACTGTTGTGAATCCAATGCTGTACAAGTTGTATTGGTTGAGTGAGAAAGGAGCATTGCATGTCACTTGGCAAATACTATTGCCGATCACTATATGGAATTACTTTGACCAGATTCTCTATGATATATTGCCTATGTACGCTTCGTACGTGTTGCTGAGTAAACTGTGGTTATTTGATAGAAGAGTTATACATGAAGATTATAGGAATATGTACATGTTCGAGAAGGATGACCGGAAGATCACGTTGAATCCGATGCCACCAAGAGAAGTTAATAAGTTACAAACGAAACTTGCTCGCAGATTGAAGAAGGCTCTAGTGATGAGTAGAGCCGGGCTCCGAAAGGCTATCGATGCTAATGAGTTGACCCTTTTGTTAGTCAAGTGACTATTGGAAATGAAGAAGTGAGATGAGTTACCCTAAAAGATCAAGGAGTTATTAGATGAATATGCCAACTTGTTCCCCGAACAATTACTTGAGGGATTGCCTCCAACTCAAGGCATAGAGTATTACATTGACTTAGTACCCAGCGCTGCACTATCGAATAAGCTAGCTTATCGGATTAATCTCGAGCAGGCTCCTAAGCTCCAATGACAAGTTAATGAGTTGTTAAAGAGAGGCTATGTAAGAGAAAGTCTTATCCCTTGCACTATATCGACACTTTTAGCATCGAAAAAAGATGGAACCTGGCGAATGTGTGTAAATAGCCGAACTGTGAACAAGATCATAATCAAATATAGGTATTCGATCTTGAGACTAAAAGACATGTTAGATGAACTTAATGAAGTTAAAATTTTCAACAAGATTGATCTTAAATCTGATTACTACCAAATCTACACGAGGTTAGGAGACAAGTGGAAGACCGCATTTAAAACTCGACATGAACTTTACAAATGGATGGTCATGCCCTTCGGCATATTGAATGCTTCGCGTACTTTCACAAGACTAATGAACTATGTGCTGAGACATCTTAAAGGAAAGTGTGTCGTAGTATACTTTGACGACATCCTGATTTACAGTACTAATATACCGAGTCACTGTGAACATCTCAAAGCAGTCTTAGATACCCTTTGTATCGAAAGACTATTTGGTAATCTAAAGAAATGTTGCTTTTGCCAAGAGAAAGTAGTACTCGGCTATGTAATCGGTGGAGGAGGCTTTTGAGTTGATGATGAAAAAATCCGAGCAATTGTTGAGTGGCTAATTCCTACTACTTATGCTGACGTAAGAAGATTCCATTGACTGGTTTCGTTTTATAGAAGATTCATCAAGAATTTCAGCCCCCTTACTGCACCACTTACTGAATTAATGAAGAAAAACACCAACTTTCGATGGGGAGAAAGGGAGGAGAGGAGCTTTATTGAGGTAGAAGAAAGATTTATCTCTACCCCGGTGTTATACTACCCAACTTCGAAAAAAAATTTAAGTTAAAAAGCGACGCGTCAGGCATTGGAATAGGTACTAACCTAATGCAGGAAGGCCGACCAACTGCCTTTTACAGTAAGAAGCTCCAAGGACCTCAGTTGAATTACTCTATGTGTGATAAATAACTTTTGGCATTAATTCGAGCACTACAAGTATGGTAACACTATTTACTGCTAAAAGAATTTATTATATATATTGACTATGAATCGCTGAGGTACCTCCGAAGTTAAATTAAGTGATTGAAGTGATAGGCGAGATGGGTTGAATTCTTTAAAAGATTCAATTTTGTGATAAAGTACAAGTAAGGAAACAGCAATGTAGTTGTAAATACTCTTCTGAGGAGATATGCACTATTATCAGAGTTACAGACCAAACTATTTGGGTTTACAAGTATTAGAGAACAATACTTTGAGGATCTATACTTCAGACCTATAATTTCATGATGTGTCGATAGGAGAATAGTGAACGAGTATCATGTAGAGGATGGCTACTTATTTTGAAGCAAAAAATTATTCGTGCCAAATTGCTTATTGAAGGAGCTACTAATCAGGAGAGCTCACAGTGGAGTACTTTTTGGACATTTTGGAGAAAAGAAGACTTGTGAACTATTGAATGGCTGCTCTTTTGGTTAAGAATAAAAAGATATGTGCACCAAGTTTTTGAAAATTGTGTTGTATGTAAGAAGGCCAAATGCTAAGCCGAATAAGGGAGAGCAATGCCCCTATTTGTTCTAATGAAGCTGTGGACTGAATTGAGCATGGACTTTGTCTTTGGACTACCGCAAACTACTTGAGGCAAAGATTTTATAATGGTCATTGTAGATAAGTTCAGCAAGATCACACATTTCGTACCTTACACTAAGACTAACGACACTACAGTGCTTTGCGCCAAAACTAACGACACTACGGTTATTGCTTCTCTTTTCGTACAGGAGATTGTACGGATACACGTTATGCCAAAAAGTAGTATCCAATAAAGACCTAAAGTTCTTGAGCCATTTTTGGAGAATCTTATGACATAGACTGAGGACCAAATTACCCTTCAATACCTTATGCTACCCCTAAACTAACGACTAGACAGAGGTGATTAATCGCATTTTGGGATTACTACTCTAAGCTATAGTAGAAAAGAACTTAGCTGGTTAAGATGTCTACTTACTGGTGGTCGAGTTCGCCTAAAATCGAACAGTACATGATACCACTAAGTAGACTTCTTTTGAAGTTGTCTATAGATTCAATCTTGAGTTATCCCTCAACTATACCCCTGTGCCAGTACTCGTACAATAGGAACCTAATGCCTTGGCCAAAGTACGATCTCTTCAGCATATCTATGATAAGGTTACTCAGCATATTAACCAAGTTGCTAGAAGAATGTGACATAAGACCAAGGGTGGAATAGTTAAATAATTTCAATCGAGGGACTTGGTATGACTACATCTCAGCAAGGAATGGTTCTCGAATAAAAGAAGGAACAAATTATTTGCAAGAGCGGAAGGACCTTTTAAAATTCTTCAAAAGATCAATGACAACACCTACAGATTGAAATTACCCAAAGGACTATGGGTTTTATGATGCCTTCAACATTGTCGACCTCAATCTGTATCATCATGACGGAGAACTAAGTGAAAGCCATTTAGATTTGATCCCAAATCCAAAACAACCCAGAAGGAATGATAGGAATTAGGTTGACGGACCCCTAACCTGCAGCCAAGCTGAGAACTAGAGGGATTGGCATGACGAATCCTTCTGTTTCAGTCGACCCCTATCATGTCGACCTGTATGATCGCCCATTTTTCTGTCGTGTGCTGAATTGAAGATTACTCTTTCGTGCCCGATTCCAGTAATTACTCAACATCTTCCTTGCTGAGAAGCCAAGAAAGAGAGACTCTAGATTGATAAAGCCATCTCTGCTCAGATAAGCCAGCTGTCTGTACTTTTTGTCTGCATTTTTTAACAACCTCGCTAATGTAGCATCGCTATGTATATAGTATCATGTGTAGAATTCGTTGCACCAATTATTGTTTTTCTTATATATCCATTTTTACCCTTTTATATTATAATCTTTACTTCCTTAGGAAATACTCTTTTTAGGCAAGTTGCCTTAACTTATGAGTATAAATACCCTTATACTTATAACTGTGAAAACATAGATAATTCTAAAAACACTTTTGAATACTTCCTTTCTTGCGTGAATATTGTGTTTACTCTCAGTATTACTCTTATCTTAATCCTTGAGCAAGGCTAAGTGGTGAGTAATCTCACCAGACCGATTCGTGCATCATATCGAATTGTGCCGTGAATTCTCAGAAGTTCCATTGGTGTATCATAGCCTATAAAGCTGTTCGTGGGTTTTGCTTACTAATTCATTCTTCATCTTACCCTTTCGTACTTTCCCTATTAATCTTTTTCCAAGCTTTCTGTAAACTTCGACTCATCCAGCAACCGACCTTATGTGTTCTTGGACACGGTTCACAATAATTAGGGTTTAAAAACCTAAAATGACAACATTAGAATTTAAGCCAAAATAATATTACATGGGTCGGGTTCCCTGTAGGCTTAACAAAAACTTGAATCTCATGTACTTGATATTTAACGAATGGTACGTCTACATATAGCTTTAATTATATTGACATTTCTTTATTCCATTTCTAAAATCTACATTCATAGAGTCACATGACTAGTCTTTATGGCTTTATTGCCCAACTCAAGTCTAACAAGGAACTTTTACGATCATTTTAAAATTCATATACCAGTGTTCTAATTGCTAAATTATGGGGTTTCATGTATGTGCTGTAGAATACTAAGTTATATTGAATAATTTAACATCTATGAAAGAGGAGGAATGCATGTAATTCATGTAAATAGCATATTTACATGTTTGTTAAGGAATTTTTTCTATATCCTCACAGTAAAAATTCTTTTATTAGGAGGAAATGGTTATTATTAGAAGAATTATGATAATGTATCCATCAAAACAAAGTAAGAGGATAAAAATTAGGATGGAATCAATATGAAGTGATTATTTGGATACATTTGAAACAAGATAAGCTCTTAGTGAGCTCTTGATAAGATTTTGTTGCATGTTAATGACAATAGGAGATAGGGGAATGAACATTGCTTAGTTAGTGAATGACATTTCTTTACTTAGTTAAATATTTTCTATGAATTTTTTTTTCTTTATATGTACATTCAGAGGTTCCTTATTGTCCACCTTGTGTTAAATAAAGATGAAGATTAGAGGTGAATACAACTAAAAGTTGCTTGAGGATGAAATAGCAAGTAATGGGATATGCATATGACTAATTACTTGTCAATGACATCCTTTTAGAATTTATCTAATTATACTAAGATGTCTTTCTAGTATAATGAGCTAATCAGATAGGATGCCCTTTTTTAGTAAAATAAGCTACTCTTGTTGAGTTTGCACTTATAATACTATGATGACCTTAAAATCTGTAACATGTTGGATTCTATGACTTACTAGAAACTTAACAGGAAAACCCAAACCAAATAAAATTAATTAATATATATATATATATAATAACTGGAAAGGGACAAAAATTTATTATATTATTATGGGGCCAAACCCACTATTTATATTGCTTAACTCGTTAGGTTAGGTGATAAGGCCAAGAAAGTTCATTATATAATTGGGATGATTCAAGGAAATCTAACTTTGTAGGCTTGGAATATGGACCATTAGATCGGCTTGTTTGTCTCCAATTTTTCTTAAGTAGGCTCATGTATCATGAGAAAAGCTATTGGCATTGGGCCCTTTGCAAGCTTATTCTAGATAATTATGGAAGAAGAAAAATTTCATTTTGTTGGTCAATCATAAAGACGATCTAACAAATTTCATCAAGCTTAAAAGCCTATAAATACTTAATCATTCCTCCTTATTTGACATAACTCCAAAGATAAGAGAAATGGTATTTTACTGCAAAACCTCCTCTCTAAGATAAAATATTGTTCGTGTAAAAAACGATTTCAGTTGATCAAGAACCATAAGGTTGACATCTTGAGTGAGTCCCTTTTTTGTTACTTGTGCATTCAAGACTCCAAAATTATCTATCCCTCCTTCTTACCATTTTCTCTCCAATTATCGTATTAAATGTAATCTCCACATTACTACTCCAAGATCACACGTAACATGAGACTTGCATAACTTGCACATGACTGCTCCAGTTTAAACCTTCTATCTACATTTTGGTAACTCTTTTGGAAAATGAACCTAGAATCTCTATTGAAGAAGAATAGTAGGCTATAGCCTTTCCTGGCTTTGTTTAGCAATAACATAATATTTTCGTGGATTTTTATCATTAATGGATACAATAGAGATAGTTAAACTTTATTTAATTTAAAATTTGATGAATATTTATCTTGATGTTGTTGTTTTGATTTTGGATTTATAACTGTGGTTATTTAAAAATTAAATTGTATCATTATATGATACGTGAGAAATTTGATACAACTTGATTTTGACTCTTGTACTAAAGATGTGATGTTTTTATTTTTATTTTTTTTCATGTAGCAGATCAAGTCTAATCGGGTTTTAAATGAGTTTTATAAAACTCTATAGAACCGAGTTTTAAGAATAGAGTAAGAGTCCTACAACGTTTTGAGATGAATTTTGGTTATATCCTACAAGACAAGGTTTTGATTTTCAAAACCTATCCCAAACCTACCCCCAATAGCACCTTTATCTGATGCACTCAATATGATTGTTATTGGTTTTTCAAATAGAAAGTGTTAATTCGTCATATGTTAGATTATTACAAAATAAATTCATTTATTCATTGAAATAAAAAGAAAAATCTATTTGGACACTACATTGTGTCTTATAAAATATCTCTATATTACTATTATTATGACTTAATAGAATGTTATAACAATGCCACTTCAACCTTTTAGGACATAATTTTTAGACTTAATATAACAGAAAACGAACTAATCTATTAAAACACTTCTATTCATCTCAGTAAGAGCCATATATTATGATGCACCTGTGTTTTGAATACCTATTGCTACGTCCACTCATGCCAGGACACAGAATTTGATGTCCCAATAGCTTCAGTAACCAAGAATCTTACAGTGATGCAATTACACGCTCAATAGATGAGAATTGTTGTAGTGATATGATATATACACACACCATATACATGTTATATGGTTTTAGAGAAGTCAGAAGTTGAGAGCATAGAAAGAAATAAAAATTGTCTTAGTGGAAGTAGAGTTAAAAGTGAGTGAGCACGATAAGGTAGCACTCTATAATACAAGAGAGAAGGGTGCAAAAACATACACAAGAGTAGAGATTAGATCAAATAGAATACAAAGTTAAAATATAAATATTAAAAATCTCAATCTTAAAAGAATCTAATTATGCTTACAAGAACTGCTATTAAAAAGGTTTGTAAGAGTGATGGATCTTAATCTAAAAGCGTTTATAAATGGAACCAAATGGACCTGACAAATTAAAATGGTGCTAAATTTCCCTTATAGAAAACCCCGTTCCACCCGTAACAAAGGAAATACATAATATGGTACGGAAATAATCCTATGATATTACACGAATAAGCGCAATATTCCTATATTGTGACAGATAGAAACTAATTAAGTGCACCCGAATCAGTAAATTAGTTGTGACAGATAGAAAAAACTACGTATTTTAACTATAAATAAATAAATAAATCATAATATAAAAAAGCTCTTTCCATCATGCTTTCATAAAATACGTGAACAAACAAAAAAAAAAAAAAAAGGACACAGCTTTTATCAAATGTAATTATCACGTACCGTGAAACGTGGAACCATCTTTAGTGCTAAATGGCAAATACGAATATATTCGTTGAATTTGTAGTCGTAATAAAGGCGAACAGGAAAAGGGTAAGATAAAAAGCTGTAGCAGTCACCAGGTGCCGCAGAAATAATAATACCAAACTGACTCTGCAAGCAACACGAAGAAGAAGAAGCTATCAATCCCATCAGCACAACAATAAAGGATGCTCGAGCTCAGCTCTCCTTTTCACTTGAGAATCAATACGATGAGTTTACGTGCCTCTAGTTTCCATGATTCTTTCTAGGATTGCATTTGGGAAGTCATCCCATCTTGAACCTTCCAGATTGAAAATGGTCCAATCCTAAAACCCACCTAACAGAGTAAGTCTAGCTCCACAGGACGAAAATCATTAACTGGAATTCGCTTAAACGAAGTGTTGCAGAATAAGATACGTGCACACGCCAAGTTGTGCTTATGCTGCATATTCCTACTCACCCCCACGTTTTATTATGGAGTATTCCACATATAAATGCTGTGTGGTGAAGCCATCTTTTGTCACCAACCTTTTATCTCATCAGAAAAACTAAATACAACTTACAAGTTGCGACACAAACGCCCAATGGCAAGGTGCCGTATATCATCAAAAAAGCCATGCCATTTCTCTCAAGTAAATGGGGATTTACTCTCAACCCATTCCAACCAAGTGACACAGAATAATTGGTTCAACATAGATGATCCTAGCAACACCTGCAGACAGTCTTATTGCCGAAGTGACAGTAGAAAAACACATTCCTGTAGGAGGCCCCTGCTCTACCTAACAGTGGCTCCTACTTTATGCATTTGCCTATTTAATAGGAATGTGCCAAAAAGTCGAGATGGAAAAAATTAAACCACAACACATGCAAAATATTCATACAACTTGAGGATTTTCTGTTAAGAAAAACTCCGAGGAGAAATCCCCCAAAAGAGCAAAAGAATGTACAAAGTTACAACAGTAGAAAGGGTAAAAGACATGTCCTTCAGAGTTTCAGATTCATGAGGAAAATATGTACACTAGAAATATATGATCCTCAAACATGATGGAAAGAAGATTATATATTTATGGTGCACGAAAATACTCAGTTCATATCTCTTTGCGATGCATTTTCACTAGTATTCGCTGATGAAGATGCTGCACCAGAATTTGCCCCTTCAGGCTGCGATTGTGATGATGAGGAAGAGAACAAACCACTGAAGGGCCATGGGAATGAAAACCGTCTACCACTTCCGTTTCCACCATCCACAGTACCCTCTTGGTCTTGGCCACTAGTGCTACCACCATCACTCTCTTGCTCCCTTGAGTTATTTTCTTCCCTAGGCCCTTCTGAATGAAGCTTGGATTCATCAGCAGGCAATTGAAACCGACAGATCGGACAAGAACTATGAAGCTCAAGCCAAGGCAATAAGCATTTACTATGAAACTGATGCTTACAAGGCATTTCCTTTGCTTCTTCTCCAATCTCAAAATCATCCAAACACACTGAGCATTGAAACTTCTTCTCAATTTTTACAGTAGACAGTGCTTCAACCACCTCCTTTTGAGCGGGTGGAGTTCCATACCTATTTGGATCATTCTCTGCCAAATGCCGCAACAGTGAATCTAAATTAGGTCCTACAAAATAATCACCAAGTGAACCGATAATGTTTTGATTCAGGTCTGGATCAGGTGATGAATCCCGAATAATTAGAGTCTGGGTAGCAGGATTAATGAGGATTAAACGCTCCCGTCTTCTTCCCCGCTCCCTATTCCCATCTCCCTCCTCATTCCTACCTCCATCATCATCTTCATCTCTATCAGCTTCAGAACTTCCATATTCAGATGCAATACCAGCTCTAATGCCTTGCAATAAGTGCATAATAGCCGCAGAGCTTCGCCTTCTCCTCCTAAAAATTGACTCTATTTCTCGATCTATTTCAGTTTCTCCCCCACGACGAAACTCAGCATCTTCACGGTCATCATCCTCATCAGAGAATTCTAAATGTCTAAATCTCCTCCTACGACGGGGATTGCCCATCATTCCAAGCAAGATTGGGGCCCAAAGGGAGAGTGCACGATCTGATCCAGTATCAGAATCGGGTCCCTCACTCTCCCTTCTAGTGGTATTCATTTCTTCAACAAAGCCAGTATCACAATAAGGGCATTTGATCTCAAGTTCCATAACTGGATCCACTACCCGTGAGCAACTGTGACACCAATATCTACCAGCGATGGCCTCATCCATTTTGTATTATCCCTACCACTTCTTCAACAGACTTCTTTCTGCAACACATGTTGAGTGAATGAATAAAGTCAACATGCTCTTGACCAAAAATTTAAAAAAAAAAAAAAAAAAGAGAGAGAGAGAAAGAGATCTAGGTCTCGGACCATGAAAGGATCGGTTCCACGCCAATAATTCCTTCTCCATAGTTTTAATCTTCAGATCATAATTTTCTTTTTCATTATTCAAGAGGACGGACAGTCCTCCCCTCTTTAACTCTTGATGACTCAAACCTATAGGGTAAGGGAAAGCATCTCACGAGCTGATCTAGGTTACATCGATTTTCAAACTATAATTGAGATAGCTAGTTGTGACATACAGGAAAATTTTGGGAACCATAGACATCTTCGAAAGGGTAAGGAAAAAAAAAAGAAAATCTAAAACTCAACAAAGCAACTAAAATACATCCAAGCCTTCGATTCAAACAATATTAGGCATCAATTTATGCAAATCCAATGCTAAAAGGAGGCATATCATAAAAGGATGAAACCTTGACGTTACCCAAATGGAAAAACGTAATAGATATATAGCCCAAGATGAATCAAAATATAGAGGGGTTAAAGGATGAAACTTTGAGCTTACCCAAATTGAAGCAACACAAGAACTGCAGAAGTGACTCCGGAAAACCTCGAAACAGAGCTCCAAAGTCACCAGAGAACCCTAAAGTGGGCATGAGAAGTCCACAGAACAGTTAGGTGAAAGTTTTAAATGAAAGACTAAGAAAAATCGGAAGAATCTGGAATAAATTAAATGGTGACCAGTACGTACACAATTTGACGCAAAACCAACCACATAAAACTATTGATAATAGTGACAGCAACTCGTTTTACACGCAACTCCTTTTCTAAAGAAAACTTTATTTATTTAAGTTTTTACTTTTTAGACTATGAATTTCATTGCAAAAATGCAAAGGCCTAGTGGAGAAAAATATCCACATTCACTATTCAGGCCAAATATGGTGGATTTTTTCTTTTTTTTTTTTGGCTAGAATTTCCAACGGTAAAAAAGTAAAATTTAGTGGATTACGTAGAAAATGAATTTACGTAGTTATTTCTATCATTACTTGTCTATAAATTATTATCCTGCAATATTTCTTATTGATTTGTTAGGTAACATGTCTCGTATTATTTTAATACTTCTTTCGTGTCAGCATGTGGTATTCCTTGCAAATATTGGTAAAAAAGAAAACGCATGTGAAAGGTCAATGGCAAGCATTACATTACGTAAAATTAACAAATGTATAATCCATTCACTTGTTAGTTAAATAATTTTTGAAAATAAAGAAGATAATTATAATTAGAGAAAAGTTGATTTAAATGGCTATATAGCAATATGTGTCATTAGAAAAATTGTGTTTTTTTTAACAAACTCATATGTAAGTTATCTATTTATTTATATTTCTTAAGCACTTATATTATAGATTTAATGTCTACTGCTTATTGTTGAAGTAATTTAAATTTACATTGGGTAGTAGACTAATAGTAATGACTCATGGGGCTATTTAGAGTACGGTAAGGAGTTGCCGAATCCTTATGGTCTTATTGTTTATGCGTGAAGCGGTGATTGTGTTATATTTTTATATCATGTAATATCTTATTCAATGACATTGATTTCAGAAAAGTATTTAAAGTTGCCATGTAGGTTCATCTAACATACTTCCTCAAGAAAAATCATAGCTATTTATTCTTAATATCTTGTATCATCCTCAAAAACCGGGCTCTTATATTGTATTTGGAAAGAGAGAAGAAATTAGAAAGGAAGAAAAATAAAAGGAAACAAATATTTGTTTTTTTTTAAGTTAGATTTAAGGAAAGAGAAAGAAATAAATGTGAGAAGAATAATTTTCAAAATAATATTTAAAAATATTTTAAATCATGTAATCACTATAGTGTCCTTAAAAAGGGTGATAAAATGTTAGCCTTTTATATATGTTTAGTGTAGAGGTAAGTTTAACTAAATAAAATGATTTTAATAAAAATATCCTATTGCAAGAAAGAAGGATCCAAAGTAGTTGATTGTAAACGGGGTAATATTCTATTTTGCAAAAGTATAAGTTGTGATAATTAATTTATAAGGTTTTAATTAACTCTAATCAATTAATAAAATATCTAAAATCCCATTCTGTGAAATTTAAATACTAAAAAACATGCTTTTACATTCTTGTTGATAGGACTCTTTAAACATAGGCCTCTCAAGCTTATCCAGATCTAATGTGTCTTCTCAATTAGGGCTTATCGCTATGGGCTCAAGCCCTAAGCCTAAATTGATCGAACCCAAAGAGCTCTTCAATTACTAAAAGTCATAAGATAAAGATGAAAGACTAAGTCAACACTTATTTTCGATCAAAGTCCTAAGCTTGAATTGACCAAACCCAAGGAGCCCTTCAACTACTAAAAGTCATAAGATAAAGATGAAAGACTAAGTCAACACTTATTTCCGGTTAAAGTAAGACATGTTAGATACCACGACCCTACGACCCCATGACCCCATACTTATGGAATAAGATCTCTCGCTCTAACTATCCTTCAACTGCCAGTGCTACTATACTATAAACACCAGCCCACTACATAATCGTAAGTCTCTCTAAATTTTGCACACTAAGCTTGCCTAATTACGCCAAAGCACTTTCTACTCTTCAAGAACTTACTGCTAACTTAAGCATCGAGTAACCACACTGAACAATCCCCAGCATCCCCTTACAGTATTTTGTTTTGCAAGCTTACAACGTGTAAATCTCAATCAATATCGATAAATACTCAGATACGACATTTGGCACTGCCAATGGGAACTTGAATTCTTACACCCAAAACCTTAAACACACAAAACACATACCCCCACCAACAATTTCCAAATATCATGTCTCGTCACGATGAATAGGAGAACTACCAATTGGTAAACAACTGACCTGCGAGTAACCAGCCCCTCCTAAGGGCTGTGTTGGAGGAGCACCTAAAGTGTATTGGACGAGGAGTATGCTGCTCAAAATGGGCTACTCCATGCTTACCTTAAAGAAGTAAAGAGGTACAATGCATAAACCCATCCCTTTGAAGCTTCGAATGCCTGCATTAGGTAGAATAACCTCTTCCAGCAAAAGTAAAATGGTAGGGATTAGTAAGCTTATCTACCCTTGTAGTAATAGCCAATAAGGTTTATGACCACTTATAATCGAGCTCTAGTTAGAAACAAGTAAGAAGCCGACTTACAAGGAGTATAGGCTCATTCAGCAGCACACCACTCCTCTACTTTTGCACCCTCATGAACCTTCATGGTCATGGGGATGTTATAATATGTGAGGCTTTCTCGGGCACCCTAAGAAAGGCAGCTCAGACGTGGTTTAACCACCTCCTTGACAATTCCATCAGCTCCATTGGCAAGCTAGCATGGAGATTTAGTCTCTATTTTAACGCTAGTAAGCCTTCATTTGATGACACATTGTTTTTGTACCTTATAAAGCAGGGTGAAGGCAAATCCTTACACGGCTACATAGCCCGATTCAATAATGTTGTGGTCGAGATCCCTTAACTGGACGAGGGAATCGCTATCCAAGCCACTTAGCTCAACATCCGACCTTTGAAAGACTTGTTTTGATTACGAGTGAAGAGCAAGTCGAAGACCTTAACCGACTCTTGGAATAAAGCCCAGAAGTACATCGACTAGGAAGATAATATTCACACCAAGCACAATGCCTACTAAGAGAGGTTAGGTAGAAAGTAGGACAAAGAATTAGCAAAGGATCGCCTCGGCTGGGCAAATCAGAAGGCGAGAGCTTTAGGAAGAAGAAGCACCGAATTGAGCACAACCCGCTCCTCTCTCCTATTTACATACAGCATATACCTTTGAATAGACCCATTGCTTAGGTCTATTTCGAAGTGAAGTACTGGAATTTACTTTAGAAGCGGTAAAAAAATGCAGGGAATCCGCAATTGTTTGAAATCCAACAAATACTGCTAGTTCCACGATGACCATGGCTACACCATTGAAGAGTGCTTCCAGTTGAAGAATGCCATCAAGTACGCTATTCACGCAACGTCTTCAATGAATACGTAGCCCATCCAAAGAACGATGATTGTTCTAACAATGATGGAGACAGGGCATCTTAGAGGTAATAGACCAAGAATGCCTACACCGAGTATAACAATGATTGCTACAATGACTGTGCCCCTAATTGTGTTATTAACATAATTATGGGGGGACTGTACCTTAAGAGCTGGCTAAGCACTAATAACTCAATTAACACTCCATTAGAGGTGCTAGCCGTAAGTGAGAAGAAACAAAAGTTGAACACTTCCATCTCCTTCTCTAATGAAGATTTTGAAGGGGTCAATATACTCCCTCAAGATACCTTAGTAATAGGGGCGAAGATCTCAAATTGACATCTTAAAGATTATGGTGGACACTAATAGTTTCACTAATATACTTTTCCTCCATACTTACGAAAGGATGAGGAAGAAGCTGCCATTAAAAATGAAGCCGTATTACCATAATCTGATTGGCTTCAATTGAAGTATAGTCTGAGCCAATGGGATCATCACATTAGACATGGAACTTAGCGATGATGACCATGTGGCACAATGACCTGTATAATTCACCTGATCACAAGACCAAGCTTGAATGTGCTTGATGTGATCACATCCTCCCTTCATTTGAAGGCTAAAGTTTCAACCCCAACTAAAGGTAGGAATATGTAGGTGTAATCAAAAGCTCTCGCGAGAGCTATAGTTAGGGCCACCAAAGAAGATAGTGTTTTTTCCTTAGAAACAGGCCTACAAGAAAGGTAGGTTGAGAGGGGCGAGTCAAGGGAATAAATAGAAGAAGTCTAGATCTGATCCTCATCCGAACAAAAAAAGAGGCATGTCACTCTAGAGAAGCAGGCTGCAATTAAGGAAAAGGTATAGAAGTTACTCGACTTGGCTAGCAAACGTAGTGATAGTTAAGAAGAAGAATGAGAAATAGCAAATGTGCACTAGTTACACTGACCTCAATATAACTTGCCCTAAAGATTGTTTCCTTTTCCTGAGAATCGATCAACTCATCAATTCCACTTAGAGACACACCCTGTTGAGTTTTATGGATGCTTTCTTAGGGTACAATCAGATCAAAATGGAATCAAAGGATGAATTCCATACTTCCTTCGTTACTAATTACGATACATACTATTACATCGTGATGTCGTTCGATTTAAAAAACGCTAAGGCTATATACCAAGGGATGGTGAGGAAATTGTTCAAGCTCCAGATCGGGTACAATATGGAGGTATACGTTAATGACATGATCGTTAATAGCCAAAAGCTAGGCGATCATGTCAAGGACCTCCAAGAATCCTTTAATCATATGCGTACGAATAACATGAAGCTAAACCCTCAGAAGTGCATCTTCGAGGTCAGATCTTGTAAATTCCTCAGCTTCTTGGTCACATGAAGAGATATTGAGGCCAACCTCAAGAAAATTATTGCCATTAGGGGAATGAAGCCTCCAACCTTAGCCCGCGACGTATAGAAGCTCACTGGCATGATAGCTGCATTGAGCAAGTTTGATAGGAATCAAGCTATTAAGCCTTTGACCCGCAACCAAGCTCGAGGATTAACAGGGTTAGCAAGGTGGATCCTCCTGCTCTGGCTAACTTTTATCGAATCTGAGTATCTCATTGCTGACCAACTCTACATGCCGAGTTAAATGACTTACCATCTCTTAGAAATTTTGTGCCGAGGAAAAGAATGCCTTGATGACAGCTACCCTCTACGCACCAGCTCAGTCCTATCCGACTCGACCACTTGCTCGACATCATTACTTCCGAGAGGCCTAGAGTCCTGCCTTGTACGAATCCTCATCCACTCTTGTTTGGATGAACCCATGACTATGTGGAACTCCTGCTTAGCCACCCAGCTAGCCTGTACTGCGTTGTCTATACCCTCCAATAGCACCACCAATGAATTGCTGCCAGATATCCAAGACCACTCAAAGAATCTGTTACTATAATTATTGTCATTTTCGTGAATATTCATTTTTACTCTTTTTATACTTTCTATATTATTTCTTTAGGACTATACCCTTTTTGTTTTTTCCTTTTTAGGCATGTTGCCTTAAATTTTCAAGTATAATTACCCTTTATATTTGTAGCTGTAAAGAGGAGATTACCATTAATATACTTAACATTCTTCTTCTTTTTGTAAACACTAATTGTTTACTTTTATTCTACTCTTATCTTAATCCTTAAGTAAGGCTAGGTGGTAAGTGACCTCATCAGTCCAATTCGTACATCATATCGAGTTGTACCATGAGTCATTGGAATTTCTATCGATGAGTCATTGGAAGTTCCATTAATGAGTCATGTCTATTGGAGTTGTTCATAGGTTTACTTATTTTCCACTCGCTTTTGTTCTTTCGCACATTCCCCATCACTTCCCTTTCAAGCTTTCAGCAAACTTGGACCCATTTAGTGACCGATCTTGTTTACTATTAGTTATGATTCATATTATCTTGGTATCGAAGAGAAAGTTTCGCTTAAGTTATAGTTTGTTTTCAAAATTCTGTTTATACTCTATTTTGTGTGTGTAAAACAAAGCAAATTACTGTGTTCATCTTAGCTACTGTGTTTGCTAATCATCTTGGTATTAGAGCGAAGGTTTCGTTTGAGTTGTAGTTTGTTTTCGAAATTATATTTATATTCTATTTTACGTGTGTAAAACAAGGTAAGTTACTGTGTTCATCTTAGCTATCGTGTTTGTTGGCTATTTAGTTTCTAGTTTGGATAAATGACGAATCCAAGTGTTGATATTGGGGTTGGAGATGATAACAGCAGTGTTGTGCACCACGACTAATAGTTTTAGGATACTTCAAGAAGCACTGACGAGACACTTGATGAGATGGCTAACCTAGTAGATTTAACCTAAGCTGTTCACGCATTAGCTTATCAACCTACTGAAGCCGCGCCTAACACTTTACAAGCTGCTTGACCTGCTAGAGGTTAGAACCTAGCTCGACTAGTTCGAGATAAAGTAATAGGCAAATAAGTTAGACAAAGAATAGACCTGAGAGAACTAGATGAGAGGACAAGAAAGAGTATTTTAAAAAAGAGCAAGCTTAAGTCCCTAGGGAATCTAACCATATGAAGCTTCGGATTTCGAGTTGCAATAGATCTAGGAGTACTGATGAATATTTAGAACGAGAAGAGAAAGTAGAGAATGTTTTTAACTATTATTAGTACGAGGATTACGAGAAAGTGAAGACTACTACTGTTGAGTTCTCTAGGTAAGCTACCATGTAGTAGAAAAATTTTTAGATTATAAGGAGGCAAGAAAGCTACCAATAGATTAATACTTGGCTTAAAATGAAAAAAATACTAAGAAATTGATTTGTACTGGATACTTATCTATAAGACACTTTTACTCGGCTTTAGGAGTTGAGACAAGGAAGTCGATCCAAGAGTTTCAAATGCTTATGATCCGTTATGAAGTGGAGGAACCACCAATACGAACAATCTCTAAGTTCTTTACTAGATTGAGAGATGACATTCGAGACATTATAAAACTCCAACGATTTACCATAATGGATGAAACCATTACAATAGCCTAATGAGTGCAGCGGTAGAAAAGAAGCTGAGTACCGACCAAACTACTGACTTACCCACCTGAACAAGGAAGTTACCGAGCTTAGTCAACTATCGAGCTTATCTGAAAGGTGGATGTCGGAGCCAAGCCAAAAGGTCAACTTGATAGTAACGTGCCCACCCAAACTTGTGAGAAAGGGCAAGGATCCAGTTGGAAGACGAGCTAGATCAAGTGCTTCATGTGCCAAAGGTGGACATATGATGACTCAATGCCTGAATCGAAGGACTATAGTCATCAAGGGAGATGTCTTGAAGTTAGAGGTAAAAATTACTGATAAGGAACCTAAGGAGGAGGAGAGCGCTCCCGGGAAAGAACTGATTAAGGAAGATGTGTTCGCTGAGGACTTAGACCAGTTGGCCTTAGTTGTCTGATACACAATGAATATAGAACCTTCATAAGAGGAAGAGCAAAAAGAGAACTTGTCTCATACCACTTATAGAGTGAATAATCAGGTGAGCGTATTAATTGTCGATAGTGGAAGTTGTACTAATGTGGCATCGACCAATTTGATCACAAGGTTAAAACTATCGACTATTGCATATCCAAGGCCATACAAGCTACATTGGCTGAGTAAAAAAGGAGTACTATATGTCACCTAGTAAGTACTACTGCCAATCATTATCAGACATTACTCTGACGAAATCCTCTATAATATGTTACTCATGTGCACCTTACACATGTTACTTGGCCAACCATGACTATTTAATAGGAGAATTATCCATGATAGATACAAAAACATGTATATGTTTGAGAAGGATAGCCGAAAAATTACACTAAACCCAATGTTGTCGAGTGAAGTTAACAAATTGCAAACTAAACTTGTTTACAGATCGAAGAAGGCTTTGGTAATGAGTAAAGTCGAACTCCGATAGGCTATCGATGCTGATGAGCCGACTCTTATATTGGTCAATCACCTGCTACAAATGAGGGAGAAGGGTGAACCACCCTAAGAAATGAGAGTGCTACTAGATAAATATACTGATTTGTTCCTAGAAGAGTTACCCGAGGGGTTACCCCCATTCTAAGACATAGAATACTGCATTGACTTAATACTAGCATTACTCTGCTGAATAAGCCAGCCTATCGAAGGAGTCCCAAACAGGCTTCTGAGCTCTAATGTTAACTCAATGAGTTACTAGAGAGAGGGTATGTTAGGGAAAGTCTCAACCCTTATGTTGTACTAGCGCTTTTAGTGCCGAAAAAGAATGGAATCTAACGAATATGTGTAAACAACTAGGCCGTAAGTAAGATTACAATCAAATACATGTATCCTATTCTGAGATTGGAAGATATGCTTGATGAATTGAGTGAAGCCAAGATCTTTAGCAAGATTGATCTCAAGTTTGACTACCATAAAATTAACATGAGACTGGAAGATGAGTAGAAAACAGCAATCAAAACTTGACATGGACTTTATGAATAGATGGTCATGCCCTTTAGCTTGTCGAATGCTTCAAGCATTTTTATAAGATTGATAAACCATGTACTGAGACATCTGATAAGAAACTGTGTCGTGGTGTACTTTGACGACATCCTAATCTATAGTACTGACATACCAAGTCACCATGAACATATCCATGTCGAGAGATTGTTTGACAACCTTAATAACTGTTGTTTTTGCCAAGAGGAAGTGGTATTCTTAGGTTAGGTAGTAAGTAGAGGAGGCTTACGAGTGGACAACAAAAAGATTTAAGCAATCGTCGAGTGGTCGACTCCTACTACTTATACCGGCGTGAGAAGTTTTCATGAACCAGTTTCCTTCTATAGAAGATTCATCAAGAATTTCAACACCCTCGTTGTGCCACTTACTGAGTTAACAAAGAAGAACACTGACTTCTAATGAGGAGAAAATGAGGAGAGAAGTTTCGCTAAGATAAAGGAAACGTTGACCTCTGCCCCTTGTACTTGTTCTGCTTGACTTCGAGAAAATATTTGAGTTAGAGTGTGACGCGTCAAGTATTGGAATAGGCACTGTCCTAATGCAGGAAGGCCAACCAATTGCCTACCACAGTGTGGAGCTTTGAAGACCTCAACTAAACTACTCCATATATGATAAAGATCTCTTCGCACTAATCCGAGTACTGTAAGTATGATAGCATTACCTATTGCAAAGAGAATTTTTCATTTATATTGACCACGAGTCTCTAAAGTATCTCCAAAGTCAGATAAAATTGTCGAAGCGGCAAGCGAGATGGGTCGAATTCTTTGAAGGATTCAACTTTGTAATAAAGTACAAATAAGGGAAGAGCAACATAGTTATAGTGCTCTTTTGAGAAGGCATGCACTTCTGAATGAACTACAAACCAAATTGTTTGGGTTTGCGAGTATCAAAGAAAAATATTATGAAGATCTGTACTTTGGGCCCATATTCGTGCATTATGTCGATAGAAGGACAATGGATGAGTATCATATGGAGGAAAGTTTCTTGTTCCAAGGAGGGAAATTATACATGCTGACTTGTTCACTTCGGGAGTTGCTGATAAGGGAAATCCACAGTAGAGGATTGTTTGGACATTTTGGGGAGAAAAGTACGTATGAATTGCTGAGCGGTTGATTCTTTTGGCTGAGAATGAGGTAAGATGTGCACCAAGTTGTTGAAAGCTATGCCATGTATAAGAGGGCTAAGTGCCGAACTAAACAAGGAAAAGCAATGTGTTTGCTTGTTTTTACGAAACCATTAGCCGAATTGAGTATGGACTTTATTCTCGGATTACCACGAATTACCTGAGACAAAGATTCTGTAATAGTCGTTGTAGACAGGTTGGATAAGAGGGCACACTTTACGCCCCATCCTAACACTAATGATATTTCGGCTATTGCTTCTTTTTTCTTGCAGGAGATTATACGGTTATACGGTGTGCCGAGAAGCATAGCCTTTGATAGAGACCTAAAGCTCTTAAGCCATTTTTTGAGGATCTTATGGTATTAAATGGGGACTAAACTACCATTCAGCACTTTCTGTCACCCCTAAAATGATGGCCAAACAGAGGTGGTTAATCGTACTTTGGGATCACTGCTTTGAGTTACAGTGGGTAAGAACTTGGCTGACTAGAACGTTTGCTTGCTAATGGTTAAATTTGCTTACAACTAAACAGTGCATGACACTATTAAGCAGACCCCCATTTGAAGTAGTCTATAGTTTTAATCCTGGGTTGCCCCTTGGTCATTCCCTGTAAATGTGCTCGCATAAGAGGACCCTAACGTAAGAGCTAGAGTACAATCCCTTCAGCACATCTACCATAGAGTCGCTTTGTACATCGACCAAGCCGCCAAACGTATGCAAGAGAAAGCAAAGGGTAGGATGGTGAAACATTTTCAACTGGGAGACTTGGTGTAGCTGCACCTGAGCAAAGAGAGGTTTCTGAGCAAGTGGAGAAACAAACTATCCCTAAGGGCTAAAAGATCTTTTAGAATCCTCTAGAAGATTAATGATGATGCCTACAGGCTGAAGTTACCTGAGGACTATGGGGTTTCTGACACCTTCAATATTGTCAATCTCAATCCATATCATCCTAATGGAGAGCTGATTAAAGACCATTCGGATTTGATCCCAAATCTAAATCAACCTAAAGGGAATGATAGGAAGTAGGTTATTAGGCCTTTGACTTGTAATCAAGCTCGAGGACTAAAAGGGCTGGTAAGGTGGATACTCCGGCTCCAGCTAACTACTATCGAATCTAAGTATCTCATTGTTGACCAACTCTACGTGTTGAGTCGAATAACTTTCCATCTCTCAGAAATTTTGTTCCGAGTAGAAAAATGCCTTAACGATAACTACCTTCTACGCACTAGTTCGATCCTATTCGACTCAACCATTTGCTCGGCATCATTACTACCGAAAGGCCGAGAGTCTTGCCTTGCATGAATCCTCATCTACTTTTGTTTGGACGAAACCATGACTGTGTGGAACTCCTGCTTGGCCACCTAGCCAGCTTGTATTGCGTTGTCTACAACCTATAACAGCACCACCAATGCATTGCTGCCACGTATCCGGGACCACTCCGAGAATCTGTTACTATAATCATTGCCATTTTTGTAAATACTCTTTTTAACCCTTTATATACTTTATACATTACTTCTTTAGAACTATACCCTTTTTGTCTTTTCTTTTTTAAGCATGTTTCCCGAAATTCTTAAGTATAAATACCTTTTGTATTTGTAGCTAATATAAGGCAAGTGCACTTATCAGTTTTAATATAGCGGATGTGAGTCCGAGTCGATCCCTTAGAGATTTTGAGTACTAATATTAACTTTAGCTTTATTATCTAACCAAAAAATTAAGATAAATTGAATGAATTAAAAATACTAAAATTAACAACTAAACTACTTATGAGACTTAATTACGCAAATTAGGAAGCAATAAACTACGAACGACTTCAAGTATGCAATAATGTATTTATGATTTATGTTTAACATGTAACATTTTTTATAATATATCCAATTCAATTTCTATTATTCTTGACCGGAGGGATTCACAATTAAAGCTAATATCTTTCTCAAGCATATTAACCCTAATCCTAAATTATTTACCGAAATCTCTTCACTTAGTAATATAATTTAGAATTACATTAACGTATAATGAATTCCCACACAAACAATCAACTTTCTGAAAGAAACATGTATCTTATCTCTAAGTATACATGTAATTCTCTTCAATTATGCCTAGATCTAATTACGCATGCAATTTCTCAATCAACATGCATAATATCATATATTGATACTCTAGAATTATAAATTCACAATTAAACAACATAATTGAATCAAGAAAAGATAGAAACTTTATTGAAATTATAATTCAATCCAAGGGTTACATAACCCTAGGTTCCATAATCCTAAATACTCGAATTCTAAGCTATCATAACGAATCTAAAAACGAGTTTCATAAAAAACGTAAAATAAAGCATAAAAACCCCTCTTGATTTGATGAACAATCTCTCTAATCTTGAAATCGATGTTGTTCTCACTTCTTGATTAATGTTCTTCTCAAATCTCCTCTCGTCTCTTGTGTCTCTTGTGTCTCTTGTTTCTGTAATGTCTCTCCCCCTTTTGAAACCCTAAGATATCCTTTTATATGTGTATTACAAAGATTCTATTTTCGTCACCTGACACGGCCTGGGACTTGGCCGTGTCCCCAGGTCGTGTAACTTTCTATACTTAAGCAAATTTTCTACACAACTTCAAAACTTCTTCGTTTGAACTCGGAATTGAGTGAAACTTGAGTCATTTTCTTCGTTTTCGAGCCTAGAACGCATTTAAACCCTGAAATCAACATTTTACTCAATTAAGTATCAATTTCTTTAAAGAAAACCAAAAATGTAAGGGAAATACTATAAAATCACCATATGAAATATGTTTAAAATCAGAGTTATCAGTAGCCGTAAAGATGAGATTACTATTAATATACTGAACATTCCTTTTCTTTTTGTAAACATTGATTGTTTACTTTTATTTCACTCTTATCCTAACCCTTAAGCAAGGTTAGATAGTGAGTAATCGCACTGGTCCAATTCATGCTATCCATTGGAGCGTCATATCCATTAGAGTTGTTTGTGGGTTTGCTTATTTTTCACTTGCTTTTGTTCTTTCATACATTCCCCATTACTTCCCTTTCAAGTTTTTTACAAGCTTGAACCCATTTAGCGACCGATCTTGTCTGTTCTTATTACGGCTCGCATTAAGGTTCATCTTGAAGAGCACTTATAGATTCACTGAGTTCTTCAAAATCTTAAAAAAATCTAAAGGGTTTTGAATGGACTCTGGAATACACCGCTGCTTTTTAGCAGCTCCAAGACTTCTTCGCGTACCCATTGGTCCTCTCCTAGCCTATCAATATGGAAGAGAGGATCTATTTTTCTACCTAACCATGAGTGACCAGACACTTTCCTTTGTGCTAGTTAGAGTAGAGGGAAGAGAATAAAGGCTCATATACTATGTCAGCCATATACTCTATAGGCTTGAGGTCAGGTATACTTAGGCAAAAAAGTTTGCCTTAGATGTCTTCATCACAACACGATAGCTAGTGCCTTACTTCTAGCCGCACCGGATAATCATACTCACAAATCAACCGCTGCGCACCATGTTGCAAAAACCTAATGCGTTTGGACAAATGATGAAGTATGTAAAGGAATTGAGCATGTACAAAATCTAATATTAGCTACAAGCAACCTATAAGGCATAAGTGTTAGCTGACTTCGTAGTAGAATGTACAAGAGAGGAGGAAGCACCATTAGGTGATGACAAATCGGTGTAGACCCTCCGTGTCAATGGATCATCCACTTCGGGGGATGGAGGTGCGGGTGTCGTTCTAACCAGCCTATACAAAATCACTGTCTGTTATACCTTTAAGTTCGAGTTTGATTCCAACAATAACGAATCCAAATACGAAGCTCTTATCACTGGTCTTAAGTCAGCCAAGGAGATCGTTACTGAGCATTTACGGATCTTCTCGGACTCCATGCTTGTCGTCCAGTAAGTCTGAGGTGAATACGGGGCTACGGACAATACTATGGCTAGGCAACTTGAGAAGGTGAAGGGCATTCTAGTTGAATTCCTTTCATGGAACATCACAAAGATCCGCCAACTCAAGAATTCAGCAGTAAATTAGCTATCCAAGCTTGCCTTTACTGGGATACAAAAGCTTGAGGTGAAGGATAGGAAAATCTTCATAGAATACCTATTAGAGGAGCATAACTTCAGGCTTGGCTGAAGTTTTAGAATTGAGCACAACAGCATCAGAGCCGAGCTAGATAGATCTTATCCAGAGTTATTTGGAGTAAGGTACGCTCCTATACGGTAGGAGGGAAGCAAAGAAGCTCCGATATCATGCCATTAACTATACGTTAGTTGACGGTGTCTTGTATCGCAAGGGAGTCAACCTTCCCCTACTCTAATGCCTCCGAAAAGGCGAAGGGTTGCGCGTCATAGAAGAGCTACACATCGGAGTATATAGTAATCATATTTTGTCCCAAGCTCTCTACCTTTAGGCATTATGACTTAGGTATTATTAGCTTACCATGAGGCATAACACGAAAGCCGTAGCGCAAAAGTGCCCGCAATACCAGAAGCATACGCTACTCAGTTATGCATCTAGCACCAACCTCTAACCCTTGACTTGCCTATGGTCGTTCACACAATGGGGTATTGATATCCTCAATGCCTTCCTAAAAGCTTTGGGATGACAGTGGTTCATAATTATTACCATTAACTACTTCATGAATTGAGTGGAAGCCAAAGCGGTGGCAAAGATCACAGAGAGAAGTGTTGAATCTTTTGTTAGAAACAACATTTCATCTCAGTTCAAGGTCCCTTATGCTCTCATTATGGACAAAGAGCGATAATTTGACAACTCCAAGTTCAAAGAGTTTTGTGCCAAGCACCACATCACCCCGTACTTTACTTCGGTTGCCTACCCCCTAATCGAATGGACAAATCGAGACAACCAATCGGATTATCTTGGATAGCCTGAAAAAGCACATGGATCGATCTTAGAAGGCTTGGGCCAACAAGATGCCTAATATCCTATGGGGGTATAAGACCACTTATTGTACTTTTACGAATGAGACGCCCTTTCACCTGACATTCCAGTCGGAAGTAGTAATCTCCATCGAACTTAAGCTTCCTAACATCTGGACTCAAAGTTTTGATGCCACCTTTAATGAGTTAATGTTTCAAGCTAGCGTTAATACATTGAGGAAATTAGAGACCTCATTGTAGCTCGAGTAACGGTGTACCAACATCAAGCCGCCCAATACTACGATTAGAAGTTTAGACACAAGGAATTTAAAGTTGGTAACTTAGTATGCCGAAAGCTAGAAGTTACGGGTTTGTGAGAGGAGCAGGGCAAGTTAGCCTCCAATTGGGAAGACCTCATCGAAGTTAGGGAAAGATTGGGAACCAGATTGGAAAGACTGGATAGCGAGCTCATCCTATGTACATGAAATGCCGATAATCTTCAACTTTATTTTAATTAGCATATTTTTATGTATATCTTTCCAGAATAATCAAATGGAACAATTTACTTTCTAATTAGTTGTCTATCTCTCTCTCTCTCTCTTTCTCTTTCTTTTGTTGCTATCCTAGCCCTTGAAAGGGCGAACAAACCATTCAATAGGTAAGTCAGAATGCCATCGACCTAACCTTTTGGGTATCCTTGGTAAGGGAAAACACCCATTGCATAGAGAAACTCCTATTTTTCGATCAAATTGGAACGCCATTGACTTGACCTCTCGAGTAACTTTGGCAAGGGAAAACACCCTTTATATAAAGGAACTCTTATTTTCCATGCAAATCAGAGCGCCACCAACCTGACCCTTCGGGTAGCCTCAGCAGTGGGAAACACCCCCTATACAGAGGAACTCCCATATTTTAGGAAGGTCAAAAGGCCACTTAAATAACTTCGGCACTGGGAAATACCCACTACATATGGGTACTCCCACGTGACATAATAACAAAAGGTAAAAAAGAAAAAAAGAAAAAACTAAGTTTGCATAATATGTGACATTCATAAAATTGAAATTTCATTCATAAACTTTTAAATTACAAGGTTAAGGCCGGTATTTCGACCTAAAATACAAAAAAGAAGAAGAATTGTTGCCTATGATTAGCTAACTCTGGCAACTCTAAAAAGTCTAAAGCTTCGATTTGCTTGGAGGGCTGATCTAATGGTGCCTCTTGAGGAGGCCAGTCTTGTCTTAGAGCAGAGGCGAAAGGTTATTGATGAGGGTCGGTAGAAGGATCGCCCTGATCCTGATCTCCTTAAAGGGCATCCTAAGAAGCAACCTCCTGCTGAGTTAATGGGGGAAGAATGGATGTACGAGTAATCTGATCGGCCCTAGCAGTAGAAGAGGTGCTTGAAACATCACTGGGCGCTTGCGTAGCCTCCTTTTCTCGCGCCTCAACCTCCCTCTTCTCCCTAAAAGTAGGGGAGTCCAAGAAATCCAAGAAGCTTAAGTCAAGACTTGGATGGTAGGAAAGCACCTGCCTTTTAGTATAGCGAGCGCAATTAACGAACAAGTCTTCTAGCTTTTCCAACCACTCTTCCCTTGCCCAATAATCGGCCACGACCTTCTTCGCAGTAGCGTCACTGAAGACCTGTATACTCTCCATCTTGGAGATTATCTTCTCCATCTCTGAAACCTTTCCTTACAGCTCCTAGACCTACTACTCTAACCCAACCTTCAAACCAACCAGCTCTAGCGAAGGGGCTTTGACACTTTCGCACTCAAACACCTTCATTGCTAGCTCGGTTTACAACCTAGTAACCAACGCCTTCAGCTCAAAGTTTTTTCTTTTCGAGTTGGGCCTTAGCCTCCTCTTCCCCCTCTTCGTCCAGCCTTTGAGAGAGGTGAGTCTTAGTCCTCCTCTCATCCTCAAACCGACCCTTCAGATTATAAGCCTTCTTAGCATTATCTCTTTCTTGCTCCACATCTTTCAACCCTACTTGAAGCTTTGATACCTGCACAAAAGAGCAGTACAAGCGCTAGTTAGCTTTGGAGGATTTTTTTCAAGTATTTATTTGTAGAAGACTCTGCCTCTTACAAGTGCTTCTCAACTTGGCGCAACGCTTTGCTAAAGCCCTTTACCTCTTTCTAGGCAACATCATATTTATTTAATTGAAGTAACACCTGACTGTAGTAGTGTAGGAAAATGTAAGCCAGCATTAATAAAATGAGAAGTAAAGCACATCAATACAAAAGTAACAAAGACCTACTTACCGAATAAGCATGATCAAGTAGCCCGCCATCTCTCGTCCTCACCTTACTTGGATAGCCCCTTGAGGATAGCCCAATCGCTGAGTGTATAAGATCCCATAAAAGCCTGGTAGCTGAGTATTTGATGCCGCAACGTAAGATCATTAGCATAGACCTCCCACTTCGACCTCCGGAGCTTCCCCTTAGCTTTCTTCATTTTCACCTTGGGAGCTCTCGTTAGGAACTCTTTATCCCAGGAGATGAACAACACTTTTCGGAATGAGTCTGACTCAATCCCCAACAACCTAAAATCGTTTAGGATGTTAAAAAATTCATCCCCTAGGTCATCAACACATTGGTAAGGATGAGCTGTCGGCCACTTGTTCCATTTCCTTCGACTCAAAGGCACCTCGCCAGGGTCTCTGTTTCTTAGCTTTAGGCCCTGCTTCCTTTGCTGTGTTGAGAGCCTTCTTCTTTTGGCTAGCCATCTCTTCTTTGTTCACCTTTAGAAGCGATAGCATTTGAATGTCAGGCTCCGTGTCAGTTCCCTCATCCCCCATAAGAATAGGCTCGACAGTGGGGACGAAGACAATGGGAGGAAGAGTTATGCCCATGGTCTTGGTAGCCATTAGCTCATCTTGAAGACTCATGGCGATCCCTCAAGGAACAACCATTGGTTGGACTCTACTGGTTACCTTAGCCCATAACTTTGCCTGTATTGCCTTGCCTTTCAGCTCAGATGCCTTGGTCTTCACCTATCGATGGCTCATCAGTTTGTCTACGGAGGGACGGGGAGCCCTTAGGGCCAAATTTTTGCTTTCAAAAGATTGAATTTAAATAATGAGGAAAAAAAAAAAGAAAAAGGCAAAACCAAAAGAAACAACTGCTACCAATTGCCGACTCCACCATAACTAGTACAGAAAAGGAAAGATCCCCCATTTTATAGAGACGTTAAATAAAACACTCCTATACTAGCACAATAGACAAAGGCGTTTACAAAAGGAACGAACTTATACCTTCAGCCCATTTCTTCACCACAACCTTCTTCATGTTGGGGAAGAGCTCGCAGATCGGATACTGGAAACACCTCTCTACAGTCTCCGCAGCATTTATCTCTTGGCCATATCTGAGTGCCATGAAGGCTTGGAACTCTTGGGTGGCCTTTGCATTACTGGAGCTAAGCCATTTCTGGGCCTCAATTTAGACCATCCCAATCCACCGCATCTAAAAGTTTGCTTCCTTAAGCAACTCAACTGTTATGTATTTGTCCTGCCAAACTTTCATCGAATCCACAAGGTTGCAAAATAGCTTCTTTCTTCAACATAATTGGAGGTATGGCCACCTTCCGACGCTTTTTCATATGTAAAAATGATCAAAAAGCTCGAGAGTCGCTCTTACCACCGAATACTCGCATAGCGCTTACCTTCACTCATTGGAAGGGATTTACGCTGGATTACACCGATGGTGGTTAAAAAATTCCTTCATGAAGCAACTTGAAAGGAATCGCTGCCCAAACTTTAAACACTACAAAGCGCCTCCCTGATAGCAGGGTCATTCATTTATCCCTACTTGACAACCTTATTCGCTACCCAAGGATTGTCTCAACAATAAAGTTATCTAGAATCTTACTGGGGGCAGATCATTTGCTCTTACTTACTCGACTGTTTGGTCCCTTGCCTTTCCCAAGCGCATCAAACAAATCCTTTAGGGGGGCGGGGGTTGTGTTATGCATATACATCTTTCGGGATGGCTTAGATAATCTTAGTCCTATCCAGCGCTTTTACAACCATCTTAGTAAGTTCGTTAAGTTTTACTAGTGATGAGACCTCGTCCTCTCTTATAAGGGGAGGGGGGGTGTTGTTGATTTAGAATTAGTAAGGTTGAACTGTGATGAGTCATAACTCGCTTCACCTATATTCATTGAAATGTTTGCAAAAGGTGATGAAGAAGAAGGGAGTTTGAAAGCTTTCGAAAGAAGTTTGATGCAGTACAAGAAAGTGGAATTAACAATAGTAGCATAGAGAGATTGTAGAAAAGCAGTCTCTCGTTGTAACCCTGTTATTTATAGGTAAAGTATCTGGGAAGCCATACAGGTGGTTATATGGATCCGTATAAGCACGAATACCTTGGAATGCTACACAATAGATACGTAGAATGAGTTTTGATTAAACGATTATCTTTAAAATGCAAAATGCATGTAGTTGTACGCTAGTCTATTACGACATGACACTCGTCACATCACATTAAATGCACAGAAAATAGGCATGCAAAGGTTAGAATTTGAAAAAGTCTCTTCGACAAGAAGTTTCCCTAAGGCCTATCCAACTTTCACTTGATCGGCATAATAAAGACATGGTGCAATTGTCGACAAGTTTTTTTTTGCCAAATCAGTTTGTAGCCTTCAAGCGTGTGTCTAGTGAGATGCGATGGTATCTTGCTCTGATGCCCCAACCAAGGCTTCGTCCCGCTCAAGTCATTGGCACTTTGCTTTAGTGTAATTGCTAACCACCTAAGTCCATCCTACCTCGGACATCTTCGGCCAAGGTATTCATTACCTCGGACATCCCCCGCCTTGGTTTACTGCCAGCTTGGACTTACACCTTTGCCACGTTGGTACTATAGCACCAACTTGAGCTCCTTTGAGTCAAACTAGTTACATGCCTAAGTAAGCCCATCTATCCCTTCTCCTTGCCTTGCTTTCACCTCGGCAATGAGATTGTTGGGGGGTGAGGTGGGTAGGTGGGTTAGCAAGTGTTGATAAGGCTTTTTAAACATAAACTCTTCAGGTTTTTCCAGATCTGACATGTCTTGTTAACTAAGGTTTGCCACTGTAGGCCTAGGCCCTTAACTTGAATTGATTGAGCCCAAGGAGCCCTTTAACTGCTAAAAGTCGTAAGATAAGAATGAAAGACTAAGTTAACACCTATTTTCGGTTAAAGTGAGACACGTCACATATCACGACCCTACACTTATAGGAGAAGATCTCTCATATTAATTGTCTTCCAACTGTCAACGCCACTCTATTATTAATATCAACTTACTACATAATGGTAAATCTTTCTAGATTCTGCACACTAAGCTTACCTAATTATGCCGAAGTACTTTTTACTCTCTTAAAACTCACTGTTAATTAAAGTATCGAAGTAACCATGTCAAACAACTCCTGGCATCATGTCAAGTGTTCTATTTTGCAAGCTTATTATGTACAGAGCCTAATCAATACCGACAAATATTCAGATACAACAATTCCCATTTCATATAATTCAATGTACAAACTTAGCCGATTACATTGGAAATGAACTCAATATGTGTCTCCATGTTAATTCTTTGTTTAAAACCTAGCCGCAACCCTATTATACACACATAAACACGCATATGTATTCCTAAATCAATTGAATTTTACATTTTTTAAATTAAATATTGGATCCTAATCACTAAAATTGTAGATATATATATATATATATAAACTTCTTATATATGAGCACGAGCTACGCCTGACAAAGAGTTGATTTTCTATTGGTTAAAAGAAAATTGTAGGATGTGAAGGTTGACAGGGGATGGGGGACATTATATCTCTTCTATATTTTTCAATAGATACAAACAATGGTATATATTACATTTTTAAGTAATTCGTAATATAAAAACTCACGTTACTACCTAATAGACCATTCTATGTAATTAGCTAATGCTATAATCGCATTATAGGGATGAAAAAAGTGGTAAATAATTAAATTAATAAATTACTTATGAAATTGCTAGATTTGAAACTTGCAGTACTGTCTAAGACAGCTTTCTAAATAGTGATAATTAACTTAAATCGTTGTAGTTTAGTTACATTACCATCAGCCTCTTATTGAGATACCCTCCTACCTTGAGTGATAACATAGACATAGTTGGAAGGAAGAAAAAGAAAAATAAAAAAAAAAGCATAATGATAATTGAGAAAAGATGGTGAATTACTATAGGCATCATAATTAAAATTCAACTATCTATGCTAAAAAAACACTGCCTAATTGTTTTCTCATACATTTCACATATGTCCCTCCGAATTGTCTGGGAAGTTATTTCAATCGTTTCACTATATAGAAGAGATGACAGGATGTAAAATAGGAAGCCTTATCGAGTATTCTCACTTATAGGTCCAAGTTTCTAATATTTTAAATTAGAATTTTGAGACCACCATGCAAATTATATCTCGTGTGACTTGCAGTTTTCAAAATATTCTAGAATTTCGTATTCAACTTTTTTTTTTTAATGTATAAATATGACCACATACACTTTCATCAATATACATATATATACACACACTTGCATAAAGTAGTTCATTATGAGCAATAATATTCAAACTATATCTCCAACATCCTTCAAAAAGAAAATAAGAAATAAATTCCATCAATCATATGTTATATTATAATTTTTTATTTAGACCGTTTAATTGAGTGGGTTATCCTATGACTACCAATTTCCTTCAGCCCAATAACGAGAAATATATTAAGTGCCTAAAACACGAGTGCCTAACATGGATAAGATCAACCTTAAAGGGGTAGAAGCATTCTTATGCACCCCATAGTGGTGAGACCTATCATTCAAGTTTACATGGGAATGGACAAAGCTAGTGTAGTATGTATAGTAGTAATTGGGATGAGCAAAAAAACCTACCAAACAAAACCAATTTACAAAACTAAACCAAACTAAATTAAAAATATGATTTTTATTATAATTGGTTTAAAAATTTTTCAAATTGAATCAAACTGTTAATTTATAATTTGGTTTAAAAAGATAAACCGAACCAAATCGTTTCGTAAAAAAATATAGTAATATTTTGCTTACAACTAAAAAATTTCTTTTATTATAATATAGTATTTAAAAGAATTTTTAGTTTACATTTCCCAAAATGTATATGTATTAAATTTTTATTATTATAATTTATAAATTATATATATAGGTTGATTACAAATTTATATTATATGTTACTTTTATAAATAAAATTAGCTATTATTAAACATTTCCAATTTCTTAGTATGATGAATATTGATTTTATCAACTTTTAATATAATATCATCGGTCATTGTTATCAAATAAATTAAAATATTCATACGAGTACATAATATACGAAAATATTTTCTTAGACTATAAAATATGGTTTAATCTGTAAACCAAAACTGAAAATTTATTATTTAAAATAATTTCTAATTCAATCAGTATAGTTGGTTTCGGAACTTTAAAAAATAGAATAGTAATTTTATCTTTTCATTTGGTTTGAAGGGACAAATAAACTAAGTTAAACCGTACCTGCCCCTGATATGCATAGTACTGTAATGTGTAGTGTGCTTATATCCAGTATCGTTGTGTGTGGAGTGGAGTGGAGTGGTACAAAGCTACCTTAGACCATGTTTATAAAGGGAAACTTCAAAAAGCTTTTTAAAATATCACATCAGCTTTCTTACTAATTTTTAAAATCTTGGGCAGATCCCATAATATCATCACTGTTTGAACTAATAAGTAAAATACAATATTTTTTAATCATTATATATCATATTAATAATATTTTATTTATTTTTACTTAAAGAAAAAAAAAAAGGAAGAGTCGTTTGCTTTTTGCAAATAGCAAAATGGGTGAAGGGTTCTCACCTGACACAAGTCAGCCTTCAACCAATCAAAAGAGAGTGCTTCCACAAGCACCGGGAGAAAATGAAGCACTCAAGGGTGCTTAAGGTTTATATGTCAAAGTGAGGTGGTTCACATGGGAATTCATAACCCTTAGAATTAGTGGTTGTTCTATTGCCTTTTGTTTTAGTTAGTTGATATTTGCTAGTGACAGTAAGTTTCTCAGAAGATAATTTTTCAACTCTCTATTCTAGTCTTTGGCTATGCAGATGTAGTATAACCTTTTCTTTCTTTTTTAGGCAGAAAGCATCTTTTGAGTAATAGAATCGAGCAAGTATGCTCAAGGAGATATCCATAGCTAGAGCCTACAAAATTTCTTTGTTCTCATCAGTGAAATAGCCTACGGTTCTACCTAGAGAACTTGGAGTATAACACATTATGCAAAGGTTTAAAACTAAGTTAACATTTTTAGAAAGGTCTACAGTTTGAAGTGCAAAAATTTATAGAGATTTAGAACCATCAAGTTGCCTTCCATCTAAGATGTCTTCAATGTGAATACTCTTGACTTGAAAGTAACAAATGCTTAAAAATTTCTAAAAATAACCTAGAAGATACTAATGCTACATCTCATCCACCAATTGTACCACAATGAGGTGGTGTTAATTAACAACATTTGCAACAGCTATCAATCTCTATATACATCAGATTTAGTCTAGCATCTGCAGATTTATTTCCTGCTTTTGCAATCCAGAACAAACAAAAGAAGCACTATTGTTAAGGCATCATAAGATGCCCCCGAATATGCCCTGAAACTGAGAGAACTACTCACCTTTGGTGAAGTTTCTTCAATAAGCGTATAGTGCAAAGTCTCTTCTGATTTTTCCAGCTGTTGGAAACACTCCAAAGACTGTGCTTTCTTCTGCTTGAAAGCATTTTTGTACTATATTGGCTTGCATGATAAGGCTGGGAGCAGGTCTAGTTCTCATGAGCTTTACTAAGTTAAGAAACTATTGGGAAGAACGAAGTTACATGATCATCCCAGTCTGAGCTCATCCTTTTTCACTCTTAGATTCAGCTCTAATCTTTCTGATAACTCATGGTGTAGTTGCACAGAGCCAACAAAAGAGCCTTCAAGATATAAGCATGAACAGTGGAAGCAGAAGGCAAGTGGGCATGTTTTTGGGCCAGCATCTGATCATACCACTGCTATGTTTGACTCCATATGCAAATATAGCATTTATGCTCACCATTAAGGAATATTAAGGTTATCCAAAGACAAAAATAGAACCATATATAAAATGATCGGAGATCATCATGAAATTATCTAAAATGCTTTAGCTAATGTTGAAGCTTATATGAAGTAGCTTTGAGCATTTAAGGCAATTTCATGATAATCTCCTCATCCTTCTAAGTAAGTTGCACTTTCAGTTTTTCTTATTCCCTTAATAATCCTTAATGAGGAATATTCCAAATGCCGCATTGGGCATTTGGAAGCAAACATAGCCTATGTCTTGTTTATGTTTATAGCACACTCATTCTGGTCTTTGTTAGCCAAAATCTCCACCTGCAAAAAAACCATATGCAAGTTAGCTTTTAATTTAAGCGACACACTGAATTTCAGCATCCACATATGTATATTTATATGAAGCTCAGTGCAAAAGACTCGGAAGAATGAACGCACATCCACAGCCTGGATGGATTCACCATTTGATGTTTTCAGCTGGTGAACTTCAGCCACAGAGACTAATCTATTGCTGTAAGTGCATCTATCCTGACCCTACAAATTATATAATCAAAGGAGAAAAGAGAGAAGATCAATTACCGAATATATTCCTAACATATATGAAGAACTGAAAACAGAAAGTTCTACATTTGAGAACCCAAAAGATCAATTAACCTCTTACAATCAATGTTATTGCTTTGCTTCCATGTACATCTAATAGACATACACACTAGAAACTGGAAGTCATTCTTTCTCATATATTGATGTAAAAGCACCAGTCTAGACATTGGGGACTCAAAAAGAACCAATATCAAACTTGAAAAGAAAAGTTGAAAAAAAAAAAAGAAAAATCTGAAAAGAATATCCAAAGGTCCTTAGACCAGCAATATACCGCAGTATGTAGTGCATGATATAAAGAAGCAAGCAACATATATGCCATGAGATGACATTACCTCAAAGGAGTATCCGTTTTCTTGACTGTCTTGGAAAAGGGAGAAATAGTAAGCTGGATCATAAATTGAGCCACCTAAGATGTCTTCTGAGTCTGAAGATTGTCTACCAACTGCAGGAGTAGTAGCAGGAGATAGAAGACTATTTCTCAAATCAAAATCTGCTCCTTGGGAAAATCCTGAAACTCCTAGCTGGTAAATCTGGATCCATATGAATGCAGAAGATAGCCTCACAGCGAACCCAACAATTTCCATTGCCAGAGCAAGTTTTACTGAAAATATGAAAAACATTCCATAACTGTCGGAAGAAATGCTCCTGCATGAGAAAAAGCCATTTACCATTAAGGATCCAGTTCTTTTTCAATAATAAACCATGAAAATAGTTATTGACTACGATTCATTTAGATTTATCTCTGTTAAAGAACATAAACACAACAAATATGTTCTTTTCTTACTTGCTTGCAGATCAATGATATCTTGAGCTTCCTCTTTTTAAGGGCCAAAGGAGGAGGGGACTGCAGATACGGGGCTATAAGCAAGGAAGTGCAGGAGAGAGTAATCAAATAAATAGTCCTTGCTTCCAATGCCAGAGGCATCACTAAATTCTGGAGTCCAGGAAGTTGTATCGTACATTGCTCATGGTACCACTCTCCAAAAATGTGTTTTGAAGGACCTTCTATAACGTATACTTCAACACAATAACCAAGTAAGCCACGTGGCCAGATTTCTCCTGGAAAAGCCTTATAATTTATCTATATATTGCTCTTCATTGTAGGATATGTATTGGAAGAATCCAAATTCAACACCAATAATTACATGTTTATTTTACGTGTTGACAATAAGGACTTAGGAAGTGAAGCTTATTCAAGTGAAGAAAGAAAACTTCCCATTTGAATTGATTAACCCAATAATTAATAGAAACAATCATTTATTTCCTATCTCTCTATTAAAATAAAATTTGGCACTGAAATAAAGTGAATTATGTGTTGAAGAACAAATGTGAAATCACACCACATCTATTAAACTTCTAGATTAGTGATTGTGCATCTAAAATAGACATGGCATTGACGAGATCAGTAAAAGAAGAAGGGGGGTTTGGAAGGATGAAAAGGATCTCCTTGCTTACCTAATAAAACCTATGGACTGGTTAAGTTCAGCTTATGCTGTTTAATGATCCCTATAACAGCTAGACCATGTGTGGATATGTTGGTTGAATACATTTTTCAAAAATTGAGAGTAATTTATCCCATTTCTCCCTGCTGAATAGTTGAGCTATGTCCAATAGAGACACTCCATCCATTCTCCATCTTGGGCTAATGCTTTGGAGAATAGCTATTTTTACCTTCTATGATCCACTTTGCAACCTCAACGTGAACTTTTCCTTTAAATTTTCTTCTCTTTGATTTTCATCCAAAAATATCCTATTGAGAACAAGGTTTCAGAAGGAGGATCTAATGCACATGCAACTGCAAATCCTTCCAAGATGACTACTGGAAGGAAAGGAGAAGGATATAAACCAATGTGAAAGCACTAGTCAGGTGGTCACCATATCACGAGCCCTGTAGACCTAAAGACTAAGAAAGCAAACTTGACTCCAGTGACGTCACCAGCTTCTTCAAGGTGGTCAGTGAAAGTTCCACTCCCTGAGGAACATGGAGTGATTTTGCATTTATATGTTTAAGACAATCATCCATATAACGCGGTGCTCATGTCTTTAGTTTATGTAAGTTACCAAATCTCAGGAATTTGTTATGTGCTAATCACCTCAAAAGCTTATAACCCACCATTTAACCATTAGTAGAATTCAAGGTCAATGTGAACCTTTATAAACAATCTCTCCTTGCTTCCTTACTACATAAATTGCAGAAGATAGACCGAAGAGCATCTTCTCCTTCCTTTCCATATGATGTGACAGCACATAAAAGATTTGGATAAGGATGTGATGCTACCTTTTCCCATGAGAATCCCACAAGAAATTTTATCACTGCACGCATAATCAGAATCCAGTTGGCCAGTCCATTCATTATGCACATAAACACAGATCTATGCAAGGAGCTGAATGTTACGTGAATTCACTTCACTGTATCAACTCATGATTGAAGGGGTATGTTCCAAGCAAAGCACATGAATCATCCCTTGACTTTACCCAACAGGAAATTGAGCCCCTAAACTTAGTTGTATGCAATAGGCCATGTAATTCTGTAGTTGTTCATATCAGCCCCCGCACTTAATATTTGATTGAATAAGCACCCGAACATTTTAATTAAAACAGATTGAAAAAATAGTGGACAACTATGCAAGGTCCAATTTCACAAAATAGAGAGTCTGGAAAAAATCAAATAAGCTCTTAATTGAAGCCTAATTACAACTACACTATAGAAAAATTAAAGCACACTTAGAGCTTATCATGAACCTTGTTTGCAAAAATTTCCAATTTATCACAATCCACAAGTTCAAGGCTTGTTTGAATAATTGTAAAATATAGGGCCACAACTGCAGACAAATAAAATCCAGGGCTTCATCGCTCAATGAGCCCTTCTGAGAGCAAAATGGTATGGTTGCTCGAGACATAACAATAATATGACGGTAGACGTAAACACTTTGGGATTGGGATGACACGGTATTATGGATTTGAGTCTCACATCGAATCGTAAGTATGAGTTTCTATAGAATTAAACTCATACACCTTAAGAGCCAGCTCTCGGCAGAGTGGTTCTACCAGCATCTGTATCGTGGTGTCTCTTAGTTAATAAATGCTATGATTGGCCATTTTAGAAGCCTAACAATAACAAGAAACCTTATTGAACATGCCAATAAAACAAAGCCACCCAGACACCACCTTCAGTTAGATTACTCCGGAATCATACTACGATACCAAACAACAAAACACAATCATAAACTCACCATATGTCGTTGGTGAAGAAGATAAACCACGAAATATCCAACAGAATGGCCCCGAACAAAAGCCCCGCATATGTTCGCCCCAGACTCTGGCTATGACTCTCAATGGCCACAAGGGCGAATAAAGCAATCGCCAAATTAATCAACAAAACTCCATTGTACAACGCTCCTAGGGATCCAACCAACGCACACGCAATCTAAACACAAACAATAGAGTTAAAATATATGATACACAGAGAAAGCCGAAACCCTAATGGTATATCAAAAGTCAACAGTGAAATATTTTTCATTTCCCCGGAACCTGGATGTAGATGAGAACAATGGCAATGTATTGGAGCTTATCGTAATCCCGAAGCCAGGGGCGTATATGATATTCAACTGATCGGGACCAACAACGCATCTTATGCTCGCCAATTCAAGTTGGAAGACAGTAATGATAGCACAGTGAAGAGAAAATCATAACTTTAGGATGAAAGTTCGAGAACGTTGAACAAAGGCGTCGAATATGTATGGTGATTGTGCGTTGTATCACAGTGGAAATGTTGAAGAGAAGGTAAGAGAAGCGACGGTTGGCTTTTGTTGCTATGTGGAAGCGAAAGTCAGAGTTAAGAGTGGGACATCGAACTCTTGCATGGTCAAAAGGAATGTATATTTCCGAAAACTGGTTTCAGAATGAAAAGGTCACGTTTGAATCTCGTATTTTTTTTCGGTTATAATATGTAATATTATCGATAAGTAAATAAATAAAAGTATGATAAGAATATAGGCATGAGGAGCACAACATATGTAAATATCCAACTAGTGTAGCTTATCATGTTCATATTCAATTCTACATGAATTCCTATCTAAAAATACTCAACTCATCAATCATGTTTAAGAATCTAAATTGGTAATTCCATACAAAAAGTTCCAGCCCATTTATTGATTGAAAAATCTAAATTAGACGATGCTAGCGGTATATTATCTTTTAACATAATCAAACAAAAGTCTTCATAAAAATATAGTCTAAAAAAATAATTACTTTTTAACCATAACAAATTATAATTCAACAAATAAAAATCTTAAGTAAAATAGGTCCAATTAAACATAATAAAATAATTTGCTCATTTACTACATCACATTAATTGCTAATCTGAGTCATGACCTAATCCAATATTAGTGTCAATATTCATCGCACCGTGATAGCTTTTTAAAAAATACTATCAAAGAGACTACATTAGGAAAAAAAATATATTAATATGGTGCTAAGGAATGAAATAATTCCCCATCCCCTCTTCATCTTCTTCTCTTACTTTTATATCATGAAAGCACAATAGATATACTAAAAAATCATGATGATCCGAAAGGCACATAAATTATGTAAATCCATCTACCTCAAACGCTAATTTTTTCAGGAACAAAATCCTATGATAGTCAAAAGAAACGTGCTTAATATTATAGAAAAGATAATATCACCTTTTAACACATGTATTAAAGTAAGACATTGTATATTTTATTAAAGAGGAGATTGTAAATGAAACCTACATGTATATCTCGATCATCATACAAGTTATGACCATGAACTCTATAAACAAAGTGAACTCCCTGATCACAAATAAAACCATTGAAGCCACTAAATTCCAATTTGAAACGTATTGCTAGAAGTGTAAAACTAAACCAAAGATATAAAGTAAAGTTCTAAGTTATCGTTTACACAAGGTCTCCACTGAATATAGATTAAAACTTATGTTGATAACATGGAAAAGAAAGTGATAACCCTAGTCTTCAACGAGTTGGCAAGTGTTGTTGATAATTTTTCATCTAACTCAATATTGGGGTTCCTTGAGCTTGCAAAATAGCAAAGTTGTTAGAATGGGTGCTTAAGTTTCCTTCGGCATGATCACTTCGATACTTAGGTTAGTCACAATTGTTTAGAAGTAAGAAGAAGCTAGCAAGTAAGGTAGATTCAGTATGTAATCTCCTCCTTTTGCAGGTACCTGAGTGTTGCTATTTATACTCGTGGCCTATAGGGTTTTGATCAGATTAGGCAACTAGGCATAGGTCCTGGTAAGTTGTAATCGGTACGGCATGGGCTTGACGTGATAGCCTACTGATGGGCATGGTTGTGTCCTACTCCATAATCATTCCTTTATATTTTGTTCTTAGTAAACAATTAAGAAAGGGGATTGAATTATTGTTATGGAAAAATAAGTTCTAAACGATTTTTATTTTTGATATTCAAGATTAATTAATTATATTAAATTTGGTCTTTAATTCTTGATGTATTAAAAATATTAACAAACTTAAATTAAAGATTTTCATATGAATGCAAAGTCAACTAACTCTTAATCTAATCATTCTTCTAACTTTTGATTATGTGATGATACTTTTAATAAATATGTAATGCGTAATCAGACAAATAATCACGTAAATAGTAAATAAATTGGAAGTAAAATAAAAGGTGGAGTTAAGAAGATCGAGCATTGATATATAGTAGATTTACTTTATGTGCTAGTCTACTTGTCTAGCCTATGGCCAGGGATATGGTTCTCTATATCGTAGTTGCACTATTCGAAAGAAACTAATATATAAAGGTGAACAATTCCCAAAATCCTATCTTGCCTACAAATTGTATATCTACAAAATCTTCCTTTAAATTCTCTTAAATAGTCTCTCCACTAATTTTAAGAGATTGGTAACTCTTTTGAGGATTGCAATGGATGCATTCAAACTTTTACTTAAAGCTCAACAATAATAAGTTCCTTGTACTTTGTCTCAGGTCTTCGACTTTCTTTTTGTTCTTATGATCATAAAAACATGTATAAGTTCAGTAATGAACTTTTGTATAGCATGTAAACTTATACTTTTTCTCTTTTCTTATCTTTTTCACTTCTTCTTCGTCATTGATCACTTTTTCTCTTTATATTTATTAAGGAGCTTTTGCTTCTTACTGTTCATTGTTTTTCTCAAGGCGTTGAGTTGTCGGGCTTTGATTGGATCTAGAGAAGGTAGAGCCTTTTCTTTCTAACTAGCTCTTCTTCTTCTTCTTCTTCTTCTTCTTCTTTAATTTTTCTTAGGTTGTGTGCTTAGAATGGTTCATTTTCATTTCTCGAGAGTTTCTAACGTGTGAGTTGGTTGAGCTTCTTATGAGTTTAGTTAGCACAGAGTTCAGTCATCAATATGGCCCTTCTCATTAGATGAAGCGGCTTAATTCTACCATACGGTTGGGGGCACTCAAATGTCTAATGATCCTTATCGTGAATAGTGATATTCCATTCAATGTGATTTTCAGTGCTATTTCTTACACACCTTGCCCTAATAAATAAGAGTTTTAGGCTATGGCATATCTTGCAAAAATACTCCTTGGTTTTGTGTTCTTCCTTATTTTTCTTTGAAAATTTTAGAAGGTTTTTGAAAGTCTTCAAGAGTCTTTAAAGAAAAGAAATCCTCTTTTTGTCCTATTTCTTTGATGGAGCATGCTAAGCGTCAATCTCTTGGCATATTCTTGTTAAGCTAGAGATTTTGTTTATGGAGTCTCTTCCTTTTTTCTCTATGGAGATTTAGTTCCCCATTTTAATTATAAGGGAACTTCTTCAGCTCAAAAGGAGTTCTTCGGAAGGTACCTTAGGGAACTTTAGCTTCCCAATTTATCTGGGAAATCTACTTATTGTTTTCTTATAAGGAGGGTAGAGTAAGCTAAGCAGACCTTATAGTCATCCTACACTAATAATGGAACTTTAAACCTAAGGTGAAATTGTTTAAGGAGGCTCATCCGATACCATGGGGCCATGGTCCTCTACTATCTTCTTTCCTTTGACGAATCCAAACCCATTGCCTTCTCTCTAGGTATTCAAGGTTTAGCTAAGCTATTAATAGTGATGCTTTTCACCCTCAACCTTGTCTCTCTGCCAACCTTCACAAAGATCATAAAGGAAGGGTTAATGCTTGTACTAGGGTTGAAGGTTCATTGTATGTTGGCTTAACAATTAGAATGTGGGTTAAAGTAAGACTATTTCAAAGGATGGGGCATCTTGGACGAGGGCAACAAGGAGTGGCACTAGATGAAATGCTTCAACAAGTTTAGGGAGACTCCGATCAAGTAACTTCACTTGTAAGAAAAGATTCTTGTAACTCTTTCGTTATCATTCATGCATTAAGAAAGTTTGATGGTAAAGGAACCAACATGGTGAACAAAGGGGGGATGCAAATGCAGTAGACTACAGAAGTTGACTCTTTAATGAAGAAACGTCTTTCGTTATTTCTTGAAGACAGTTATTATGTAAACATCACAAATATTTGGTTCTTAATCTATGGTAAGTCATGGAAGGATGGGTTAATGTATTTAGACAATGTTGTGGCTTATAGTGCTATAGTCGACATTTTGAAAGGTTTGGCAACAGGGCATTTGCATGTTGAGCATAGTGATGGAGCAAACGCAAACATTGCAAGTGGTTAGGATACAGGTAGCGGTGTTGTAGACACTCAATTTTTACTCCTTAATAGTTTTAATTTTAGTTTTTTAAATAGGGTCCTAACTCAAAAATAAGAAAAATATTAAAAAATAATAATAAATAAAAATAAAAAATGATGAAAATACAAAAAGAAAAAAGAGAAAAGGAAAATTATAAAGATTTTTAAAATATAAATTATTTTAGGGTTAATTAGTTTAGTTTTGATCTGGCTCAAATAGTTTTAGAGAGTTGTTGAGTTTAAATATAAATTAATTATATAAAAAATAAAGGTATAAACCAATAGTCTAACGGTAAGATACTTGAGTAGTGAATTGGAGTTAGATTAAAGTTTTGAATTCAAATCTCGTTACACATATATGTGTTTTTTATCTTTTACCATTTTGGATTTTATAAATAAGAATGGCATGGTGCGAGGATGAATTTTTCTTTGAAGAATACGAAACCAAACATCACTCTCACCCAACAACAAACAATAACCTAGCCCATTTATCAGCATGGCCATTGCAATATAGCAAAAACCAACTCCACACTCCATACCGAGCAACGACATAGACCGCACAGTAAGCAAGCATGAGTTCTTCGCCTAACTTTATCAACGACGAGTCACTGTTGCATAAACGATCACAGCAGCATCGAGCACAAGCTCACAGATCTAGCACTAGTCATGCGACAGCCAACAGCAGCGGCTGATCTTTATAACACCAATGCTGTATCTAATACTGTCCCAATACCCTTACAAAGCATGCCGCTGACCGCCGACTAATTGCACTCCTGCGCACGAATCATCCTCTTCGATCGTAATCAAGATGCCTTCTACTTCACCAAGCCTAATCACAACAATGGCCCACTACACCGTCCCTGAACATGCGACTATTCTCCAAGAAACCGCAAATAGCCAACTCCCAAACGTTCGCTCAACGAATGTCCTTCTACGCTAGTACTACACACTCCAGCGAGAATCTTAAACTATTGCACGATACTGTCCCGTGCAACTCCTGCCAAGACCACTTTCGCTTGACGACTGTCCTTCTATGCACGGTGCAGTAATTCCCAAGCCACGAGCCTCTCTCCAACACGTGTTGGATCAGGGACGAGCTCCATCCACGCCTAACAACTCTGCATCCAAGCAGTCTACAACGCCACACAATCACTAGCTACACATGCCTTGACATCGCCCCACTCTACTGTTACTACTCCGATCACTGCTGGACACTCTACAACACAGCACATGCCATACCCAGTCGCGCTCCTCTGTTGATCGCATTTCATCGCTGCCGCGCTCCACAACTGACCGCACTTTGTCGCTGCCACGCTTCGCTCGCGTCTCCGATTATCGAAGACATCCTATACTCTGTTGATCCCACGTAGTTACAACCGAATAGAAACAGCAAGGCTAAACTGTCCTTCACTACACGCACCAAATAGTAACTCATATGCGAGTTCTAGTTTGTTTCCCTGTTTGAATTTTTTATTATCACTATTCCATCATTATTAGATTATTATTTCTTTAATTATTGAACATGGCATGTGTATACATAAATATTAGTTTAGGAGATTTATTAGTATTAGTTTTTTTATATGTTAGAGTATATTATATGATATTACTAATTTATTTAGGTAGATACTTGTTTAGTAGTAATAATGTGTATATATACATACATATATATATATATATATATATATTGGTTTAGGAATTTTTTTTAAGATTAGTTTTTTAGAATTTCTTACTTAAAAAATCAATTTTTTAGAAGTAAAAATTAATAAAATCAATAAGATTTTTAGGGTGTTTTAGAGAGTTATTTGATCACTAACGAGTTAGGATCTTATAGATTTTTTTAAATAAACTGAATTAATTAACAACATAAACTCAATTAGTTTTCGAAATTAAAATCAACTAACACACTGAAATTTTCACAAAGAATTACGATTGTTCAATCCTAGCTAGCAGATACATAGACACCTTCGGGACAACGATAAAATATGTAGAAACTTAGGTTCTCTTTTCTTTTAGTTTTCATTTTTTTCTTAAAAAATATTATAATTTGAAGAATAAACTTAATTTTGGTACATAGATAGTAGTACCCCTTAGGGTTTAATAGGTTAGTCTTCGAATTCAAAATCCTCTATCTTCGAATTCAAAATCCTCTAATTTTTCATTCAAATTGAAAAAAAAAATCGGTAGCCAAATTGTAATCAATCTACCTATTGATTATGATTTTTGTTTTTCTCGACTCCAGTTGGGTGACAACTTCAAAAGTTATTTTTTAATAAAAAACTAGAATTTCCCAATTTCTCTAGTCAAAGATTAATATTAAATGGGTTAGGGTTTAATATTAATCGAAAAGTGAGCAATCAAATTCAATGAAATTCAGGCTCAACAAGTGCAAACATAAAAGAAGAGGAGGAAGTTTTTGAGGTTGATTGTTTATCAGATGATGATCAAAAGGAGATACTAGTAGTTTGGTAGGAAAAAAAATCATACCTTGCTTGTAAGGTTAAATACATGGTTGAGGGGTTGTAGGTTCCTATAAATTTCATGTTTAAGGATTAAAGGGATGAGATTAGAAAAAAGGAGAGGAAATATGAGGATTGAGAGATAAGGGAGAAATGATACTGACTATGTATTTTTCAATGAAGAAGGGAGTTTTTACTCTTAACTCCATTGAGGGGGCAATGTTGTTCAACTACATTGTAGGGTGAAGATTAGAGTTTGCTGTGATCTTGAAAATGAAGTGCTACATATATGAATTGGGATAATTTTTCATGAGCAAAGACATATATGAATTAAGATGACTTTTCATAGCCTTTCTCAATTTAAGGAGGCAATGGAGTGATATTCAATCCACCATAATTGTTATCTAAGACTTACATTGGCTGATAAGAAAAGAGTTTAGTACAAGTGTAATAGAGGGGACTACCCATTTGCCATATTCACCTCTTGGAGAGAGAGACACCTACCACTTTGTTGTGAAAACTTTTAATGAGAAACATAGTTAGTATTGTAGGCCATCATTTGTCAGAAAAAAGAGTTACTCACCATATGCTAGCTAGACACTTCCTACCTTACTTATGACAAACACCTAACATGAAGTCGAATAAGTTGAAAAAAATAGTTCATGAGGAGATGCATGTAGACATGATGTAAAGTCAGTGTTAGTGTGCAAAAGAGAAAGCCGTAAAAGAAATTTATAGTAGGTATGAGTTGGAGATCGGCTGAATGTGGTAATATGCATATGTATATAGGATAGCATCAAAAGAACATGAGAACATAGTCTAAAAGGCCAAGTTCTTGGTAGACCACTCTTTTTCAAGAGACTATCCATTTGCTTTAAAGGATGTAGGATGGCATTTATTAAAGGCTATAAGCTCATTTTGGGACATGATGGATGTTTCTTAAAGGGGGATTTGAAAGGAAAACTCTTATCTGCAGTTGTAAGTGACACAAATGATCAAATGTACCTTATTGCTTGGGCATACATAGAAGGTGAGAACATAGACATCTGGAAGTGGTTCTTGGATACACTATCACCATTGGTTAGCATTAACTCATCTAGGTTCACCATCATTGGTAACATGCAAAAGGTATTCTTTTCAAAGCTCAAAATCTTCATCTACATTTTGTACATCATTTAAGTACTAATAGGGTACTTGTTGTCTTATAGGGTTTAATGGAAGTAATGAGGCAACATTACCCCGTTATAAAGCACAAGTTTTGTATTCGCCATTTTTTTGCAAATTGGAAAACAAAATCACAAGGGTGCCAAACTTCAAAGATTGTTTTGGGCCACATGCAAAGAAAGAATAATTAGATAGCTTGATAAGGGCTCGAATCTACAATTGAAGCTCAAAGCATGTTTAGATATGTTGAGAGTTAATCCAAATCGATGGTGTAAGGCATTCTTTAGCCATGATGTAAAGTGTGATGTGGTTGATAGTAATATTGTCGAGCCCTATTTTGATTTTTCTTAATTTAACTTATATTAAGCTTAACTCGCTTAATATAAGTCACTTGATATAAAATTAAAGAAAAATATTTTTCATTAAAAAATGTTTAAAAAATATTTTTGAAAAGCAATTTCAGAGTTAGACCAATAAAATTGATAAAAAAAAATATTAGGGTTTTTTTGGTGGAAAAACTCTAATTAGGTCACTAGTTCATGGATTTCTAAAAAAATTCATTTTTTAGAAAATAAACCAGAAAACTAAGCTTGAAAGCTAACTTAGTAAGACTATAGTCACCATATAAAAATTAAAAAAAAAAAACTAACTAATAGGCCTCTATTTTTTACAATTTTTCTAATAATGTAAATATATGTGTAAAAACATGAGAAATTCATGGAAATGATTTTTCATTATTAATTTTTCAAAAAAAAAATTTCAATTTTTATGATTACCCCGAATGTGCCTATGTACTTGCTAATGTATACTAGAAAACTTTAGTATATTGATAAATTTTATTTTTAAAGACGGACCATGTTTACATATTTATCCATTTGACTTTTATTTAAGAAAAATCCTTAAAAAAAATCTAAATTTTATTTCCAATTTAAAAACCTAAAGAAAACCTAATTTTGAAAAAAAAAAGGATTTTTATTTTTTTTTTAAAAAAAAACTTGATTACATGAGAAAACATTTTTTTTTTTTAGAAAAATCCCTAAAATATCTAAAAAATGCAATTTTTACTCAAATCTTCTAAAATATACAACTTTATTGTAAAATATGCAATTCTTAACCTAAGGATATGAATTTTGATAAAAGATACAATTTTTATATGCAAGTTGCAATTTTCATGGAAAAGATATGCAATATGAAGCTTCATAGAAAATATGCAATAAAGATGCAGTTATTATGGAAAAGATACAACTTTTATGGAAAAGATGCCATTTTTATGGGAAACATGTATTTTTATGGAAAAGATGCAACTTTTATAGAAAACATAATGTAATTTTTAATTGAAAAATGCGAATTTTATAAAAATAAAAATCTTATTAAAAAGATGCTAGAAAACTAACTTTAGGATACCAAACATCAATTGAATAAACAACAAACCTACAGACTGCGTTCGTGTTCTAAGTTAGCAAAAATTGTATTAGTAAATGTTTCATGCCAAACAATAATACTAACTATACAAATTGATATGATTTTGAATAATGCATAATTAACATGCAAATAATAATAATAAAAAAAAGAGCTTAGATAATTAAAACCAAAATATTTGCATAAAAGAAAAATAAAGTTATTATGAATGCATTTAAGAAAAACTATAAAATCTAAAAATTCAAATAAGAATAATAGACGAAAAAAGTGAAACTAGTAACTAAAAATAAACTACCTGAATACAAAAAAACAAACAAAGTTAGTGTGAACCATTAACATTTTTTGGAATTTTTATCAAATAACTAAGGCAACTAGAAAAGAATAATAATAAAATGACATAAAAATGCAAAACCTACCAACTAGACTAGTAGGTACAGGTTGGATATGGCACGGTTCAGAGCTCTAATAGGTTTAAGTGTGATCGCAACATGGATCTTAAACCAAGTACAAAGTAAAAGGCAACGAGGACTTCTTATAAGCAGCTCCATTCACCTTTTCAAGTGCAAATCGCATCTTCATAGGGATTTTATTGGTGAAAAATCTATTAGTGACAATGCTACGAGCTTTTTGTGGTGGTTTATGCAATGTTTCAAAAGTAGTGGTGGTAGCAGTTGTTGGGTAGTATGGTGGTGGTTGTTTCAACTTGAAGGAGTGGGGTTTTGGGACGCAAGGAAGTCATTGGTGTGGTTGGTTTTATATAGGGTAGTGTTTTGAAGGGTAGCTAACACGATTGGGTTTTTGTTTGGGTTCGCACTAAGGGTTATGGTAGCAGTGGAAAGAGGTTACATTTGGGTGTTGGAGTGTTGGTGAGTCATGTACGGTGGTGAACTCGTGTAGTGGTAGTATAAAGAGTGCACTAAGCTAAAGAGAGTGTGGGGTCAGGTTAAGAGAGAGAGAGTGTTGCGTGTGCTATCATTTGTGCAACCTTAGGTGAAAGTGATTGTGTTCAAGTGCTTCCTGAACTATTGTGTTTATAGATTTTCAATTTTCATCTTAGTTAAAGCTTCGGATCAACATATATCATTCATGAGCAACCATGGATAAAGCTTAAGAATCTTTGATTTTTCCAAATCTTCAAATATTTGTTATTAATCTAAATCTTTGTGATCTTTGAACTTTTTTATAATGATTTTATAAGTTTACATCTAAATCTACAAAAAAATATTGAAGATTCGACCAAATTTGTTCTGGATCTATGTTCTAGAACTCTTGGCCACATTTGTGTTGGGGAAGATGATGTCCATGTGGTAAGCACGTGATTGAATAAATTTCTTGTCATCTTATGCATTCAAAATTACATTTGAACTAGTTAAATTAGGCCTAACTTTAATTTTAACTTGCAAACCTAAGCCCAATTAGCTCCAACTTATTTTAAAATAACTTGAACTTATTTAAATTGGTCAAAATATACAGACTAAAGATTGTCAATACAAATTTGATTTAATAAATTCTAAATCTTATTTTTTATTTGTCTAGTTAAAATTATTTCAAATTAAAATTTCAAATTGAACAAAGGCCCACTTACATGAATTCAAAATTTTGCTAGACATTTCTCAAAAAAAAAAAATGTAATGAAACCCAATTTATTTTTAAGACTTCGAATTTATTAAATTGCATGTATATTTTATTATTACCCTATCTAACCATAAATGATTAACTTGACTTGAACACTTTTGGCAGGATTTTTATAAGTTTTTAATGGCAAGTAAGAGATATGGGAATAACATTTGAAAAACCTTTGTGCATATAATCAATAACTCTCCCTTTTAGAAATGTTTCCTATCTTTTAACATCTATCATATAAAGAAAAATTTTGCCCATTTGACGTTAAATGACATCTTGAGAAATGCCAGGTTTTGCTCAATTACCTTTAACATGATTGTATTTGTAGGACCTTAGTTTTAAAAGAGTTTTTGAATGTAGTGTAAAAAGTAAGTGCTTGATAAAGAGCAATAGATTCAAGTGGTTCCAATGCAATTGATTCAAAATCTTTTTTATCCATCATTTGTATTTTTTTTTTCAATTTTTTGTGTTTCTTCTATTTTTCTATTTTTTGGGCTTTTTTCTTATGTATTTTTTGTAAACCTAAGCAAGAATAGAAATAAATAATTAAAATTAAAAATAAAGGATGACAAAAAGGGAGTGTTTACAAATATGTCTAAGGCTTTTAACTCCACAATTTTAGAAGCTTGGTACATGTCCATAATATCTATGATGAAGTACATAAGGAAGTAGATCATTGATAGAATTGTAAACAAGAGGGATAAGATTGAAAGTTAAAGATACAAATTTCCCGAGCAAGTGTATAAAAAGATAGAAAGGAATAAAAGTGCGAGCTTAGGTTATCATCCACTACTTAATGGTAGATTTTCTTTTGAAGTTCATTATCAAATAGACAATCATTGTTGTCAAACTTGTTAAGAGTAGCCGTACTTGTCAATCGTAGGGTTTGAGTGGTATTCCATGTCCATATGCTTATAGTACTATATTATATATTAGCTAAGATGTAAAGAACTATATTAACGAGTGGTACATGATGGATAGATATAAGTGTACACATAGCTACATGGTGGACCAAATTCCAAGTTATAAATTTAAGAAAAAGACCAATCAACCAAAGATGATTCCACCGATTATCAAGAATTAGCTTAGCCAAAAGAAGAAGAATAGGAGAAGAGAAGAGGGTGATCCTAATAAGGACTATAGTAGGCCAAGCCATGTGATGTATTGTGAGCTTTGCAAAGGGAATGGATATAATGAGAAGAAGAAGAAGAGAGGTGTGGTGATTGCATTTACACTTTTATATTGTAATAAATTGTTAAAATTTGATATATTCATAGGTATAGGGCACTGATATGTACTATCTCATAGGGAGCTCTAACTGGTAGCGAAGATGCAAAAAATAGTCCTACTGAAAAACATGGAAGTGTTACTAGAAATGACAACATTTAAGGTGTTTAATTGTGGAATTTTAGTTTTTTTTTTTTACAAATTGTTTATATATTAAGTGTGTTCTCATCACATTACTACAATGATAATGTGGTTTAAAGGTGAAAATTGCCATTTGTGGAATTGATGCGGAATGTAGATTGGTAGGAAGTGGACAACTAGCCGAAATTGATGGCATCGGCATACATGATGAGGTAGGTAACTATTGTTCATAATCATGAGAAAAATAGCTTAAAAGTAACAATTAACAATGGAAGAAAAACTAGCATTTACGTAAAGGACAAGAAGAATGCAATTAAAAAAAAATTGTTGACTCTTTATAGAATATATAAAGAATCCATTACATCCCTTATCATGAGATGTTGATTATAATATATAATTTTTTTTTTTTTTTGGGGGGGGGGGGGGGGTTATTACTAACATATACGATGCTAATAACATAGTTTGTCAAGAATCAAAGGGTTTGAAGAAGTTTGTTCATCCTTGGCTATGTTTGATTTGTAGGAGTTGAGCTAGAATTTGATTGTGTGCCTATTTGGATTTTGCTTCTTACACGTTTCATTTTTGTTTAAAATATGATACTTGGGAAATTCTCTATTCTCTAACCAAACATTCGAGGTTACTTGGGTGATAATAGTAATGGTTTTTATTAGTTTAGATAATTATTATGATCTTAATGAGATTTGAGTATGTTTGTATTGATGGTGGTGATAATGCCAATTTGAAGGTTGATTGTTGATAAAAAAGGTTAATCAAGTGATATAATGTGGCACTACATGTTGGTGGTGAAGAAAATTTGGTAATAGTTTGATGGAGTGTCGATTTCTAGAGATAGAGGATCGACTATTGGACCCCTCACCCGAACTCGCCTTCGAGGCTTACAATCTCTCACTAGAAGGATCTTGTCTTCTCAACCTGCTGAGGAGAAGTTTTAGTACATGGAACAGTTATGAAAGAACTCCTTAAGGTCCCAACTCGAATACATTCTACTTTACTCAAACTCTTACCCAGTAGCCGACCTGTCGAGTGTAGAGTCTAAGGTCCCTGTACGCCGAGCTCTCCTTTTCCATCCTACCAAGTTGTAGCCTCACTCAATTACCTTAGCAGCTTTCAACATAGCTTAACAACAACAGCCTTAGCATCGGCTTAATTCAGCTACAATGCCCCAAGATTCCTAAAGTGTGTACCCATTAATAGTCTGCCACCTGTCCTTTATTTTTTTACATTTGTACTATATTTCTTTTTGTCTTTTGTCATATTTACTCCTTTTGCTTATACTATGAATCTTCTTTTTACATTATCCTTTATGTAATTTTTTATAATTGTATTGTTGTCCTAAAGGGCTTACTATAAATAGTACTTTTTTATTGTAACCACAAGGAGCTTAAACACATTATTGTTAATGAATATTCTTATTATTATGAGATACCATTCTCAGAGCACATCCTTCTCACACTCTTATCCAATCTTACTAGGTAGCCTGAGATTAGTGGCGAGTGAACCTTAATATCAGCTTGTGCATCATATCAAGTGAAATACCAAGTCGTGTAGTATTCCTTAGTGAGTCATATCTAGAGAGCAGCTTCACGGAAGCTACTGTATTTGTTGACCCACTTCCTTTTTCTTTGATATCTCAAATGATCCACTTAGTTACTATCTCCTACGATAAGCCCTAATGATTAATTAAGCTTCTAGACACATCATATAATCTTGGTATCAAAGTTTGAGGTTACGATCAATAGCTAAGTATTGTAGTAACTATTTTAGTTCTCGTACTTTCTAATACTCTGTTTTCCTGTTTGGAAAATAGAGTAAGTCTTTGAAGTATTGTATTGCATACAATTTAGTAGAGTGAGTAGGTTTTTGTATTGACTAAAGCACTTGTTGAGCTTTACAATAAGAATGTTGAACCCTAGTGCTTAAGGAGAGATTAATGGTCCTAAGAATGATACTCATGGTCACGATCGTGTTACCCAATAGACTTTATGAACTACTGACGAGTAATTGCAAGACCTTACTACTATTGTAGCCAACCTAGCTATATCTATACAAAGGGTAGTGGAGAATAAGCCTCGGGAGAGAGTTGATGAATGAAGCCGAGAAGATAAGTAGTTGAGCATAGAGCATAAAAAATTGTTAATGTGAACCCAACTTCACCCTGACATGTTGATAGGTTTGTAAGAGAAAACTTGAGTTAGATGAAGTTGAGGAGTATGGGGAAAAGGAAGAGCAGTATGACGAATTCAAAGAGCGTGAGCTCCATGCTCCTAGAGGAGCCAAATACTTTAAAGTACAAATTTTAAGCTTTAATGGATTTGGTAGTATTAATGACTACCTAAACTCGGAGGAGAAGATTGAGAAGATATTTAACTTCTACAATTATGAAGACTCGATGCATATTTAGGTAGCTCCTTTAGAATTTTCTAGGTATACAACAATGTGGTGAAAGAAATTGCAAAATGTATGTCAATGAGCCCAACGTAAAATCCGAACCTAAAATGAGATGAAGAGAGTTTTGAAGAGTAGTTTTGTATTAGGACATTATGAACAAGACAACTTTTGACACTTTTAGGAACTCAAGCAGGGCAGTTGATTTATGGATAAATATGTTTGAGAGTTTTAGCTATTGATGATCCACTGTAATGTTGATGAGCCAAAAGTGTGGACTGTAGCCAGCTTCATTTTTGGACTAAGATCTAAGATTGGTAATGTAGTGGAGGTATAGAGGCTTGGAAATCTGGATGAGACCACTTGAGTGGCATAAATGATCGAAAGGCAAAGGCAAAGGCAAAATTAGCTCGACTAAGCATAGAACAGCCGACCAAGCTTACTGAGCAGAATTGGTATGCCGAGTTGACTTGGATATGACTGAGTTCAATATAGCTTCGAGGTTGACTACTGAGGTCAGATGTTAAACTAACCTTATGATGGCCAAGGAAAGACTAAGGCCAAGGAGCTTGAGGTCAAAACGGATCAAGGTCAAAGCTCTGGTATGAAGACTCCAGAGATAAAGTGTTTCAAGTGCCTTAGTTTTAGATACGTGGTTAGTCAATGTCCAAACTGACATGTCATGACCATTAAAGGAGAGAAGCCCTAATTCAAAGTGGAAAGTTCTAGTGAAGGAAAGGAAGAAGAAATGGATGTTAATCATTTGTTTGAAGAGTTTTAGGAAGATTCTAATGCCCAGATTTGACCTGAAATGGAAGAATATCGTATGGTTATATGAAGATCTCTCGATACCTTCACCTTTGATGAGAATGAGCAAAGAGAAAATCTCCTCCATACGAACTGTCGAGTGAATTACAATCTATGTACTTTGATCATTAATGGAGGGAGTTATACCAATATCATAGCATAGGGAGTAGTAAAGGCTTTAACGTTGTTGACTTGTCCTCACCCTAAGCCTTACAAGATTTACTGGCTTAATAAGAAGGGAGGTCTACTTGTTTCTGAGCAAGTCAGAGTACCTGTTACTATTGGTGATAGATATAAGAGTGAGATGTTGTGCAATATCTTACCCATATGTGCTTCATACATACTACTTAGTTGACTCGGGCTATTTGATTTGAAAGTACTAAATATAGGAACACTTATATGTTGCAAAAGGATGGGAAGAAGGTTATATTGACTCCTATGAGCTCGAAAGAAGTTCATGAATCTTAAGTTAAGGTTTCTAAATCCTTGTAGAAAAAGTCCTTGGTGATTCTTGAGCATAATTTTCCAAGGATGTCAAAAAGGAGGGTTCGTACTCTTATTTATCAGAAGATTACTTAAGCATAAAAAGGTCGAAACATTACTAGCTAAGGTATATACCTTGCTCTAACTTATGCTAACCTGTTTCCTATTGAGGTGCTGACAGGTTTACCCCTTATCAGAGGTATAGAGCATTGTATCGACCTCCAGCCTAGAGCTGCTCTACATAATCTACTTGCCTATAGGCTCAATCCCGAGCAAGCAACCAAGTTAAAGAAATAGGTTGACAAGTTGATTGAAGATGGATATGTCTGAGAGAGCATGAGTCCTTGTATCGTACCAGTAGTCCTAGTACCAAAGAAGGATAGCTCATAGAGAATGTGCATTGCTAACCGAGCTATCAACAAGATCACTGTTAAGTACTGATATTCGATCCTATGATTGGATGATATGCTCGATAAGTCGCATAGTATGTGAATATTTTCAAAGGTTAACTTAAAGATTAGCTATTACTAGATCCAAATGAGACCAGGAGATGAGTGGAAGACTGTTTCAAAATGAAGGATGGTTATTTGAGTGGTTAGTGATGCCATTTGGGCTTACAAATGTATTAAGTACCTTTATGCAACTTATAAATCATGTTTTGACATCCTTGATAGGAAAGTGCGTTGTGGTTTATTTTGACAACATTTTAGTGTATAGTGTTGACCTCAACTCTCATGTCAAGCACTTGAAGTCTATATTTGATATCTTCTAAGCTGAACAATAATTCGGCAATTTTGAAGAAATGCGTGTTCTGTTAGAGCGAGGTGGTATTCCTCGAATATGTTTTCTTTAAAGTAGGCATCAAAGTTAATGATGAGAAGTTTGAGCTATTCTTGAATGGTTGATGCCAACCAGTATTGCCAAAGTTAGGAGTTTTCATGTTCTAGCTTCGTTTTATCGAACATTCATTCGAAACTTTAGTTTCGTAGCTACCTTATTGACCGAGCTGACTAGGAAGAACTTTGAATTCAAATGGTCCAAGAAAGCTTAGAAGAGTTTTGACGATGTAGGTCTTGTGTAAGATATCAAGAGAGGGGATGAATTGTTATCTTTTGTAAAAATGAAACTTTTTCAATTTTTAAAACAACTTCTCTCTTAATAACTTAAATGGTGTGAGAAGTAGTAGAAAATTGATTGTCTCACTTAGTCATAAGATAATAAATCAAATATTAAAATGCAGAAATAAATAAGATAGAGATATAGAAGATCAGACAATCGATTTAAAGAGTTTCAGTCTTTTACCTACCGTTCTCTTCTAGCTCCACTGTTAAAGACCCAATCTTCCTCACCGGTATTGTTCCATTAGTCTAAACTTTCACTAATAAAAAATGAAATTGAGATTAGAAGGATATCCAATCATTTCTCTACCCTGTCCCACTAGCTCTTACCTAAGCTAAACACAAGCCTACAGAGAACTCTCTAATCTCACACTTACTCAATTACAATATCAATAATATTTACTAGAAGATGAGATAATACAATCAAAGATCTCTTTAAAATATTCGCACAAAAACAAAAACAATGAAATGAGAAAATTTTTTTTGCTTAGTTTCTGATTAAGTTTTTTACATAGTTTCTGATAGTCTACATGAGAGAATTTTTGAAATTCAGTTCTAATCTTTAGTATTATGTTCTATACAGAGTGTATATCTCTTGTTTCTTCAGCAGGTTAACTTATATTGTATTGTTTCTTAAAGTAACAACTAACAGTTAGAAATAATTAGATCAAGATATGTTTGGGATTTGACTTCTTCTTCAAATTAATCTCCAACTTTGAGATTTAAATCTCCAAAATAAATGAAGTCAAAATTCGTCTAAAAAATCAACCTTATTTTTTGTCTTTGTAAACTTCAACATAAAGCTTAAATATCTACTAAAAATTTATCTTTTCCATAAATGGATATATCTCACTCGTTTTGAATTTGAAATACATTGCAAATCTTCACCATATCTCTTCATAATTTGAATTCGAAAACTATTTCCAAAAAATTTTACATCAAATATTTATCCATATCTTTGTCCTCTCTTATTTGAATTTCAATTGAAGATATTTCTCTAAGCTTAATCTATATCCCACTCATATCCTTGCGAATATATCCTCATCTTTTTCTCTTCCTTATTTTAAATTTGAATCCCATTTGCCATATCCAAGTAAGCCGTCGATTATGTTTTGAACCAATATGAATAGTATAGCAATAATCCTTTGTTATTCATGTCCTTGCATTGTCCATGTTGTTGCCATATTAAAGAAATTAGCTCCATTATTTTGTTAAGCACGAATGATTTGACTTAAAATACTAGTTGTTTACTTATGTTAATCCTCGAACTCATGACTTGCAAGGGTAAATAAACCCAACCATTAAACTACCACGATAGAGATAAAAGCTTGAAAATTAGTACCTAGAATCATGAATTCCAATTATCAAAGCATTTGGCTTGATGTTTAACACATCCAATTTCTTCACACATTAAAATGCATGTAGTGAACAACTCCTTTCCCTTTGTAATAAAAGCTAGAACGGTTTGCCATACTAATGAAGACCAAGACTGTTGATTTAATAATCTTCACATAATTAAATCTTTGTCTACCATGAATGCGGTCCACACTTTAAAACGTTTAGATGGTCAAAGCTTCTTGTCCAATAAAATGCTCCATGTAGATGTAAAATTAAAAAGCTTTTCTCGATCCAGATTTCTCTACCACATTAACTTCATGTCACTTCAATAAATTAATTCCTATAAAAAACTATCTAACTTTATTCACCAAAATATTCCACCGTAAATAATCCCTATGGATATAAATTAATCCAACTTATTTATCCATTGTAATATTCCACCTTAACAAAAAAAAATATTAATCCTTCTTAAAAAAAATCCTCATGATAAATTAATCCAACTTAATTTGATAGAATGATCAAATTCTCTAAGATTTATCTCTTTGAATATCCATAATTCTACCCACACTTAATAAAATATAATCCCTATGGACTTTATTAACCAACTTCAGTGAAATGAAATTGAACATATTTTCCTAATACACTTAATAAAACAAAGTTGGGTCTTCATGTCTATTTGTTCATCTTAATTAATTTGAACACTTAATAAACATATTAGTATAACATGGCATATGTTTTGTTATCATTAATACCAACTTAGGAGACTTAACAAACGAGATTAAGCCCAAGTTGACGTCTACCTTAATGTTAGCACTACTTAACTATAGTAAGTTTTTTTAGCTAGAATATGACGCATCTGAAGTAGGCATTGGAGTTGTTTTCGTACAAGAGCATAACCAGTTGCATATTTTAATGAGAAGCTCAAAGGTCCTGTCATGACCCTAAAAGAGGCATAATAAGATTACCTAAAATTTCTATATCATGTATATACCCATGATATGAAAACAGTCTTGCAAGTCGGAAACTATAAGACTTTAGATAATTAATCTCTACGGTTTTCGATTTTTAATTTATTAATTTTGTGTAAAATATAAATAACTATAGATATTGGATATTCCAATCCATCAAAACCGCAGAGAGTCGGTATTTCCTACCAAATAATAAGACAAGGTAAGACAACTTTATAAATTACAAGAAATATTAAATTATATAAAACCTTAAGATATAAATACCTGTATGAGGAATGTTTCTATGCTAGCTATACAGTTCTCAACTAACTCTAACATTATCATACAAATCTTCAGTTTGCACTCTACACTTAAGATTTATCTTAGCCAACTTAAATGAACCTACAGAAGAAACTATAGGGAAATGAGCATATGTTACAACCCAGATGGGGGGAGGGGGTCGAATCGTGGTAGTACCATCATATAATATGTGATGATTGGAGATCAAGCACCATCCTTAATCAAAGGCCTTCAACATACTATATGAGGCATTTCACAACTACAACCTTCTCCTAATAACTTGCATTAAGTAATAGTAAAGCACATAAACTAAAGTTATGTCATCCAATTAATACTAACACAACATAGATAAGAGGGAACATAAGGTTTTTCCCTTAAGGCGATTATATAATACTAGAGTAAGATAATAGTAATAGTCTAGGCTACTTAACATAAAAAAATACTTAATAATTGAAAAATATAAAGAGAGTCCAAATATAAATAGAGGGTTCACTCGAGCTCTCGACTTCTTCATATCCCATAATCTCAAGCTGGTACTACTGATGTCGAGCATCCTGCGGCCTAGCTCCTGCCATAGATCCTGTTGCAATAATAAACTATGGGGAAGTAAGCTTAACTGTATAGTAAGTAACCTTCTTACATTACTAACAAGCAATATCGGATAAGTTATTAATCAAGTGTATAAATGTATGGTCAAACGTATGCAATGGAACAATATATAAAGTCTGCCAGTAGTTGTATACAATACAGTTTTAATGCCTACCGTTACCCAGGTTAGGAAGTATTTTGGTACATCAAGATCTAGATATCCACGTCCAATTCAAAGTCTCTTGTCATCAATATCACCCTTAGTAGTAGATACGACATGACTTTAAGTAGAAGGCGGCACTCCTCGGAGCTAAGTAGTTCCCAAAAGTCGAAGCAGGAATACGTCGCATGAAATACGTCGTACGATAACAATTTCAATATACAAAACACAATGTGGATCTAACTAGGCATGATACCCCATTCTACTGCATGATGCTAATGCCCATAATATAATATTACAAGATGCAATGCATGTCTGGTTTAATTAAGGGTTGAGTATTTATTAGTTCTGATTCATGGGTAACCAAACAATTATATACAGAAACTTCAAGATCTTAAGTTCTAATGCAACAAGCATATAAATTCATATCACTTAAGATATTTTGCAAGCAAGATCAATCAAATTAAGCACATATAATTTCCTGTTTGCTCCAGCATGCAACAATTTCAGTTATTGGATATAGTTAAGTATTTCGCTAACTATAAGCACAAACAAGCAAAGTAGGGGGCCGGTATACTCACTCGACCAAGATAGTAAGTAGTCCTAGTAGTCATTTACTATGTCTAAGTCAATATCCTCGTCACCTTAAAAAGATAATTAAGGTTTATGAGTATTTTGTTTGCATTAGTTAACTAGGCTTACCATTCACTAACCTTATATCAGTTATTTTCATAATTTGGACAAATTTTCCTCATTTTAACTCCATTTTTGGTGATCTTATAGTTGTTTTCATCGTTTTTGAATGTTCTTTCATTTGGTGATTTTTTTTTTTTAGGTCACCAAGTTTTTTATTTAGGCCCTATAAAGTCGTGGGCCTAAATAGTAAGTTGGGTCACTTTAGGGTTTAGACATAGTTTTGGGTCTTGGGCTTGGTTTTTGACTTTAGGCTTTATACTTAATAATTTAGACCTTATTTTAAGTATTTTAAATGGGATTTTTCTGGTCAACATCTTAAAATTTTAAAATAGGCTTTGGTGTTACCCTTGTGGGTCTAAATAGGCCTTTCTACTAAACTTAGGGCTCTAAATCATTAAGGGACCTATGGTGGGTGTCTTGGATGAGCCATAGGGTTCGGTAGGCTTTTTAATTAAAACATTTTAAGCCTTCTAACTTAAGCTTCAGATCTAGTCACTTAGATACATGAGCTCTAAATTTGGTTTTTTTAGGCTTTAAATCACTATTTAAGGTCTTAAGCTCAAGTCCACTTACCTTTTTAGGCTTAAGCCTAATATTGGACTTAAGTTTAGCATACTTTTAATATCTTTACAGATCTGGACATTAAGGTCTTAGTGGTCATTAACATCATTTTTAAGCCTATAATTGCTAACTAGCTAGTTTTAGGGCCTTAACTACACTTTAGCCTACTTAACTTGATTAATTATGTCCTAAATTATACTTAATACTAAATAAACATGTCATGAAGCTAATAAACGAGAATTTCCAGACCTGGTGGGTTCATGAAAGTGGTGTCCATGAGTTGTTCCTAGGATCAAATTTTCCATTTTCATATAATGCTTGATTTTTATGGTGTTTCTACTTAAGTAATCTATGTTTCTACTAATCTAAAAATATAATCACTACGTAAAAGTGTGTAGAAATGTTGTGAGGGTACATATAAGGGGCGGCATGCATGGGAAATGGGGATTCTATCAACCTACTTGATGATTTACTACTAATACTAACACTATTTTACACTACCTAATCTATTTATGTTATATCTTCTACAAAAAGTTGTTTTTCTTTTACTAACCTTTGTTTTTCCCTCTTGAAACACCTTAGAACTCCTAGGGATTTGCTACAAAGTAAGGTTCAACAAAGAAAAAAATTAGTTTCTAACCTTAATTTATAAGAAAAGTAAGGAAAAACTAGCATAAGTACTTAATGAAGCAAGGTTAAGGATGGCTTCCTTGGTGGTTGTGTGCCACAAGTTAGTGAGTGTGTATGTGTGTCGATGGATTAGGTTGGAATATGTGTAAGGTGTGAAGCTTAGTGTAGAGTGATTTAGAGTGGTGGTGGGGGAGTTATGGTGGTTGGCGGTAGGATGGATGGTAATGGTTGAAGGAGGAAGATGAATGGAAGTTTGTGTGTTTGAATTTTTGAGAGGGTTTGAGAAAACAAAATGAGGGAGGGAAGAAGAGTGGCCAGTCATGAGATAGGGGATGAGTGGGGGGATAAGTAGTGGTTGTTCAGGGAAATTAAGGATAAGGCTTAAAATGGAGACTATGTATTATTGTGCTTTTTGCTAAATTAAGTAAGATCTTATCCCCTTAAGGTGCAAGATATTTTAAGGTGATTAAGGGTTTGTCTTTTGGTCCTTAATTATGTTTAACGGTATTTTAAGATGATTAAGGGTTTTTTTCCCCTTAATCATGTTTAACTTGTAGCTAATTAAGATGTAATGGGATTGGTTAAGGATTAAGGTAATTGATGGTAATTAAGCATGATTAGGCTAATTAAGCGCAATTAGGATACATTTAGGGTTTTATTGGACTTTGCTACTATACTTTAATTAATTTAAGTGCCTTGTATGTGTACTTAGGGTTTAGTGCTCGTTTGTAGTAATTTGATTCGTATACAAGCTTAAAAGTTTGGGTTTCAATCGTTTAATGCTATAGGTCACTTATATTAATCGTTTTAACCTTACTATTAATGTTTATTTATGGTGTTAAGCTATTTGATTACTTAATTAGGACTAGATGATCATTTTAGGGTTTCAATATCATTCTAGGGTTTTTCAAGTATTAGGGTTCTCGTTCGTTTGGGTTCTTAAGGCTTACTTTAATTAGGGTTTTTGGTTGAACACTTAGGGTTTTATTTTTATACCTAAGCTATATTATTATGTTTGGGTGGTTCTTAGAGACTATCCAAAGACTCTTTCTCTTGATTCCACTTTTGGATTATCAAAATTTTGTAGGGCTTACAACATATCATAGCTCGGTGAGTTTATTCTTTACCACTGCCATTTAAGCAAGTTATTAAATATTATTAGCACACATACAAGTTTATCTACATGCAAAATGAGTGCATGTACGATGAATGCAAATAACACATCCATAGGAGTTGAGAACTATGGAAGGTGTAGATTTACATCGTCTACATGTCGATTATCCTTTGTACTTACCCGCACGGAGCACCTCACCTTAACCGCATAAGATTACCTAGGGCCAGCATCCTCCAAATGACACTCAACTATATTCTTGTTGAGAAAAAAGTATTAATCCAAATAGGTGGACCCTAATTTGAGCCTTCCACTATCAACAAATCATATCCAAGGCCTCTCGGACACAACAAAACGACTTTATCTCACTATCAAAATATATTTAAGGCTCTTTGGGCACAAATATGCAAGTTTTCTCACAATCAATCGGAGATGCTATGCTAGCTTTACCTCAACAATAAAAATATTATTTACGAGTATTATAAGTGCTCATAGAAATCATACAAAAATATATTTAAGATTAGAAAAATATTTTCCAAAAAATACTTTTCTTAAAAATCTACAAAGCTAGCACTCTCCATCTGTGTACCGATATGAGGCAAGCGCACCTATTAGTTTTAATATAGCGGATGTGAGTCCGAGTCGATCCCTCAGAGATTTTGAATACTAATATTAACTTTAGCTTTATTATCTAACCGAAAAATTGTGAAAGTTTGAATTAAATTAAAAATACTGAAATTAACAACTAAACTACTTATGAGACTTAATTACGCAAATTAGAAAGCAATAAACTACGAACGACTTTAAGTATGCAATAATGTATTTAGGAATTATTTCCCCTAGTGTTTAACATGTAACCTTTTTAAAAATATATCCAATTCAATTTCTATTATTCTTGACCGGAGGGATTCACAATTAAAGCTAATATCTTTCTCAAGCATATCAACCCTAATCCTAAATTATTTACCAGAATCTCTTCACTTAGTAATATAATTACGCAAATTAGAAAGCAATAAACTACGAACGACTTCAAGTATACAATAATGTATTTATGAATTATTTCCCGTAGTGTTTAACATGTAACCTTTTTTAAAATATATCCAATTCAATTTCTATTATTCTTGACCGGAGGGATTCACAATTAAAGCTAATATCTTTCTCAAGCATATTAACCCTAATCCTAAATTATTTACCGGAATCTCTTCACTTAGTAATATAATTTAGAATCGCATTAATGTGTAATGAATTCCCATGTAAACAATCAACTTTCCGAAAGAAACATGTATCTTATCTCTAAGTATACATGTAATTCTTTTCAATTATGCTTAGATCTAATTACACATGCAATGTCTCAATTAACATGCATAATATCATATATTGACACTCTAGAATTATCAATCCATAATTAACGACATAATTGAATCAAGAAAAGGTAGAAACTTTATTGAAATTATAATTCAATCCAAGGGTTACATGAAACCCTAGGTTCCATAATCTTAAATACTCTAATTCTAAGCTATCATAACGAATCTAAAAACGAGTTTCATCAAAATCGTAAAATAAAGCATAAAAACCCCTCTCGATTTGATGAATAATCTCTCTAATCTTGAAATCGATGTCGTTCTTGCTTTTTGATTAATGTTCTTCTCCAATCTCCTCTCGTCTCTTGTTTCTGTAATGTCTCTCCTTTTTGAAACCCTAAGATGTCTTTTTATAGTATATCTCAAAGATTCTGTTTTCGTCACCCGACACGGCCTGACACATGACCGTGTCCCCAGGTCGTGTAACTTTCTGCACTTAGGTAAATTTTCTGTATAACTTCAAAAATTCACAACTTCTTCGTTTGAACTCGGAATTGAGTGAAACTTGATTCCTTTTCTTCGTTTTCGAGCCTAAAATGCGTTTAAACCCTGAAATCAACATTTTACTCAATTAAATATCGATTTCTTTAAAGAAAACAAAAAATGTGCGGAAAATACTATAAAATCACCCTATGAAATATGTTTAAAATTAGAGTAATCAAATTTCCCCACACTTGAGCATTTGCTTGTCCTCAAGAAAATAAATCAAAATAGAACTTTCAGGACAAGAAATGCTAAACAAAATTTATCACTATTTAGGAAACCTGTGAACGAATACACTTGACCCGAAGAAAGGTAAGAAAACCATTCTCAACTAACTTGCAATAATAAAGTCAACCAATTTCATCTGACCATATTCAAATGCTCCAACAATACTTAATACTAGAGTTCACTAGTTAATTTATGAAAATCAAAGTTTACCCCGAATCATTTAACCGAGGATTCTTAAACTAAAAATTAGATTTAACATCTCGCCAATCAAGAAAGAGTCATAAAAATTTCGTCCATCTAACTAAAGTGTATACAATTCTCTTTTTCATCTCACCAAGCACCATAATTTAAAACAAACATATTTTACATCCACTCATCCTCTGATCATTCCCCTAGTTCATACTTTTGTTGAGAGGTCTTTTTAAATTTACCTTATTTAAGCATAATTGTGTTGGTAGCGAGAAAGAATCTCGCTCTTCTGACGGACCAAGACCGATCCATACCAACTTATTTCTTATATTGATAGCGGGAAAGAACCTTGCTCTTCTGACTGACCAAGGCCGATCCATATCAATTTTTTTTTTCATTTGAATTGGCATTGGGACTCAATCTCGCTCTTCTGACGAACCAAGACGAATCCTTACCAATTTATTATATTCCTACACTTGTTATTACTTTTGACTTCTAATCATTGTGATTTTTCAGGGGTTTCTCAAAAGAAGAATTTCATTTGTTTGTTTGCTAAAAATTATAGGACTCTTAAAAATTTCTAAGAGAAAGGTATACATAAAAGTAAATTTAAAAATAACCATGACTAACTCTCAACTAGTGATGTTGCTCTAATCTCAAGTCTTAAAATCCTAAGCTAAATAACTCGTAACTTTACCTTCCAAAAATTTGACTAATTAATTCTAGTAAAGTATAATAAGATCAATAATAATCAAGATGAAAAAGTTAATTTGGCTTAATACCAATCAATCACCTATTGCAAGTTAGCTTAAAAATTAATTGGGTCAAATGTGAATAATTGGTCTCCTAAACTGTAATAAATTCATATATATATATCCCTTCCCCACACTTAATAATGTACATTGTCCCCAATGTACGACAAAAAAAAAATCATAACAGCACGAAAAAGCAGCATAGGGAAAAAGAAACATATGTAATTAAAAGAAACTAATACTTCCCTGACAGTTGAAAATGAAGAAGCATCATCATTATTTAAACCGGAGTTCACAAGTCTTGATCAACAAAAGATAACACAAAAAATTTGGAACTAAGAAGAGTGATCAGAATCCGTTTCCTCAGCTTCCTCATCAGATGATGCCTCAGCCATCGTAGCATCGTAGCATCGTTATCGTCATCACCGGCCTCATCATCCTCATCATATTCGCCAGCTTAATCATGAGGAAGAGAGAGCAAAATTAAGCAAGAAACTTACTTGAATCAAAATGCGGAATGCAAGAATTGTGGAGAGAAGAGGGAGAATGAGATAAAGTGTAAGAGAGAAATGTGTGATTGTGAGAGTGTAAGAGGGTGTGGGATTTAAATAAACCGGTCGTGTGTGAAAACCGTATTATTTGGGTTGACACGGGCTGGGACACGACCGTGTCCTTCGCCCGTATAACAATCTGCGTGTGCCATGTGGAGTCTGGTCGGACATGGGCTGGGGATACGACCGTGTCCCTTGCCCGTGTAACTTACTGTGCCCGTGTCCCATGCCCGTGTAACTCTCTGTACACAGGTGGAAAATTCTGGGTGGACACGGGCTGGGGACACGACCGTGTCCCACGCCCATGTAACTCTCTGTGCACGAGTGGAAAATTCTGGGTGGACACGGGCTGGGACACGACTGTGTCCTTTGCCCGTGTTAATTTTTCTTTTTTTTTTAGTAAAAATAAAGATAAAGGAAACTTAAAGAAATAAAAGTAATGAAACTAGAAAAATAAGAAAAAGAAAACTAAAGAGAAGAATAAAAATGAAATTAAAAGGGAAAAGCCTATGACTAAAATTGAAACAAATAAAAGAAGAAAAGCAAAGTTAGATAAAAGAAAAATAAAATGAAATAAACTTAAAGAACTAAAGTGTAAGCAAAGTTAAACATGGGTTGCCTCCCAAGAAGCGCTATAGTTAATGTCAATAGCTCGACGGGATACGTTTTGTAATTCATGATTCTTCATCCAGGTGGAAATAGAACTCCTCCTGTATCTCGCTTTCGAACTCTCCATACGAGTGTAGATTTACCCTTCGGCCATCGACCTTGCCAATTCCATTTCATTGATACATAACTTTCATAGTTTCTCTTCTTATCATGCCACTTATCAAATTCATGTAGCCTAAACTTCTTCGTTTTGTTTGCTTTTAGCTTAGATGCGGTTGTCATTGGGGGTTTTGAACTTTTCACCACAAAGATATGTTCCAAATGATTTCTTAACAGTTTTGGTTCCAAAATTGATGGCTTCTTTTTGAAAGATTTTAACCTAAGATCCTTTGGCTTGTGGAGTAGATCAATCCCCTTCTCGTCCACAATGGATTCATGAACTTCTATTTGAGTTGCCACTTCTGCACAATTGGGGTTAGTCACCAAATTTTCATCTCCTTTTTGCAAGCAATAACTTGAGGAATCCTGTGCAAGAGTTTCCTGCACACATGTAGATATAACGACATTAGTGCCATTAACATTATGACTTATGTCCTTTGAGTCAAGAAATTTGTTCATTGCCTCTGGAGTTTTAAAAACTATTTCATCATCCCCGACCCGTAATATCAACTTATGCTCACTAACATAAAAAATAGCCTTAGTAGTGGCTAGGAAGGGTTGACCTAAAATGATTGGCACCTCAATATCTTCATCGATATCAAGTATAACAAAATCCACGGGAAAGATGAATTTGTCTACTTGCACTAAAACATCCTCTAGGATGCCTTTAGGGTATGTGATAGACCTATCGGCTAATTGAAGACTCATGCCCGTTAATTTAGGTTCTCCTAACCCTAGCTTTTTGAACAATTTATATGGCATCAAATTTATACTAGCTCCTAAGTCTGCCAAAGCATTATCTATTAACAAATTGCTAAGCATACAAGGAATAATGAAACTCCCTGGATCTTTTAATTTTTGTGGCAGCTTTTTCTGGAGAAGTGCTGAACATTCCTCGTTCAATGTGACTGTTGTAAGCTCCTCCAACTTCCTCTTGTTCAATAGAAGATCTTTTAAAAATTTCGCATACTTTGGCATCTGCAAGATAACATCAACAAGAGGTAAGTTAATGTGTAATTGTTTGAAAACATCAAGCAATTTACCGAATTCCTTATTCTGATCAGTGTAACTTTGCTTAAGGCGCTGCGGGTAAGGGATGGGAGGCTTGTACTCCTTCACTTTTGGTGATTCCATACTTTCTTTTGATTTTAGTGGCTTTGCATCTTCCTTACGGTTGACTTCCACTTCTTTCTCAACTACTTCCTTACCATCCTTCTTCTCCACTTGCAGTTTTCTATCACTTCTCAAGGTCACTGCATTAACATGTTCCCTGGGATTGACCTCGGTATTCCTTGGCATTGTCCCTTGTTGCCTCTCAGAGATCATTCTTGCAAGTTGACCAATTTGATTCTCAAGATTGCGATTTGAAGCCTCTTGATTCCTCAACGAGGATTCAATGTTGGATAAACGAGCCTCATTGCCTTGAATATATTTTGTGAGAAGGTCTTCTACACTAGGCTTCTTTTCTTGAAGGAAAGGAGGTGGGAATGGTCCTTGAAATCCAGGTGGGCCAAAGTTGGTCTTCTGCAGGCCTTGATTTTGATTTCCCCATAAGAAATTGGGGTGATTCCTCCATTCGGGATTATAAGTGTTGCTGTAGGGGTTATTTTGTTGCATAGGTAGATTTCCTAGATAATCTACCTGTTCCAGTTGTTCTTGTGCTCCATACCCCTGCATACCAAAATCACTTACATTCGATTGCACTTGTTGAGGGCCAACTGAGAGTGCATCAATCTTTTTACTCAATAAGTCCACCTTGGCTGCCAGAGCAGTGGTCAAGTCCACATCATAAATTCCCATGGCCTTTTGGTTAGCTCTGGTGCTTTCCCACTGATAATTGTTCATCGCTATTCCTTCGATCGAGTTTTGTGCTTGCTTGGGTGTCTTTGTGTTCAAAGTACCTCCTGCGGATGCATCAATCATCTGTCTAGTGGATAAATTAAGACCATTGTAAAAGGTCTGAATCTGCATCCATAGTGGGAGGCCATGATGTGGGCACCTTCTGAGCAAGTCCTTAAACCGCTCCCAAGTATCATATAGCGTCTCCGCTTCCAATTGAGCAAAACAAGAAATATCATTCCGAAGTTTAGCGGTCTTTGCAGATGGAAAATACTTTTCCAAAAATTTCTCTACCAATTCATTCCAAGTTGTGATTGAATTTCGTGGTAGAGAGTTCAACCACTGTTTTGCTCTACCCCTCAAGGAGAAAGGGAATAGCCGCAGTCGGATGGCATCATCTGTGGCTCCGTTGATTTTAAAAGTATCACAAATAACTAGAAAGCTAGAGATGTGGGCATTGGGATCTTCATCTTGGAGACCGTCAAACTGAACATATTGTTGCACCATCTGTATAATGTTAGGTGCAATTTGGAAGTTGTTAGCTGCGACGGTTGGCCTTGCGATGCTAGAGTCAGCTCCAATAAGTGTAGGCCTTGAATAATCAGACATGGTCCAATTTGCTTCATTCCCGTTGTTAGCCATGTGTAGTGGATCTTCTTGCTCGATGAATTGAGTGTTGGTCTCTTCACCTTCTTTCTTGATTTCAACGATTGACTCGTCGTCAATGGTCGTGACACTTTGTCTAGGTCGTGATTTCAAATTTTGAAGGGCAGTTCTCTCAATTTCAGGATCAAGTTCTACCAAATCTTCCAGGTTGTTGTGGGTCATGCACTACAAGGACAATAAATATAAAATCAATTGCAGCTCTAGATAATAAAAATAAACAATGAAAAAAAAAAGAAAATAAAGAAAAAAAAATGGTTAAAGTAATAAAGCAATTAGCATTCTTAATATCGAAAATCCCCGGCAACGGCGCCAAAAACTTGATGTGAGGCAAGCGCACCTATCAGTTTTAATATAGCGGATGTGAGTCCAAGTCGATCCCTTAGAGATTTTGAATACTAATATTAACTTTAGCTTTATTATATAACCGAAAAATTGTGAAAGTTTGAATTAAATTAAAAATACTGAAATTAACAACTAAACTACTTATGAGACTTAATTACGCAAATTAGAAAGCAATAAACTACGAACGACTTCAAGTATGCAATAATGTATTTAGGAATTATTTCCCCTAGTGTTTAACATGTAACCTTTTTTAAAATATATACAATTTAATTTCTATTATTCTTGACCGGAGGGATTCACAATTAAAGCTAATATCTTTCTCAAGCATATCAACCCTAATCCTAAATTATTTACCAGAATCTCTTCACTTAGTAATATAATTACGCAAATTAGAAAGCAATAAACTACGAACGACTTCAAGTATACAATAATGTATTTAGGAATTATTTCCCGTAGTGTTTAACATGTAACCTTTTTTAAAATATATCCAATTCAATTTCTATTATTCTTGACCGAAGGGATTCACAATTAAAGCTAATATCTTTCTCAAGCATATTAACCCTAATCCTAAATTATTTACCGAAATCTTTTCACTTAGTAATATAATTTAGAATCGCATTAATGTGTAATGAATTCCCATGTAAACAATCAACTTTCCGAAAGAAACATGTATCTTATCTCTAAGTATACATGTAATTCTTTTCAATTATGCCTAAATCTAATTACACATGCAATTTCTCAATTAACATGCATAATATCATATATTGACACTCTAGAATTATCAATCCATAATTAACGACATAATTGAATCAAGAAAAGGTAGAAACTTTATTGAAATTATAATTCAATCCAAGGGTTACATGAAACCCTAGGTTCCATAATCTTAAATACTCTAATTCTAAGCTATCATAACGAATCTAAAAACGAGTTTCATCAAAATCGTAAAATAAAGCATAAAAACCCCTCTTGATTTGATGAACAATCTCTCTAATCTTGAAATCGATGTCGTTCTTGCTTTTTGATTAATGTTCTTCTCCAATCTCCTCTCGTCTCTTGTTTCTGTAATGTCTCTCCTTTTTGAAACCCTAAGATGTCTTTTTATAGTATATCTCAAAGATTCTGTTTTCGTCACCCGACACGGCCTGAGACATGACCGTGTCCCCAGGTCGTGTAACTTTCTGCACTTAGGTAAATTTTCTGTACAACTTAAAAAATTCATAACTTCTTCTACCGTGTCCCCAGGTCGTATAACTTTCTGCACTTAGGTAAATTTTCTGTACAACTTCAAAAATTCATAACTTCTTCGTTTGAACTCGAAATTGAGTGAAACTTGATTCCTTTTCTTTGTTTTCGAGCCTATAATGCGTTTAAACCCTGAAATCAACATTTTGCTCAATTAAGTGTCGATTTCTTTAAAGAAAACAAAAAATGTGCAGAAAATACTATAAAATCACCCTATGAAATATGTTTAAAATTAGAGTTATCATGTACTAGTTGAGTAACAAATATGTGGCAAATATAATCAGTTATTTTAGTACGATACTTATATATATTAGTTTAAGAAGGTGATCACATAGATGATAGTATACAAGCAAAACAGTCATTCAATAGATAATCGGTATTAACTAACAAATAGCATACAAACATCAAATAGCAAGCAGATAACAAATCATCAAAACTTCCTCACTTGGATTAATGCTTATTCTCCAAGCCTTTAGGGTTTCTAAAACTCGACCATTAAATGCCTAAAAGGATAATAAGACTTATAAGTATTCTGAAGAATTAAACTAATATCTATTATAGTTTACTTAACTTCCCACAATAGCCTAAATAAGGCATGAACGTGGTATAACTTACTTATTGGAGTAAATAGGAAATATATTTGTAATTTATGGTATTTTGAAATATATTTGCGTACTTGTAATTTATAGTATTTTATGTATTTAGTTATTTATTTCTCCTCATTATTTGTTTATAAGGTCAATTAACTTAGTAATTTTACTTATTCTTCTCGATTTATATTAAATCTTTAGTTGTATGTAACATTTTCATTTTAACTTTGACTTTTATGATTTTATAATCAATTTTTATTATTTTTGGACGTATTTTCACATAGCGGAGTCCGTTTTAGACTTTGAAACTTGCATTTTTCATTATGGGTCTAAATTGTTACAAATTTTATTAATTTGACTCGAATAATTTTATTTATAAATTTTAAGTTTTTCTTTATTATTTTATGATTTAATTAATTTCTAAATTTTATTTTTTACAATATTTTATTTTTAAGTCTAATTTATATTAATTTCATTATTTCTTAATTTACCAATTATTTAGTTTTTTTATTATTGAAAATTTCTAATTAATTAATTATTATTACTTCTAATTATTTTTTAAATTTGCAGTTTAGTGGGATATTTTAGAAGAATTGCTGATGTGACACTTTATTATTATTCCGTGTAGCAATTTGATTGTTTTCCTTAATTTTTACATTTCTGAAATTTTGTATTATTATTATGTATATTTATATGTTATTATAATTTTTTAATTAATATACATATTGGCCTTAATTTCTTTTTATGGGTCTCGGCCCATCTTGCATATATATGTATATATACTTATTTTATTATGTTATCTTAAATAATTATATTATAACTATGTATGTACTTATATTTATATATGTGTACCTATGTTTTCTTACTTATTTATGTATTTAATATATAAGTATGTATCCTTGTATATATATGTATGTATACTTATACAATACCATTATTATACGTATCCCTATACATGCACATATATGTATTTATACTTTTAATATGCTATTATTATATGTATTTATATACATATACACATATTTATACTCAGTATTATATATATTTTTATACATGTGTATATATATATATACATATATTTATGTTTTCTTAATATATGTTTAAGGGATTTTGATATATTACATCTATACATATCCATCTACACTTTTGGTTTACATACATACATACATATATATATATATATATATAAATACTTAGTGTTCCTCATGTGTATGTTTGTGTACATACTATAATGTGTGTGTGTAGGGGCATATATGTATGTATTTACACATTCCTATCTTATTTCCTTACTTATTTACTTACTTATGTCTATACTATGTATATATCTTATATCCATATATGTGTATACAAAGATGTACATACATTGAACTAAGTTTATGAAATACTTTTACACATATGTGTATATATATCATTATGTCTAGGTACATATATACAAATGTAAGCATCATTCTAAAAGAAATAGGATTACATACATAAAATTCATTACATGTAGATAAGATTTCTAATATAATACACTAAAATGCATGTTAATACATCAAGTAGGATAATATCCAAAAATATATAAGAGAATACATAAAACCTAATTTACATAAGAATAATAAGAAATAAGAGTTGCATGATTACTTTGTTCTTGGAGTAAAAATAAAGATGAGATCCTTTTATCCTGCCTTTAATGTTGTTAATTTATGAAGTATATAACATATATGAAAGTGGAATCGTACGTAGATGAAAGGTAGAAGAAAGTGAAAAAAAAATCAAAAGGAAAAGATGAGGAGGAGAGAGATGGGGTCCAAATTTTGAGGGATGTAGGCGTCAATTTGTTGTTGATTAATGAAGGAAATTAGAAGAAACATGTTGAAATATCGAAGGGACACATAGTCGATCAAGTAGGAAGAAAAAAAGAAAAAGAAAAAGAAAAAGATAAGGAAGAGATAAGAAGAATTAAATGTTGAAAATGACAATTTAACTTTTGGTCAAAATTAGAATAATAATTTAATAATAATAATATTCTATACATGTAACAATTGTAATTTAGAAAAGGAAAAAGAACATAAAAAGGAAAAATTAAGAAGAAAGGAAAAATAAGAGAATAAACGAATAAAATAAAATTTTGATTTTTCTTTAAATATTTCTAATACTATAAATAATATTAATAATATATGTTATTATTATAAAGAAAATTATAAGATATAAGATTTTAATTAATCATATAACTCACAAACAACAAATAAATAATAATATTAGATCCAAATAATTAAATTCACATAACACTAATTTATTTGTATATATAATTACTAATAATTATAAATAATATTATAATTTTGTGAATTAATTTAGTACTCTCACATTTATTAGCATTTGAGAGTTATCTTTAATTGTTTAATAATGATTTTACGTGATTAAGTGTATCAATTGATAATTATATCCAATTAAGATTTTATTAGCGTAAAAGTAAATTAGTATATTTATAAGCTTAAAGCTTTAGTTTTAGGTTTTTTTTTTATCATATTTGGATTCAATCTCTAGTATTTATACATATATAAAATTTAGGGTTTTTATATGCGATTAGGGTTTCAATAATGCATTAGGGTTTTCTCATTTGTTTTTGGTTTCAAGATTAAAGTTTTAATCGATTTTAACGTTATTGGTTCTATTAGCTTAGGAAAATTATCTACAGTACTTGAGTTTAAGTCTATACTCAAAACACCAAATTTGCAGGGTTTACAGGTCCCACACTAAATTACTCAGCATATAACAATGAGCTTTATGCCCTTGTCTGAGTACTTCAAAACTAGTAACATTACTTATTGTCAAGAGAGTTCATTATTTACATAGACCATGAATCTCTCAAGCATCTTAAAGGACAATGAAAACTCTCCCAACTATGCTAAGTGGGTCAAGTACCTAGAAACCTTTTGCTACGTCTTCAAGTGCATGAAGGGAAATTCTAACACTATGTTTGATGCCCTTTCTCGTTAATATATTCTTATCACGATATTGCAAGCTAGAATACTTGGTTTAGTACCTTACTTGATCAATATAAACATGATACTTTAGACCCTTAGTGGCCAAGTGGAACATTGGAGGAATAGTGGATGGGTTCTATTTGAGAGAAGGATTTCTGATTAAGAGAAAGCAAGTTTGTGTACCGAGCAGTTTTGTTAGGAAATTACTTATTTAGGAAGCCTATGTAGGGGGCTTAAATGACCATTTTGGATAGAAGAGAATCGCCAAGCTGTTAAGAGAACAATTTTATTAGCCTAGGATGATGAAAGATGTACATAAGGTTCTTGAACGTTGTGAGGTATGCAAACGAGCTAAAGGAAGAAATGAACCATATGGAGAATATATACCTTTGCCTAGACTTGAGCGGCTATGGATCGATATAAGCATAGATTTCAAGCTTGGCTTACCTAGAACACCTTAGAAACATGATTCTATCATGATGTTGGTTGATCAGTTTAGCAAAATGAGCCACTTCATCCCTTATCACAAAACCAATGATGCTCTATTTGTTGTTAACCTCTTTTTGAAGGAGATCATGTTGCATGGTGTTTTAAGGTGCATTGTCTTTGATCATGACTTAAAGTTCACGAGCTTCTTCTAGCAAACATTGTAGGAGAAGCTTAGCATTAAGCTCATGTTCAGTACTTCTTACTATACACAGATAGATGACTAAACAAAGATTGTGAACATAACGATAAGCAACCTTCTTCAAGCTACTATTAGGAAGAATCTACATGATTAGGATTTATGCCTACCTATCATAAAGTTCGCTTACAACTGCTCCACTCATAGCTCAACCAAAAGATCGCCTTTCTATGACATCTATGGATTTAATCCAAACTTACCATTAGACCCAATTATTAGCTTGACCTCTTAAGGAGAAAGTCAATTAGGTCTACAGTGTGCCGACAAGTTTCAAAAACTGCATCAGAAGGTTATCGAGCAACTATCCAAGATAGTAACTCGACAAAGAGAGCAAGGAAGTTGAGGTAAAAGGTGAATTATTTATAGTCTAGGAGACATTGTTTAGGTTTACCTCAACAAGGAGCGATTCCTATGAAAGAGAACAAACAAGTTATCCCTAAGTTGAATAGTCCTTTAAAGATCATTCAACGTATCAATGACAACGCTTATGAGCTATAACTATCCGAAGGATACGGAGTGTCTCCTCCTTTCAACATCGTCGATTTGATGTCCTATGTGCTCCAAGAAGAAGGAGATCAAGATTTAAGGGAAAATCTTCAATAACCCTAAGGAGCTAATGAAGTGCTGACTTCTAGAGATAGAGTATCGATCGCCAAACTCCTCATTCGAGCTTGCCTTTAAGGCTTATAATCTTTCAAAAGAAGGATCTTGTCTTCTTAACCTACCAAGAACGAGCTCTAATACATGGAAGAGCTGTAGAAGAACTTCCTAAGGCCCTAGCTTGGATACACTTTGTTCTGTTCAGACTCTTGCCCAATGAGTTCCTTATATGCCCTGCTCTCCTTTTTTATCTTACTAAGCTGTAGCCTTACTTAATTACCTAAGCAGCTTTTAGCATAGCTTAGCAACAATACGCCCAACATTAGCTTAGTTCAGCCACAATGCCCTAAGACTCCTAAAGTACGTACCTACTAACAGTCTACCACCTGTCCTTTATTTTTTGACATTTGTATTGTATTCCTTTTTGTCTTTTATCATATTTACCCTTTTTTCTTGTACTAAGAATCTTCTTCTTACATTATTTTTTATATAATTTTTCATTATTGTATTATTACCCTAAAGGACTTACTAAAAATAGTTCTTTTTTACTATAGCCGCAAGGAGCTTAGACACATCATTGTTAATGAATATTCTTGTTCTTACGAGATACCATTCTCTAAGTATATCCTTTTTACACTCTTACCTAATCTTGCTAGGTAGGTCGAGATTAGTGGCAAGTGGATCTTAGTATCAGCCTGTGTGTTGTATTAAGTGAAATACTAAGTCGTACAGTGTTCCTTAATGAGTCATATTCGGAGAGGAACTTCACGAAAGCTATTAAGTTTGCCGACCTACTTCCTCTTTCTTCGATATCTTGAAGGATCCACTTGGTTACTATCTCCTAGTGATTAATGGAGCTCCTAGGCACATCATAGTTACTAATGTTGGGTCTAATTGTGTTTCTAGCAATGCTTGGTGGTACTTAGCTAATAGTGTAAATTGTATTAATGAATATTGATCATGGGTTTATGTGATTCATGATTAAAATTAATTATTGTCTCTCTTTTATTTATTTGATATACATAACTTGTACAGTTCTCATCCCTTATAACAAGAGCTTTAGGCAATCCAAATGAAAAGCCTTTATTTTTAACAATATTTTTCAACCCTATTATAATTCTCATACTGCAACATTGTCATTCTCATCCTATTACAATTCTCATACGAATGGCTTTCTAATTGTGTTCCTCATTAACATATTTCTCTATTAACATAAACTAAAGGATGAAAAACTAGCATGCATGCTTCTTTCTAAACACAAGGACATTCGTGAATTTTTTTGATAACCAACAGCATATGGAGCCACATGCTGGACATGAGAAGACAACTGGTAACATATCGAGGCACTTTCTAATTATGTTCCTCAATAACATGTTTCTCAAACAACTTTGGTAATATTTTTTAGGGAAAATGCAAAAAAAAAAATTCTCCTAAAATTTGACTTAGATGTAGATTGACTCCTTGAATGTTCAAATTGAGGCTTTCGACCTTTTAAACTTTGATATATTGGCAAAACAACTCCCACAACCCTTAAACTTTGATTTTAGTATATAAACACCCTTTAAATTTTGATTTTGGTGCATAACACCACCCTCCCCCTTACCCAAAACTATAGAGTATTTAGGGGGGTACTTACATAAAAAATCAAAGTTTAGAGAGTGTTTACGCATCAAAATTCAAGTTTAAAGGGGTTATTCGCCAATTTATGAAAGTTTAAGGGGTAAAAACCTCACTTTGAAAGTTTAGGGAGTTAATCTATACTCAATTCAAAGTTTAGAAGGTTTTTTGCTATTTTCCCATATTTTTTTTTTCTTTCCAACTAATGTATCTAATGGGAATCAAACAATCGGACCTTTAACCCAAGCCCAAGCTTAAGGTCTTGAAGGACTGATGAAGCGAATTCTATTGTTCCAACCAACTCTTGTTGAGGCCCAGTTGATCCTCATTGCTGACTAACTCCACATACCAAGCCGAGTAACTTCTCGTTTGTGAGTAATCAAGTACCAACTTGAAATATGCTTCACTAACAACTCAGTTCTTTCACACGTTTACTCGGCTATGACTATACCAACCAGCAACTCAGTAGTACTATTACCGAGAACCCTAAAGCATGTCCGAACCTACATCTTCTTGTAATGATCCTTAGGTCTACTCGGCACCTCTGCTTGGCAATCTCTTGTGTGATCATGCAACTCATCTATTTCTACCATAAGCATCCCAATGCTCGACTACCACGTGTCCAGCCCTACGTGAAAAGATTTGTTGTACCAATCATCAATTTCTTTGAATTTTCATTCATACCCCTTTATTATTCCTTGTACATTACTTCTTTTAGATAATACCCTCTTTTTTTCTTTTCCATTTTTAGGTAAGATGCCTCAACTTTTAGGATATAAATGCCCTTTGTAATATGTAATCGCAACATATAATCTAATATTGAATATACTTCTCTTTTCATGATCATTGCTCTTTGTTTACTTGTTTACTTTACTTTTATCTTAACCCTTAAGTAAGGCTAGGTGGCAAGTACCCTCACCGAGTTAGCTCATGTGTCATATCGAGTTTACTGTATAAGTCCCCAGTAGTTCCTTGGTGCATAATATCCTTAGAGCATATCAAAGATTTGCTTGTTTACTTTATTTGTTCTCGTGCATCTCCATCCTTATTTTTTAAGCTTTCTACAAGCTTAAACCCACCCCGATATAGTTTCCCTTGTCCGTTCTTGGCACAATATATTATCTTGGTAGCAAAGCGAAGGTTTGTTTATGTAAGTTGTATTTGAGCTTCCTTATGAGTAGCGTTTGTTGTGGTAGCATGTTGTAGTTGCATAGAGGTTAATTGTGAGTGTTTAAGTAAATAGAAGGCGTAGTAGTTTGCTATTGTTGTGTACTTTATTATACTCTATTTCAAACATCCGAAAATAGAGCAAGTTTCAATTGGATTTAATATTCCTCAAAGTAGTTGTTGTGTCAACAATTAACCTGAACTTTGGTATAAAGAAGTCTATGTATGAGTTGTTTGGCTTAAGAGGATAGTGTTTGTTGTTTTGTGGATTTTGAGTTTGTTTACTGAGATTTTTTAAGAGGATGAAGGATCTAAGTGTCATGCCCTAAACTAAGAAGTCATAACAGCCTCATCATATAAATCAATCTAAGTTAGAAGCTAACTATCTTAGCCGCTAACTTAGATATAGTTTACACAAGACGTTCACCACTCTACAACTTGGAAGCATTCAACTTAGTATCTAATAGATATTAACCTGTGGTATAACTTTTCAAAATAACTTTGGTAGCTTAAATGTTCAAGAAAAATCGAGTTTTATAAATCATATGAACAATAAACTCTGGAATCTAATGGAAAGTTTCAAGAAACATGTTGTTACAAAAAGATAAAGTGACCACTAAAGTTCTGTAGTAGCACTACCAAGGACTTAAGCTAGTTATGACTCAATCTGGGTAGTCGTAGATAGATTAACAAAGTGTGCACACTTCTTATCTTATCGGATGGGCGATTCAAAGGAAAAGATGGTTAGGTTATATATTCGAGAGATAATAAGACTACATGGTATGCTTCAAAGTATTGTTTCCAATCGGGATAGTAAATTTGTATCCAAATTCTAGGAGAGTTTACATAGAGTTTTGGTTACAAAGTTGCAATTTGGTACAACTTATCACCTGTAAACAAATGAACAATCTGAGTGAACGATTCAAACCTTAGAAGATATGTTATAAGCTTATGTATTAGATTTTGAAGGTAATTGGAATAGATATTTGCTATTGATAGAATTTACTTACAATAATAATTACCATTCGATTATACAGATGGCATTATATGAAAGAAAGTGTAGGTCGCCACTTTATTAGGATCATAAGGAATATGAAATGATTGGACCTGACATGATTAACCAAACGAGTGAGAAAATTAAAATTATAAGACAACGAATGAAGGAAGCTCGAGACCGTTATAAGAATTGGGTCGATTTGAAGAGAAAGCCATTGGAATTTGAAGTTGAAGATTATGTTTATGTCAAGATAAGTCTAGTCAAAGGACTTAGACGGTTTGGCTCGAAAGGAAAGTTAAGGCGATGATATATTGGTTCATTTGAAGTACCAGAGAAGGTTGGTAATGTATCTAATAAGATAGCCTTACCTCTAAGTTTGTTAGGCTAATATGATGTTTTTCATGTTTCCATGCTAAGAAAGTCTATTAAGAACCCGAATACAATCATGGAAATAAAGCTAGTTAAGTTGAAGAGGAATTTTCAATTGATGAAGCAACCTATAAAAATATTGGATAATCAAGTTCAAAAGTTAAGGAATCGAGATATGGAATACGTAAAGGTCCAATGGGACGAAGGTTTAGACTTAGAGATTACCTAGAAGCCAAAACTAGTAGTGATGAAGTAGTACCCATGCTTTTCTAACTTCCAGGTTAGTAAAAATATGTGATTATAGTTTTTGATTATTTAAGTACAATTTAGATATATAGAAGTTTTGAGGACAAAACTTTTTCCAAGGAGGTTGGAAATGTAAGTCCTACAATTGGAAGTTCAAATTCAATGTGTAAAATTTAGAACGATTGGATAAAGTGTCTGATTGAGCCTAAATAATATGACAAAATTAGGAGTATTAGTAAAAGTGACCCCATAATTTTGAATTTAGAAAAATAAGTAATAAAATAATAGAATATTATAATATTAAATTATAAGCATATTACCTATTATTTGTCAAAAATGTGTAAAAAAGGGTTTTGATAACTAACGAATCGTTAGAAGTAAATTATATGCACATTAAAAATCATAGAATAATATAAATAATATTTTGGAGTATTTACTTGTACTCCATATGAATTTACATGTAGGTAAAAAATACTTGAAATTATTTAAAATGTCTGAAATATACTAAATTAATGCTAAATAATTAAAGAAAATTACAAAAAATAAAGGAAAAATCAGAAAAAGTAAGGAATTATCTTGATCCAGGTTATGGCATGCTGAGATTAAGAAGAAAAAAATTAACCAATGACATTAGGGCAAATATAAAGCAAATTGAAAGAGGATAACGCCAATTGTCAAGGCAACCCTATAAATACCCTAACCTTCAACTAAAGCTCATCTAGTTAGTTATCAATCAAAGAAAATTAGAGAGAAACCAGAAAGTGAGGGTTTATTATATTTAGAAAAAATAGGAAAAATTGTGTACATTTAAGGCTTGTAAGGCAAACCTACGATTCATGTCCACCTGGAATTGAACTGCCATTACCACCACTCCTTATCGCTATTACCTAAACTGGCTGACACCCCTAGAGCCACCATTAGTGGTTGGAAGTTGATTGAACGGGTAAGTTTGACTTCAACCTGATGTTATTTAATTTTGTAAAAATATTAAATATATTTAGAAAATTATAAAATTTGGTATTTTTGGGTTTTTAATTATGTAGATTTAGGGGAAAATGTTGGTTTGATGAAATTATGTCTGAAAATATATAGTGCTTAAGAAACCCCATAAACTTGAGTTTATTTCAATTTAGAAATGAATAGCCTTAGAAATGTTGTTTTGAGCTCAATTTTTTTGTGTAAACTATTTAGAAGATGTAGAATAATGTTATGAAAAGATTTTTCAAAATTTTTAGATGATTTTTAAGCCTTAAAATGATGTATAAAATAAGTGATTTTGGGCAAATTAGGTAATTAAATGGATAACCACTTGTTTAGAGTGCAATTGGATATTTAAGGATGTTAATATTTGATGTAGTATAATACTTGTGGCATTTAGTATAATATGTGAAATTGAAAATATAATAAATAGAAAATATTATGTTAAAATTGATAATATAATAATAATAATAGCAATATATAATAAATATGGCAGGAAACTTAAATTATCGGAAGTAAATTCGATAATTGAATTAAGATTATGATGTACCGTAGGGACTAAAACACTAGTGAGATACTAAAAGTGATATTTAGAGTACCCAAGTATAATATAATTAGTTTCACATTATTGTTCGAAACAAGATCTTAAGATTTGTGTATAACACCTATAGTTGAAACTGAATTAGAACCTAAATCAAAACCATATTTAGAAACTAATTCTGAAACTAACCTAAAATAGATCGGAAATAAATAATATATATATGGAAAAACTAAGTCAAATAATAACCTAAAGTTTATATATTATAAAGATATAAATACTAGAAAAAAGTATTTTGCATTATAGGATACACGGAGATAAGTGACTTGCAATAAGTCGAGTGAACTAACCAAGAACTTTAAGTAAGTTAGGTTCAATACTTCGTTGTATTTTTTAGTACTATTTTATGTACTTGTAGAGAGTTATATGTGCATGTGCTTATGCGTATTTGATTTCGTGTTAAAAATCTCTGTTGTGTTTTGGTGATTGTTGTGAATTAAGTGGTGTGAAATTGTTTGATCACCCTAAACCAAACTTAATTTTAATCGATCTAAATACCTTAATTAGACATGCATTTTAAGCTTCTGGGGGATTGTTAGGATTCTCTAACTAAATATCGATACTGTTGAAAAAGATAGCGTTGGATAGCACAATAATATTTTCTTCATCCTCAACCGAACTAAGTGACAGAAGAGGAGATTACAGTAAAGATGAGGGCAATCATTCTAACGATAGTTATGTAGGGAAGCAGTATCTCTATGCATAAACTTGGGTTTGGTTTTGAGCTATTGCATAAATATGAAAACTCCTTAACCCGAATTAAAGTGGGTGAAATTACTCTGATTTCACAACAGACCGAACTACGTTGTGTGATGGAATTTTCTTGTTGCATTGTATATAATTAATTGTTTAAAAATCCTGTTTGTGTTTGTTATGCATTCTTAAGTCTTATCCTAACTTACTGAGCTATTGGTTGCTCATATCCTTATAGGTTTTCTTGTAGGTACTGATCGATATGCCGCGCTATAACTATCTTAAGGTTAGTATCTTTTTTGAAGTGCTAAGCTATGGAGGGTATTGCAAACTGTGACCAAGAATATACAATACTGGTCACTGGATAGGTTTAAGTTTGTAAAAAGCTCCAAAAAGGGTTAATGGAGAAAGGTACGGAAAAAGCGATAAAGACGAATAAAATAGCAAGAAAAAATCTATGAACAACTCTAGAAGATACAACGCACCAATGGAACTTTTAAGGACTCACGATACAATTTAATATGACACATAAATTAGTTTAATAAGGTTACTTGCCACCTAACTTTACTTAAGGGAAAAGATAAGAATGACGCCGAAAGTAAACAAGTAGTGTTTACACAAGGAAGAAAGTACTCTGGTGTATTGAAGGTAATTTGATGAGTTACAGCTACAAGTACAATAATATTTATACTCATAAGTTACGGCAACTTGCCTAAAAGGAAAAAGATAATAGGGACATTTCTTAAAGAAGCAATGTATATGATACAAGAGGGTAAAAATGAATATATAAGGATTACAGATTCTCTACACTATACTGTATAAGTGGTGATGCTGTATTGGCAAAGTTGTTAGGAGATGCGGACAAAAGTACGAACAAGTATGCTTGTCCGAGCAAGAATGGCTTAGTCAGTCTAGATTCTCTGTCTCTCGAATTCTTGGCAAGGATGATACCGAGTGATTAGTCAGCTCGGCATTAGAGTAATCATCAACTCTGCATAACACAGAATAATGGCCGGTCATATGGTACAACATTAAAAGTGACTCAAAAAGGAAGTACTCGGCCTCTACAGGGGTTAGTCGGAATATAAGGATTCGTTATGCCAACCCCTCTAGTCTTCGAATTCAATTGCAGGTCAGAGGTTTCGTAGCTTAATTCCCATCGAGGGGAGTAAGGGAATCAAGCTAGTTAAAGTAATTGAGTCTTCTAAAGTTTTGTTACAAACTCTTAAGTTTTTGGACCGATTATGCAATATGTAATCTACTTATTAGATTACCTTAGCATTTGGATATTTCCTAGGAATGTAGGACAATATGAATATCTTAATGTAAATATGAATTAAAGTTTTAGTTATATATAAATAAATTCTAACTTTAATAATGAATTATTGTTTACTTCAAAGTGAGGAGTCATAAACGCTTTATGTAAATTGTATCTATGATAGGGATTGTAAGGTTAGTTACTATCATCAGTTGATTATACAGTAGGATTGTTACAACTTCACCGCTTTGGAGTGTAACAATTTATCCTGATTTTGTACTTTATTTTGCATGTAAATTATAAAATGTTGCTAATTTACTTGTCTATATAAGAATTAACTTGATTAGTCGTTATTTTATTATCCTATGCCCTAAGTATTAGAAGTTTGGAATAGTGATATAAGTTTATTTTACCTTTATCACCTCTTGAGCTATTCCCTGAGTTAAGATACCCTTGAAGTATTTAACTAGAGAAGCTTCTTAGGTACCCTCCGAACCATATAGGCATTGAAGTTCACAACAGATTCAACCTCTAAATCTATCTTTGAGTTTAGTAAATACTTAAGATCTTTCAATGAATACCCTCTGCTACAGCTTCTAAGTTAGGTTACCTTTGCAGTTCTCAAATTGAAAAGCTTTTGAGTTATCTCTTGAGCTATATCGGAATTAAGGTTTTAACAAGATTAACCTTTGAATCATCCTTTGAGTTTCATAAATACCCAAGATTTCCTACGAATTACCCTCTAAAGCAACTTCTAAGTATCCTTTAAGGCACCCTTTCAACCAATAGTGTAGTTTACTCAATTTTAGATCTTTGGGCAGAATATCCTTTGAACAATCCTCTTTACCTAGCTAACTTCAAATTTCCTAAGAGTTTGTTCTTTAATTCAGCCTTTGAACCTTCCCTAACTATACTTATCTTTGAATTTTTCCTTTAACTGAACTTTTGAGTTAATACCTAGTAGAATACTTGCCTTCTATTTCCTCTAAGTTATCTTTCACCCTTAACCAACTTCTTATAGATAATTGATTTGCTCACTTTTCTCCTAAGTTTTAGTTTGAGAAACCAATTCAATACTTCACAACTGAATTACTCCCCTAAATATCTCATTTAACATATCGTCCTTCATTAGTCCTCAACTTTGTGTATTACCAATATACTCATACAAGTGGCAATACCATGATACATGTAATTACTATCCATAAAATTTAATTCAACACCATCAGTAGATGATAATTTAGTCCAATAATCAGCTTACCATGGATTCTAAGTAAGGTTCATTATATATATATATATATTAATTTGTACTAAATTACCATTTTATTGACAATTTAGGGGTCAAAATTAATTAAAAATATAGAAAATAGTTTTGTTGAAAAATTTTTCCTAGCTTTTTAATATAAGTAAGGAAAAGTTTACAGAAAAATTTTGGAGTTGAAACTACATTAATAGGGTAATTTAATTTGATATCGAAAATTGCAAGGTTTTTCCGATTTCTTAAGGACTTATATCATAAATACCAAATGTGTACGAAATAATATTTTTCCTAGATTTTATACATAAAAATATTTAGGAATAAATTTTTCTAGAATTTTCTAGATTAAATTGATATTTTTAATGAATATTTGAAAATCGGCTAGTTTAAAGGCACTCATTAGAACCACCATATCTAACCACCAGCGGCCATTCCACCCATGTCAATAGACCTAGTAGGTGGCTGCTTTCTGTAGTGGTGTGATTAGCTCATTCCTAGTTGTCACTTTTTCCTTTGAATATGTTAGACTTCATATTTGCACCAATTTTTTCTATAATTTTTTCTAAATTTTACCAATTATCTTCCTCACTTCCTTTTATTTTTCCTGGACTCTCCTTTACATGTGGTTATTCATGAAGTGGTTTTCTAGAATTTTGCAGAGCATTTGAGGAGGTTAAAATGAGTTTTTTGTCTCCTCTACACTAGAATACTTGGCTTAAGACTTAAATTATTTTCTTAACACTTGTCCAAGACACTTCTATGCCTAAACTAGTGATTTCCCATCTGTCCCAACATTTTATAATTTTTTTATTACTTTTCCTAACTTATCTTAGCTTAATTTATATTAAATTGGGCATTTTAAATAATTATAAGTATATAATTGCACATGAAAATTACACACGAGGTATATACATATATTTTATATATTATTTTGTATCAAATAATATTTTTATCAGATATATAAATTATTTCTCAAAATTTATGAGCTAACAAAACATACTCTACGCAATTACGATAATTATTAAATAGTATAGCAAAACTTTAATATTTTAGTTATATTATTATTTATTTATTATATTTTCAATATCTAAGTCCATGGGGTCTCATTCACTAAAGTCTTGAGCTTACTCATAAATTTCGAGCTTAATCGAATTAGTTTCACTTACTTCCTAAATTACTTGCTCCAATCCTATTTACGAAAGTATTGGACTTACACCAAGTGTCAACACCGGTATTGGAGATGATAATATTAGTGTTGTCCCTAATAGATGACAACCTTAGAACACCCTTAAAATTACAGATGAGTAAATCGATGAGATGACTAACCTTATAGCCGATCTTACCAAAGCTGTTCATACATTGTCCTTTTGACCTACCGAGGACGTATAGAACACTCCTTAAGTCACTCGACCTATGAGAGGACAGATCCTAGCTTAACAAGATCAAGGTAGAGGAGTAGGAGGACATGTGTACAGAAGAATTGAATTAGGTGATATAGATGAAGAAGGAGAAGAAAAGTACAATGAGGAAGAGGAGTGAGCTTGAGAACCTGAACTGTTGACCATGTGAAGCTTCAAATTCTAAGCTTCAATGGTTTTGGAAACTCTGATGACTATCTAGACAAGAAACAAAAGGTAGAGTGTGTGTTTGATTATTATTAATAAGGAGACTACGAGAAAGTGAGGATTACTACTGTAGAGTTATCAGGTTATGCTATGATGTAGTAGAAGAACTTCCAAATTATGAGAAGATAAGAAGGATATGGGGAAGTAAATACTTAGCTCGAGATGAAGGGGATATTTAGAAATAGATTCATGCCAGATATTTATTTGCAAGATACTTTTACTTGACTTCAAGAATTGAGACAAGGAAGCTGAACTATTGATAAATATGTTCAGGAGTTCAAAATACTCATAATTCTATATGAAGTGAATGAGTTATCATCCAGAACAGTATTTAGATTTCTCATTGGATTGAGAGGCAACATTCAAAATGTCGTGGAGCTTCAACAATTTACTGTATTGGACAAGGCTATAAGAATAACTTAGTAAGTAGAAAGATAAAGGAGGAATAGGCCGAGCTGACCTCCAATGAGCCAACCTGTATAATCAAGCTAACCTGCTTAAGGAAGTTACTGAGCAGCAAAGTGTTGAGTTGAGTAGAAGAACAAATGTTAAAGTTAAATAGAAGAGCCAACCAACTGATGGTGAAGTTCCATTGAGAACTATGAGAAGAGATAAGGATTTAGGAGGAAGATGAGCCAAATCAAGTGTTTTAAGTGTTAAGGGTTTAGACACATATCTACCCAATGTTTAAATAGAAGAACTATGATTATCAAAGAAGAAGTTCTAAAACTCGACGTAGATAGTACTGATGAAGAGTTTAAGGAGGAGGTTGCTCTCGAAAAGGATATCACGTAGGAGGATGAGCTGGTTAAAGAGGAAGTGTTTACTGAAGATCTAGACAAAATAATTTTGGTTGTCTGACGTATGATGATTATAGAATGTCATGCCCTAAAGAGATGAAGTTGTAATAAACCTTCCATATAAACTATCTGAGAGTAAAAGCTAGCCTTGCAGTTGCTATCATAGACCTAGTTTACACTAGCCATACTCGACTCAATCTCTTTGAAGCATCTAATTATGTACTTGTTATTAATGAAACCTATGTTATAGCTTTTTAAGATACCTACTCAAGAAAACTAATAGTTTACAAATTAATAAAATGGTTGTAATTCCATACATCTAAAGTTTCTAGCATTCTTGAAATGTTTACAAAAACCATAGCTTTTGGTGTTTACATATGATACGTTGGAAACCAATATCAGACCACTGGACCCTTAACCCGAGCTTGAGCCTGAAGGCTAGAAACTACGGCTCTTACGTCCCACTATTAAGGAATCCGAGTTATTGCAATCTGCTAACCCGATGCCTTAGTTGAGCCGAACCCTCTTGTATTCATTGATTATCTCTAGTTGCCTACTTGAGATACACTTAAACATTAGCTCGACCTATCCGACGACCCACCTCGCCAACTTGAATCTAAGTTGTACTGAATATGTCTAAGCTAAATTCAACTAGGAAAAGTTTTTTTCTTGGCTCATTAGAGTTGACCTACCACCTCTGTTTGGCACCTTAGCTTGGTAGTCATTACCCTGATCATATAGAATTATCTTTTCTGCTAGAAAGTTATCCATTCACAGGAAGTTTCATATTCGAGCAATTACATGACAGAATTCTCTGTACAAGATACCCACTTTTGTTATATTTTCGATTATACCCTTTATTATTCCTTGTATACCTTTTTTTGGATATCACCCTTTTTAGTCTTTTCCATTTGGGGTATGATGTCCTAATATTTCAGGTATAAAGACCCCATTGTAACATAGTTGCATCATCTCATATTAGTGCGAACTATAACTAAGAATAGATAAGGCCTATTACTGGATGGGTTCAAGCTTGCAGAAAGCTTGAAAGAGTTAATGAGGGAAAGTATGAATGGAATGAATGACGAATGAAAAGTAAGGAAGACCCATGAACAACTCCAAATGATATGATACACCAATGGAACTTCTAAGGACTCACGGCATAATTCGATATGACGTACGAATTGGTCCAATGAGGTTACTCACCACTTAGGCTTGCTCAAGAGTTAAGATAAGAGTGATGCCAAGAATAAATAGAGTGTTTACGCAAGGAAGGAAAGCACACAAGTGTATTAATGGTAATCTCTATATATCTATGTCTTTTCAACTACAGTCACAGGGGTATTTGTACCCATAAGTTAGGGCAACTTACTCAAAAAGGAAAAGACAAAAAGGGCATTTCCTAAGGTAGTAATGTACAGGATATATACGGGGAAAAAATGAATATATAAAGAAAGCAATCATTGGTGCAATGGATTCTACACATGATATTGTACACGTGGTGATGCTATATTGGTGATTTCATTGGAGGATATGGACAAAAAGAGATAGCTTGCTTGTCCGAGTAAGGGTGGCTTGGTTAGTTTGGGTTCTTTCTCTCAGCAGGTATGCAGTCGAGTAAGTAACTAGCCAAGCATGTACGAGAATGAAGATGGGCTGTTATCTTGGCCTTTAGTTTCTTGGCACTCAACAAGTGAAAAATAGGTTGTCACTTAGCTCAGCAAGCAGAATGGGTCAGCAAGGAGATATTTAGCCTCTGCATGAGTTGGTGAGAACAAGAGGATTCGTCTTACCCATCCCTCTAGTCATCGGGCTCGGCTGCAGGTCAAAGGTCTAGTAGCCTAATTCCTATCATTCCTTCTAGGTTGTTTTGGATTTAGGATCAAATTTGAATGGTCTTCGATAAGCTCTCCATTAGGGTGATACAAATTGAGGTTGGCAATGTTGAAGGCATCAGAAACCTCATAGTCTTCGGGCAACTCCAATCAATAGGCATTGTCATTGATCTTCTAGATGATTTTGAAAGGTCCTTTAGCTTATGCAGATAATTCATTCATCCTATTCTTTGGGAACCGTTCCTTGTTAAGGTGCAACCATACCAAGTCTCTTGGCTGGAATTGTTTAGTCGCCCTACCCTTGGTCTTCTCCTACATTCTTCTAACTGCTTGGTTAATGTGCTGAGTGACCTTATCATAAATGTATTGAAGGATTGTGCTCTAGCTGAAGCATCAGGATCCTCTTGCGCGGGTATAAGTACAAGGGTGTAGTTGAGGGGCAACTCAAGATTAAAACCATAGACTACCTTGAAGGGAGTCTGCTTAGCAGTGTCATGCACTATTTGACCGTAAGTGAACTCAACTACTCGTAAGCAAATGTCCTGATCAGCTAAGTCTTTGCCCACTACAGCTCGGAGCGATGATCCCAAAGTGCAATTGACCACCTCTGTTTAGTCGTCAGTTTGGGGGAGATGGGAAATATTGAATAGTAGTTTTGTCCTTATCCGATGCCATAGAGTCCTCCAAAAATGGCTTAAGAACTTTAAGTCTCTATTGGAGACTACGCTTCTTGGCATGCCGTGTATTCACACAATTTACTGCAAGAAAAGAGAAGTAATAGTTGAAGCATTGTTAGTTTTAGAGCAAGGCACGAAGTGTGACATTTTGCTGAACTAATCTATGACGACTATTATAAAATCTTTGCCTTAGGTAGTTTATGGTAGTCTGAGAACAAAGTCCATGCTCAATTTAGTCTATGGCTTCATTGGGATAGGTAAAGGCATTGCTTTCCCTTGCTTAACTCAGCACTTAGCCTTCTTACATAGCATAGCTCTTGACAACTCGGTGTACATCTCTTCTCATTTTCGGCCAAAAGAATCGATCATTCAACATTTCACAGGTCTTTCTTTCTCCAAAATGTCCATAGAGTCCTTTACTGTGGGTTTCCCTGATCAACAATTCTCGTAGTGAACAGGTCGATACTCATAATTTTCCACCTTGGAACAAGTAACCATCCTCCATATGATACTCATCTACTATTCTTCCTCACATGATTATGGGTTCAAAGTATGGATCCTCATAATAATGTTCTTTGATACTTGCAAACTTAAATAGTTTAGTTTGCTGTTTAGATAAAAGCGTATGTCTTTTTGAAAGAACAACTGCAACGACATTGCTCTTTACTTGCATATTTTTTATTATAAAATTGAATCCCTCGAGGAATTCAACTCATGGTCAGTATATATAACAAATTCTCTTAGCAGTAAATAGTGCTACCATTCTTGCAGTGCCTAGATCATTGCCAAGAGTTTTTTGTCATATATAGAATAATTCAACTGTGGTCCTCTAAGCTTTTCGCTGTGGAAGGCAATCGGTTGACCTTCCTGCATCAAGATAGCACCTATTCCAATGCCCAATGCATCATACTCCAGCTCAAAAACTTTCTTGAAGTCAGGCAAAACAAATACCGGATGAAGGTCAATCTTTCTTTTATCTCAATTGTTACGCTTCGAAGCAATAGAATTATAACAGTTCTACTGTGCAAACCATTCTAAGATAAAAGCTGGTCATACAACCGCTGTCTTAGGCTTGATTTACACAAGGTGTCCATGACTAACCAGCTTTGAAGTAAACAGTTTATAATTTAAATAAATTATTTACTTATGAACTTAAGAAAAGTACATAGTTGCATTAAAATAATCTGAGTATCTTACCAGATTTAGCAATCTAGTCACAATTCAATTGAGTAATTTGTAAACTAATGCTAAAAGCTTTAAAATAAATCTAACTAGAAAGTGTATTTGGTCTTCAGTTTACATCCCCACTCCTTAGGATCCTGCAGTTGCTAGCTTCAAGGTTGATATAAGCCGCTTCCTAGCTAACACTTGTAATAACGTCTATAGGGATGTGAGCAACCACAACTTAGTAAGTTTGCATGGAGACTTAAAACTATACCACAAAAACAGACAAGGTTATCAACCAAATTATTAGGTGTAATGCATGTTTAAGAAAATGGCATCGCATGACATTGTCTGGCCCGTCGTGAGATTAGAGAAATTGCACCTACTCTAATCCGGATTGAGGAGTTGCCATTAATGCAACAGCTCACGACCAAACCCAAGCTTATGCAATGGAGACACTGCTCATCCCGCGACTACCTTCGAACCATTGACTCCACCCTTGCTGCGATCTCTTCACCTGTCACTTAGTTCGACTAACGATGGAGAAGGAATCAATTATGCCATCCGACACTATCCCTTTCGAAGGGGTCAGAATTTAGCTGGAGAATCCTAGCGTTCCCTTAATTGGTTGCTATGCAAGTCTGGTTTATGATTACAAATCATATATTTGATTAGGTCCAATTTAGGGTGATCAATCAATTTATATAATACAGGCTAGAACAATAATTCAGAATCATAGCATTAAAGTCATAAGAAAGCACATGCATATAGCCATTACCTAACAAGCACAATCAGGTACAACTTCAAGCCTCTAAAATACAGCAATATATTAATCCCAACTTACTTGGACTCCTCGCTTACTCACTTGAGGTTCGACTCGCTCAGATTATCGCCTATCATCCCTATAATACAAATGTAGTTTCAGTTTTCCATATAACTATTACAGTTTGGTTTTATCTTATAACACTTATTGTTATTTTTTGGTTTAGGGTTTAATATGCCCAATTATCTAAGTTCTTAATTCTTTTACTATTATTCTTAGTTCGAGCTAAGTTCCAGTTTAGTTTCTCACATTGATTTCTAAATTAGGTTATAGTTCATTTTCTTAATACGGTTTTATACATGAACCCTAAAACTCATTTCAACCTCATAACATGAAATTAATCACATTATTTCTCGGGTCTTTTAAATTTTATATTTACCCCTAATCAGTATGTTAATTCATTCGATATACCCCTTATCTTACTTAACTACTGAATTTACTTCCAATGTGAGAAAATTTTACGTTTTTCATATAATACCTAAATTTAAGCCTCTTACTAGCTTTTATACATTTTCCTATTATTAGTAAAATATCAATTTTTATGCCAATATTTTCTATTTATTATATTTTCAATTTTCCATATTATGCATTATTACCTATTATGTACATAATACACATCTAATATTTCTATCACTCCAAATATCATCTACCAACATCAATTAACATCTCAAAATATCTAAATTCATCCCAAATTAGATTTTACACCTAATTACCCTAATTTAAAAAATTAACATAAATTTTACTATTTTTCCTATTACTTATTTACTACATAATATTCTAATAATTACATCTAATGCCCTAAATGCTACAAGTATCATGATCATATTTTAACATCTTAAAACATATAATTATTCACTAAATTAGTAATTAACCATTTCATTACTTAATTAACAAAAAATAACTCATTTTATATATCATTTTAAGGCCTAAAAATTATCTAAAATTTTTGAAAAATCATTTTTGAAAAAGAGATTCGTGGTACTATTTTGCATCATTTAAGTGGTCTACACAAAAATTTTTTGAGTTCAAAATTACACTCCTAAGGTCATTTATTTTTAATCCAAACAAAGCTTGGGTTTGCAAGATTTTTTAAGGATAGTATATTTCTAAACATAAAATCATTAAAATAATTTTTTTTTCCTACATCTACATACTTAAAAACATCAGAATACCAAATTTCATAATTTCTAAGAATATTTAATATTTTTACAAAATTAAACAAAATCAGGTTGGAAATCAAACTCACTTGTGTAGGTGGCTCTGGCCATCACCGGCCACCGTGGCCTTATCGGTCGGTCTGGACACTACCACCACCGTGTGGTGGTGGTGGCCGTCCACTGTCAGGTGCTTGTCGGGTGTTAGTTCCCCTCTAAGACCTTAATTGCACAAATTCGAGTAATTTTTTTTTTTTTGTAATTAATCCTAACACTCAATATTTCGGTTCCCTCTATTTTTCTCACTCTCCAAACTAATCAAATGAGCTTCTGTAATTTTTTGGATATTTATAAAGCTCTAGGGAAATTATTGTGCATTAAATTGATTAGACAATTGTCTTATCTCTTCTTTTTCTCACTTTCTATTTGTTGTAATTTAATTGGTTGCTTTTATCACTCCCAAGCTAATACGCCTCAATTATGGAGATTTCTTCATTTTTTTAATTTTTCCTTAATTATTCATGCATTTTCTTTGATTATTTAACATTATTTTAGCCTATTTTGCCTATTTTAAGTGATTACGTATATTTCTACTTATATGTAAATAGATATATGGTATAAATAAATATTTCTAAATATTATTTAAGTTATTTAATAATTTTTAGTGTACATATAATTTATCTTTAGCGATTCGTTAGTTATCGAAATGCATTTTACGCATTTCCGATAAATAATAAGTAATATACTTAAAATTTGAAAATTTTATATTCTTTTATTTTATTATTTACTTTCCTAAATTCAAACTTACAAGATCATTGTTATTAATATTTTAAGCTTTATTTTATAATTTAGGCTTAATCGGATCCTTTAGCTAATCGAAACCTCGAGTAGCTTGTTATGGGGCTTACATCAACAAAACTCCTCTCCTCCCTTTCCCCCCATTAGAGGTCGATATTTTTCTTTGTTAGCTCAGTAAGTGGTGCAGTGAAGGTGCTGAAATTCTTGATGAATTGCCTATAGAATGAAGCTAGTCCATGGAAACTTTTTACACCGACACAAGTAGTAGGAGTCGGCCGGTCGACAATTGTTCAGATCTTCTCATCATCCACTCACAAGCCTCCTTCACTGACTACATAGCCCAAAAATACTATTTCCTCCTAGCAAAAGCAACATTTCATTAGACTGCTAAATAGTCTTTCAACATGGAAGATATCTATAACAGCATGTAAGTGTTCACAGTAACTCGGTATGTTGGCACTGTAGACTAAGATGTTGTCAAAGTACACCATGACATACTTCCCAATGAGATGTCTCAGCATATGGTTCATTAGTCTCGTGAAAGTGCTTAGGGCATTCAACAAGCCAAAAAGCATGACCATCCATTCGTATAATCTAGGTCAAGTCTTAAATGTCGTTTTCCACTCATCACCTAGCCTTATGAGGATTTGATGGTAGCCAGATTTAAGATCAATCTTACTGAAAATCTTGACTCCACTCAGTTCATCCAACATATATCTTCTAGCTTCGAGATCGAATACTTGTATTTGATCGTGATCTTGTTCACGACTCAGCTGTCTACACACATCCATTAGTTTCCATCATTCTTCGGCACTAAAAGTACCGACACAGTACAAGGGATGAAACTTTCTCTAACATAGCCTCTTTCCAACAACTCATTGACTTGTCATTGGAGCTTAGAAGCTTACTCAGAATTCATCCGATAAGCTGGCTTATTCGGCAATACAACGCTAGGTACTAAGTCAAAACAGTGCTCTATGCCTCAAGTTGGGGGCAACCCCTTAGGAAACTGTTTTAGGAATAGGTTGGTATACTCATCTAGAAACTTCTTAATTTCTTAGAGTAGTTCACTCTGCTCCTTTATTTCTAATAGTTGCTTAACCAACAAAAGGGTCGGCTCGTCGGCATTGATGCTCCTCAAAGCTTAGCTCTACTCATCACTAGAGCCTTCTTCGATTCGCAAGCAAGTTTTGTTAGCAATTTATTAACCTCTCTCAATGGCATCGAGTTTAGTGTTATCTTTCGATCATCCTTTTCAAATATGTATGTGTTTTTGTAGCTATCATGGATAACTCTCCTATCAAATAACCATAATTTACCCTACAGCATGTGGAAAGTGCATATAGGTAATACGTCATAGAGAATTTGGTCAAAGTAATTCCTTATAGTGATCGGTAGTAGTATTTACCAAGTGACATGTAGTGCTCCTTTCTCACTTAACCAATGCAACTTGTACGACTTTAGATGTGTAACAGTCGACAACTTCAACTTTAAGGTTAGATCGGCTGATGCCACATTGGTGCAACTTCCACTATCCACAATGAGGGAACACACCTAATCATTCACCTTATAGGTGGTATGAAACAAATTTTTTCTTTGCTCCTCTTCTCGTAAGGGTTCCATGTTTATAGTACGTCGAACAACCATGAGTAACTGGTCCAAGTCCTCAGTAAACATGTCCTCCTCAATTAGTTCTTTCTCGGCATTTTATTTCTCAGTAGAGATCTCTTCTTCTTCAGGTTCCTCATCAGTGCTATCTACTTTTAGTTTCGGGATGTCTCCTTTGATGACCATTATCTGTCGGTTCGGATACCTGGTTCGGGTACTAAGCAGCCATTTGTTTGAACTTTTGGTACTTAATTTGGCTCGTCTTCTTACCAAACCCTTACCCCTTCTCATAAATTTGAGTCAGTACTTCAGTATTAGGTTAGCCCTTCAATTTAGCTTGGACATCCATCTTTTGGCTCGGCTCGATACTCGATTGAGCTCAATGACTTGCTTGTCCGGGTTGGCTAGTTAGCATCCTCATTGGTACTTGGCTTTTCCTTTCCTTTTCTACTTGTTGGGATATTCTAATGGCTTCATTTGTCATGGTAAAGCGTTGGAGTTCCATAATATCTTGAATATTACCTCTCAACCCAGCGATGAATTTTGAGACTGTTCAAACCGGTGGTTCCTCTACTTCGCAACGGATCATAAGTATTTAAAATTCTTGAACATACTCATCAATAGTTCGATCTCCTTGTCTCAGCTGCTGAAGCTGAGTGAAAGTATCTTGAAGATAAGTTTCCGATACGAATTTGTTTCTGAGTATTCTCTTCATATCAGGCTAAGTATTAATCTCTTTATAGCCTTCTCATCTCCTCATCATCTGAAAATTCTTCTACTACATGGCAACATATCCGGAGAACTCATCGGCAATAGTTCTCACTTTTCCATGGTCTTCGTACTGATAATAATCAAACACACGTTCCACCTTCTCTTCCTACTCCAGATATTCATCTATATTCCCAGATTTATTAAAACTCAGGATCTAAAGCTTCACATGGTTAGATGTGTAAGCCCTAAAGCCAAGTCAAGTAACCGTATGATTGAACTTAGAACCCAAGGTTTAGGGCGATCGGTTAAAGGATCCGATCAAACCCAAATTAGAAACTATTGATAGGAATATTAGTAAAAATGACCCTGTAAACTTAAATTTAAGAAAGTAAGTAGTAAAATAGGAGACTATAAAATTTTCAAATTTTAAGCATAATAACTGCTAATTATCGAAAAGGCGAAAAGTGTCATGAAATAACTAAGAAATTACTAGAGATAAATTATATGTGTACTAAAAATTTTAGAATGACCAAATTAATATTTAGGAATGTTCACGTGTACCCTACATGTATTTACGTGTAGATAAAAATACGCGTAATTGCTAAAATAGACCGAAAATTAAGTAAATAATTAAAGAAAAATACAAAATAATTATAAAAAATAAAAAAAAATCAGAAGGAGAGGTCTGCAACTGGATCAAGTCGTGACTGAAAAGAAAAAAAAATTGGCCAATAAAAATGTGCCAAACTAAAAGCCTAAAATCAAGGAAATGGGCAAAAATCACATCAAATTAATGCACATTAATTACTATGTTTGTCTATAAATAAGGAAAAAATTCACAGAAGACATTTGGACAATTTGTAATCTGAGAAAAATAGAAACACAAGAAAAATCGAGAGAAATTCCAGAAAAAAAAAAAAAAAAAAAGAAAACTGTGCAGATTAGCAAGGTGAACGGGAACCACCACCCACCACCACCTGGGACCGAACCACCACCACCACCCTACCCTAGGACCAGCGTCTGGACCGGCCGACAGCCTTGGACCGGTTTTGGACGGCCAGAAATCCTTGAACCGGTTAGTCATTTACTCATCCCGATTTTTATATAATTTTGTAAAATTAGTTATTTTGCCCAGAAAATTATGAAACTTGTTATTCTGAGGTTTTATTGTATGTAGATTTAGGGAAAAATATTGATTTAGTTTAATTATGTCTGGAAATATAGGGTTCTTAAGAAATTGTTAAAAACCGAGCATGATTAAACCGGAAATTAAATAGGCTTAGGGATGTAGTTTGGAGCTCAAAATTTTTATGTAGAACTCTCATATGATTTAGAACAGTGCTATGAAGCCTTTTTTTTAAAATTAATTTTCGAAAATTTTAAGTTAATTTTTAGCCCTAAAATGATGGTAAAATTGAGTGATTTGGGATTAATTAGGTAATTAGAATGTTAATTACTGATTTGGATCTTGATTAGATGATTAAGGAAGTTAATCTCTGCAGTGGAACCCTAATCCTAGCTTTTAGGTACTAATTATGGTTAATTAGGGAAATTAGGTAAAGAATATGAGAAATTAGGAATATGTGAAAATATAAATTACTAAATTTAAAAAAATAAAGTTATTTAGATAATATTATAATTGAAATCAGAAAAATAATAAATCGGAATTAATATTTAATTTTAAGTAAATATCTTAAAATGTAAGATTTTTACACCTCGGGAATAAATCCGATATCCCAATTAGGGTTAGTGTGTACCGAATAGTTAGAATACCAAAATTACGACCCAATAGGATATTTGAATACCCGAGCATAAGGTGATTAATGTCACATTGGGATTCGAGCCTAATTACGACCTAGGAATTAAAACTAGAATCTAGTTTAGGAACCGAACCCCGAAATAAAATACAACGAATTATTAGTACGTTGTAGGTATACATGAGGAAAATGAGTTACATTATAAATTAGAATAAGAATTCATAAAAATAAGTACTAAAAGGACCTCTTTGAATTATAGGACACCCAGAAACAAATCAGCTCGCAATTTGAGGATCGAGCGACCGAGCAAATTCATGTAAGTTGGGTTATTGCTTATTGTAATAGAGTACTAGTTTTGTAGTGCTCGGAGACTTAGGCTTGTATATGCTTGTGATTGTAAGTAGTTTGCGCATGTGTGATGTATCTGAATTCGTGCTGGAATTTGTGCTGTGGGTGATTTTGTGACTGATTGAATTGTTGTGGTCTTGTTTGAACACCCTAACCGGAATTTAATCTTAGTCGACCGTAATAACCGAAAACGTCATGCATTGCAACCCGTTAGGGGATCATAGGACTCTCCAACCAAATACCGACCCCGTCGAAAGGGATAGCGCAGGATTGCAAAATGATCCCTTCTTCATCCTCAGTCGAACTAAGTGACAGGAGAGGAGGTCGCGGCGGGGGTGAAGTCAATGGTTCGAAGGTAGTCGCGGGAGGAGTGAGGTCTCCATTGCACAAGCCTGGGTTTGGTTGTGAGCTGCTGCATAACATGGAACTCCTCAACCCGGATCGGAGCGGGTGGAATTTCTCTGATTTCACAACGGACCGGACTACGTTGTGCGATGACACTTGATTGTTGCATTGCATGAAAATAATTGTTTGATAATCCTGTTTGTGCTTGTATGCATTCATGAGTCTCCAATTCAACTTACTGAGCTGTAGTTGCTCATACCCTTATAGATCCTTTTGCAGGTTCTGATTTGTAATCTCTTCGAGTACCATGCCGCCCTACAATTATCCAGAGGTTAGTCTTTTGACGCCAGGGGTGTGAGGATCAAGTTATTTAGCTTAATGTGTAACCAGACTGACCTTGTAGTTAAAGGATGAAGACTGTTAGTTATTCTGTAAATTAGTAAACTGTAGTTCTTATGTAAATCTTCCTGGGAAGCTCTGTGGACTTACTTATATGATTATCTATGTTTAATAGTAATTTGAGTTACTCATCATATTTGTAGTATAATCATTAATCGAACTGTTTACTTCAAAGCGAGTGGTCGTCGACGCCTTGTGTAGATTATCTCTATAGTAGGAACTGTGAGGCCAGTTTCTATCATAGAGTGGTTTACACGGCGGGACTGTTGCGACCTCGCGACTTCGGGGCGTAACAAGATGCTTTGGGGATTCGTATGCATTCTTCTTTGAGATACTCTTCTTTGTCCTCTTCACCAAGCTCTCTCAAGTCTATTCTTCACCTTACTCGTCTGCCTACTCCTCTACCTCGAACTGGTTGAGCTGGGTTCTAACCTCTAACAAGTTGAGTAACTTGTAGGGTATTTTGAATGGCCTCAGTGGATTGGCAAACAAGTGCATGAACATCTCGAGTTAGATTTATTAAGAGCTTAGCCACCTCATTAAGTCTCTCGTCAGTACTTTTCGGTATCACCTGTGACCGTTGTCCATGATGGACAACTCCACTGTTATCATCTCTAGCACTAACATTCACACTTGGATCCATCATTTTCTTTACTGATTCAAAGTTCAAATAAACACTCTCGCCAACCAGAAAATCAACATCTAATAAACTCAGCAATTAAGATGAACACAGTAGCTTACTTTGTTTCACATACACAAAATAGAGTATGAACAAAACTCTAGAAGAACCAACAACTCAAACAAAACCTCCACTCTGATACCAAGATGGTGCGAACCATAACCAAGAATAAATAGGGCTGGTCGCTGGATGGGTTCGAGCTTGCAAAAAGCTTGAAAGAGTTAATAGGGAAAAGTGCTAAAGGAATGAATGATGAATGAAAAGTAAGCAAGACCCAGGAATAGCTCTAGAGAATATGATGCATCAATGAAACATCCGAAGACTTACAACATAATTCGATATGATGCATAAATTAGTCCAGTGAGGTTACTCGCCCCCTGGCCTTACTCAAGGGTAAAGATAAGAGTGATGTTGAAAGTAAACAGAGTGTTTATGCAAAGAAGGAAAACACACAAGTGCGTTAATGGTATTTATACTATATTATCTCATTTTATAGTTTAATTAACTTATTTCTAAGTTCTCATTATATTTCTAGCTCGATTTTAGAGGTTCCGATCGATTTGGCACTATATTAAATAATCAAACTTCTAGGAGCAAAATTGGAATTTTGGATCTCTATTTTCAAAATCTAACTTCACTAAGTCACTTAGACTAACTTTTATATCTTAGTCATAAAGTTTGGCTTTAATCAGATAAATTTTCCTTAGAGACCCTAAATTTAAGTTCGGTTGTTTTAAATACAATTTTAGGAACTTATAGGTTTGATCTTGGCAAAGTGCAAAATTGCACTTTTTATTGTTTCTTCCCATGCCTGTACCACTTTTAGGGATATCACTAAGCCATGTGTCATAACGGGATGTGTGGCAAGGTTTGACTATAATACATGGCACTATGTTAGTGTCCCTTTCTTTCCTTTTCCTTTCATTTCCCTTGTTTTCTCTCGTATACACAACCTACACCACTCACTTTGCCACAATCTTTCACAAGTTTTCACATGCACACATTTGATTAAATGCTATATACATGTTCTATGCACGGCGTACTTCGGATTGAACCCAAGAACTTGCCTAGATTCAATCATTTATTGGGTTAAATTAGTAAAGATTAAAAAAATTCATTTTTCCACTGAAGCAAATTTCTATGATTTAAGTACCAACATTAAAATTTGAAGCTTCCTTTGTGTTTTTATAAGGGAGAGCAAGTAGTGAGGAAGTATCTTCGACTAGAAATTAATTTGGATTAACACCAAAGTGAGAATTTTTTCCCAATCAACTACACTTTTACATTCTTGGAATTCATGGCAACTAAGGGCTTTCCATCTTGAAGTTAAGCTCACAAAGTATAAATAGGGGTGCAGTAGACCTTTCCCAATAGCAAGAATACTTAGATTATCCCCTTTAAGCTCAATTCGAGCTTTCCCTCTCTACATAGCTTAGTCATGGTCATCTTCTCTCTCTCTAGATCCTTGCATCTACTTAAAGCTCCTCAAGCAAGCTCACCAATACTATGAGCTTCCCTTCAACCTAAGCTTTTGATCCCAATCTCTCTCTTACTTTACCGTACCTCTTATCACCTTCAACCGAGCCACTACCATGAAGCCTTAACCTTAATAGCGACCACCACTGCTAAACAACCACCACACATGACCCCAATCAAAACCAAGTGTACGGCTGAACTCGCCATGCTTTAAAGCCCTTAGCTACACTACTCTTGCAACTCCAGCAAACCACTATCAACCACCACTTCCAACTACTGCCTAAACGACCAACATCAACTGTGGCACTCTTCCTTACCCCCTTAATCCCAACCAAAAACACAAAAAATTGGTGTTTCCTGCAAAATATTTGACCTAAAACCACCTTAGAGACAACCACAGTGGCTACCATGTGCTTCTTCTTTCCTTAGTCACATGCGCTATACATGTCAGGTCATATGACTCAGATTTGAACCCAATGACCCAGCTTTAGGAACTCGCGCCCAATTCCCATATGACCTGTACGCAAGCCTACCTTTTTCTTTTGGTTTATGTTTTTTTTTTTTATTTTACTTCGATGTAAATTTATTTTATTTTATTTTCTTCTATTATAATAGAAACTTGTAAACAAAAAAAAAAAGAAGAAAAAAGAAAAAAAATGAAAAAGAAAAAAGAAAGAAGAAAGAGGAAGAAAAGTTCTTTTTTATGTGTTTTGGTCAAAATAAAAAGAAAAATAATAAGTAATAAATAATAAAATATATAATAAAAATAAAAGTGAAATAAAAAATTTCATCACTTAGAAAAGTTTTTTTTTCCCAAATAAATAAAAATAAATGAAATCTTTTAAAATTAGAACCTTTTTAGAATTTTTATAAATAAAAACAAACCAATTTAGGGCCCTTTGAAAATTTTTCTTCAATAAACTTAAACCGAATTAAAAAGTAAGTTCAATTAATTCTTAGAAATTAAAAAGAATTAACATAAGTAAAAATTTTCAAGAAACAAATTACAAAAGTTTAATCTCGAATAGCTGATACATAGAAATTGGTACGTAATTATGATGTGACTTTAAATATGGAAAAACTTATTTTTCCCTCTTTATAAATAATTAGTTCTTTATTTATCTATTTATTCCTTTTTAAATAGACATGTTCTTTACTTGTAAAATAGAAGTAGATATTATTTTTACAAAGATATTATTGAAAAATAAATTTAAATTCGAAAAGTCAAAAATAGTATCCATTTAGGGTTTAATAAGTTATCTCCTGGATTCGAATATTTGGTTTTTGAAAACCTTTTTTAAAATTGATTTTTCCAGTAGACCAATGGCTATATTAAATTAATCCGCCCAATTGATTTAACTTAATCCATTTTTTCCTGACTTCGGTTGAGTGGCTACTCTAAGTATTGTTCAAAACATGTTTAAAAATTTAGATTTTTCTTAGTTCATAGTCAAAGGTTAATATTAAATGGTAGTGTTTAATATTAATCGGATTAAGAAAAAAATATAAAACTGAAAAAATTCACTACACTTTAAGTCGAGTAGCTACATCTATGGGTTCTTGGATTGCTAGCTATGGGGTATTTTTCCTTCTTCTTCTTCTTTTGTGTGTGTATTTATAAACCACTATCTATGTTTATGGTCTGTCTCACTGTAGGCCATGGTTTTTTTTTTTTTTTTTTTGTTTGTTTAACTACTGGCCATGACTATGTCCAAGTATGTCTCTACGGTGCATCGGCGTGGTAGAATAATTGAAATTAATAGTGCTTTCTTTGTGATATTGCGGTCAGAAAGAGTTCTATCAATCATATTCCGGGTGGTTTTGTTACATCTTATGGCAATAGGTCATTACAGGAGTGTGAAAATAAAGCATTCAACTTGAACGCTATTTGTTTTATGTTTTTCAGTAACAGGACGAAAACGTTATTGTCTATGTAAAAAAGAATTAGAACAAGAAAACTAGTTCCACATAAAGCTTTTATAATAAATAAACTAATTCCAATTGGAGCTTTTGAAATCGACAATCGAAAAGGCAAAAATATTACTGTTTATATGAAAAAGACTTGGAACAGGAAAACTAATTCCTAGTGCAACTTTTACGATAGATAAACTAATTCAAAGGGAGCTTTGAAAGTCAATAAACAACAATGTAAAGATGTTATTGTCTATATAAATAATACTAAGAACAGGAAAACTAATTCTAAATAGAACTTTTAGAATCAATAAAATAATTCTAAATATAGCTTTCTCGGTCAATAAACAATATTGTGAAAGCGTTATTGTTTGTAGATACTTCATTTTTGTCCAATTTTAATTTTAAAAAATTCTTAGAATAACGTAAAGGGTCTTAATTTAGGAAAAAGTACAAAAAAAAAAAGAAAATAGAAAATTTAAAAAAAAAGATAACAATAATAATAATAAAAGAATAAAAAAAGATAAATAGAAAATAGTGAGGAAATGAAGAATTTTCTAATAAAGTAGACATTTTAGGTAAATAAATTGTTTTTAGGAAAAAATATTTAGAGTTGTGCATAATTTAATTAAATAGCACTTTATTTTATAGATTTTTCTTATAGAATAGGTACTGTTTAATTACAAAATAAAACAAGGCATAAGCCAATGATCTATTGGTAATGTACTCTAACTAAACTTAGCATTGGAATTAGAGGTTTAGGTTTCAAATCTTCTTGCAATAAGCATAAAAGTATTTTTTACTCCTTTTTTTTTAAGAAAAAATCAGAAACAGGGGCGTACATTTGCAACGTGCGCGTAGGGGCACATAGCACATATTTAGCAAGTGACCACGTCCCTAAGCTTTTCTTTAGAAACTCACTCAAGCACTACAGTAATTGAATTAAATCCCCCCACGGTCCCTTCACTTCTTGACTTGATTAAGCTGATTTTTTGGTGAAATTTGATCGAATTGATTGCAGAAATTTGAAGAACACTTGAGATAGTTTGCATCGAGCCCAAAAACTCATCTAAATTTATGCATTAAAGGGTCAAAATCGATCAAAAAATTAGAAAAAAAAACTTAATTACCTACTAATGCAAAACTTTTATTTTGGGCAATTTAAAGGGTTTCTAATTGAATTTGAGCATGCATAAGTATAAATAGGGGAGCAGGAACTTGTTTGGGATAGGGGAGCTTAATAAAAAACACTCATACAAGCTCGAATTTGAGCTTTCTCTCTCTACCTTGCGAGCTTCACTTTCTTACTCTAAAACTACCACTCCATGTTGGTTTTCGAGTAAATCTATTGCCTCCACTAGCTTCACCATAGTCAAAAACCCAAAACCTAACACTTGATTGGCCGAACCACCACCACTTTACAGTCGAACCACCATCACTAAGTAGCAACCGTTTCTTAACCACCACCAAACAACCACCATTTACCAAGGCGTTAGTCCTATACCCCTTAAATCCAATACAAATCATGCAAAAACACCCTTACCCGCATCAAATTTAGCTTAGAATCACTAGAAGCACCCTTCTAACGACCATTATTCTCTTCTTCAAAGTTTGGATTTGATTCATAGAGCTTCAATTGACTTGACTCGTCTAATCCGAAGCCAACTTGTGCCCATTGCATTTTTTGGTCCAACTTCTTTGTTTTGCTTTTAAGTTGTATTTTTTTTTTCCTTTATGTAAATATCGTAAAGGTAATCGAAGAAAAAAGAAAACGAAAAAAAAAGAAAGAAAAAGGATAAGGAGGAAGTCTGATTTTATTTATTTTTATGCTTTATTAAGAAAATGAAAAAAAAATAAGGAAAAACAAAAAGAATAAATAAAATTAAAAATGAAAATAAAAATAAAAATAATTTTTTTACCACTTAGAAAAACTGATTTTTTCAAAAAATAAACAAACATAAATCAATCCCTTTTCTAAAATTAGGACATCTTTAATTTTCTAAAAATAAACAAACCGATTAAGACCTTTTAGAAAATTTTCAAAATAAAATAAAATCTAAGAAACGTAAACTTGAGTTTTTTTCTTAAATTAAAACGAATCTAACTTGTGAACATTTTCAAAGAAGGAGCTACGTTTGTCTAATCTCGAATAGCAAGTACGTAGGCATCTTTAAGGCAATGTAAAAAATAAAAATCTAGTTTTTTCCCATTTTTTCAAATTATTCTAATTGGTAAAAATAACTTTATTTAAATGTCAATTTTTGTCTCAAAAGGTGAATTTAAAGAATTAAGTCTAAATTTGGAAAGTTAATGGTACTTATAAGAATTTAAAAAACCTAACCATCGAACCTGTTTCTTTAATTTTTTTTAAAACCTTTTTTTTTCTATAAAATCAGTTTTTTATGCACAAACCAATGTCTAGATCAAAACCAAATCTACTTGTTTAGTTTTGACCTAAATCATTTCCCAATCTTAGTCGAGTGGTAACTTCAAACATTTTTTTTTTAAAAAACTAGTTTTTGTTTAAATCTTAGTTGATAATTAATATTAAATAAGTAAGATTTTGTATTGATCAATTTAAGGAAAACTTACTTATATAAACTAAGAAAAAATCAGATTCGACATGATGTCAACTTCAATGGAAACATTAAGAGAGTTAGTCATTCAACTTTCCAAATTTAGAATTAATCTCTAAAAAATCACCTTACTGAATACATTTTATTTATTTATTCGTTCGTTATTATTTTTTGTCCATAATTGTACTAACATTTCTACAAGGTTAGCTTTAATTATTTAAATTGTTAAGGGAGGAAAATTTACCTTCTGCACCATAAATGTATGATAAAAGTAGTCAAACCTAAACCATATTAGGACCCTAAGACAGGTAAGGGCTGCATTGAGTAGGCTTCAGGTGCTGTGGTGTGACCACCATTCGGTGTTAATTAAGCTACCCCTATTAAAGTTTGATGTGACTAATAAAAGTATTTTCTAAAAAAATAAGTAAGGTCACAACACTTAAGGACCTACCTTAATTATATTCACAAACCATTTTCCCAAAATTAAGAAATTGATACGATGTGGTAAGACTCTAAAAAAAAAAAAAGAATTAACTGTGAAGTTTCCTAATTTTTTTCTTGTAAATGTTTTATTTTCTTTAGAATATCAATGTAAATCCTGTATAAATAAGATAGTTCTAATGTATTTTTCTTTTTATCTTTTTTTTAGAAAATGGTTAGAACCTTTCTTACATTGGCCCTTTTCAAAGAAGTCCATATTCACGAGCCTTTAAAGCCTAAGGGAATACTCGAAAGATGGTTTTGATTTTTCAATCTCGACCAACAAAAAGTCATTGAAGACAAGATTAAGCCTATCCTCTCATTGCTTAAAGTCTAGACTAATATCACTATGGCACGGGCTTTGGTTCACTTATGGGGCCCTTAAAGTCAATCTTTTTGTTTTGGCCCATGCTAACTAAGTCCAACCTTTGAAAAATACTCCTATCTATTAGGAGTTCCCTTTGTTAGAAACGGAAGATATGTCTTAGATATCATGGCTAACCCTACAAAGATCTATAATAAACTCCTAGGCTTCCGTAAATCTAAAATATGTAAAATATGGGCAGAATGGAGAGTTAAGGACCAATATGGCCTTACTTATGGTTTGGTTTATTAACCATACTCAAAACCATAAACTTGACTTTCTTCATAGGAAAGAGACTTAAAAGATGAATCCTATTAATGCGTTTATTGCTATCATTAAACTCTCCAAAAATATTGCTACCTATTACTGGGTCAAAGCTTTTTAAAAAGTTCTATGATGAAGATATCTCTCAAGTTGCCAGATGCATTAAGGCAGTTGAGGTAACGAAAAGGAAGAAGATTGAAGAGGAACCAAGACACCACAAGAAAAAAAAAAGATCTAGACTATAGAGTACTTGTAATAAATTTTTGAATAATGTAATGGAAACTTCAAAGATGCAATAAAAATCTTGTTCTTGCTGCATCATAGATAGTTTGCCAGCTCCCCTCTTTACATCCACATGCCCTAATATTGCATTTTTGGTTTCTCTTTGCCTGTAAATATTCATTAGTTTCTGTTTGAATAACATCGGGAGAGTTGTCTCCTTAGGCTTCTAAATATTTGATTTCTTTGCAAGTCCCTTTCTCTATGCATTCTACTCTAACCCTTTCTAATCTTTTCTCTTATACATCCTTAGCATTACTTTTCTTGTAGGTTACTTTTTAAATACCTACATATTATCAATGATTGATTATAAATATTTAAGCTCCTAAACCCTTAGGAAACCTACATATTATCAATGATTGATTATAAATATTTAAGCTCCTAATCCCTTAGGAATGTTTTTCCACTCCTTCCTCACAACTTGTAAATAAGTCTTATCCTTATATTATATATATATTTTTAAATGAGTCCTTTTCTCTCTCTTAAAAAAAAAGAGTGTGTTCTTTCAGAATAGTAAAGAAAAACAAAAGTTTCTAATTGGCAAAGAATTGTTCTAATCAGATGTATATGGCTAATGACAAGATCGCCTTCTTAGAAAAGATGGTACATTGGATAGCCCAATAGTTGCAGATTTTGTTTCCCATAATCACTTCTCTCCAAGTGTCTCAAGATTCAAGTTTGGAAAAAAGACTTTCAAACCTAGAAGAAAAGGAGTGACATTATAGAAGAGCATTACAGATTTGGAAATGGCAATGGGCTCGATACTTAGAAGATTTCAGCACCTAACATCTAATACGAATCAAATATTAGTAAACCTAGATAATGAAAGTAGCACAAAGAGAAAAGAGCCAAGGATAAGTGGGAAAAAGCAAGCCCAAGGGACTTAAAGGAGACAATTGACTCAATTGAAGATCTCAATGACTCAAATCTTTTATCATCTAAAGGAAGTAAGGATCATAGCCTATGAAGCCCTTAATTCGAATTACAAACCATACGAGTTTGACCCAGAAGCACAATGCAACTATCATATGGGTGGGAAGGGGTACCTTACTGAAAAATGCTGGAGATTGAAGAACAAAATTCAAGACTTGATTGATGCTTAGGTCATTCTGCTAGAGCTTCAACAAGTTAGTCCTTCTTCAAGTCATGAGGGTAGTTCAATTGAATCGCCTAAAGCTCTAATTCTTTTGAGTATACCAATAACTTTTGACAAGCTCATAGGTTGTCTTTAGTAGTTGGATGCTTAAATGGAGCAAATTAAGGCAGGGGCAAAGAAGAATCAAGTTCTTTTTCATAAAATCTACAATAAACTCATGTTTTGAATGGCCTTATAACATCTTGAATAAAATTATCTTTATCTACCTTTTGAATTAAGTGATTGTAGTTTGATTAATTTTAAGGAAAATAAATTCCTCCCTAAGGAATAGATAACTCACTTTTAAAAGGTTTAGAATAAAAAGAGGTGAACTTCATCCCATACACTAACCTCTAAAAACACTTTGAGAGTTTGAGTGACATTAGGGTGAGGACATTTTAGACTCATTCCTTAAGGGAAGTTGACTTTGAATTTGATACAAAAATTAAAGAAAAGTAAGGCATTCATTTTCAAATCCCAAATACGACTATCCATTGTTAACCTTGTTAGATCAATTTGAAGAATTTTCAAATTTAAACCCTACTAAGAACTACTCTACAATGGAGCAATTTGAAGGTTAAAGCCATTAATTAGGAGAGAAAGATAAAATTGGTTTATGTTTGGTTAAGTAACATTAATTCAAAAACAACTTTTATCTCTAATAAGTTATTTTTCTTTGAAATGAAAAAGAGCCAAATCTTTTTTAAATACCTTAGGCTTATACGAACCCATACACTAGGAGTTCATGGATTTAGGGCTTTGAAAATCTTTGGAAATGATCACTCTTACGTCTAAAAGAATGGGGCAAAGTAATAAAAAAGAGAGAAAAAAGAAGAAGAATTAATAAAAGAAGAAAAAGAGAAAAAGGCTTGAAAATTAGGTTTGTGTGTAAGAAAAAAAAAACCCAATCGAATAAAAAGTGTGCCAATCAAAGAAAGCCCAGAATATGTAAGGCTCATGATTAAAGCCCAAACATTCCTATGAAACACAAAAGCCTTTATGCTCATGCCCAACCTAAAAACAAACCATACACTCTCATGCCAAATCACAAACTCAAAGCTCCCTTTATCTATCATAAACACAAGGCCTCCCCACCTTCATCTAATAAAAGGTCTTTTGTTCACAAGAATAATTTATCCTAGATGAAAATTGTTTTTGAAATTAGGGCAAGCTTACTTCTAATTTTTCCTAAAGGTTCTTGACTTGTACACTTGGGTTGAATAAGTAAATATTTTAAAATGGGCCTTCTCATTAGTCCTCTTTGAAACCCTTGGACCAAAAATTCACAATGCTAAACCGAAAAAGACTTAACAGGTTGATCAAGGTTTATCATTTGCAAAGTGGACTATAATTTTTAGGATTATAATCAAGAGTGTAATTTGGACTCGGAGTTCGCAAGGAAGTCATCTTTGACTAAACTAGTCATTAGTTACCTTTTCCTTAAAAAAGGAGTGTTTGAAATCAGAAGGCCCTACTAGGCAGCTCAGCATCAAGGTTATGAAGAATATAAGAAGTCTTGTATGATTATCAATGGAGGGTTTTTACCTATTAGCAAACTTTCAAAAAAAAAAAAAGGAAAAAAGACAAAAGAAAAAAAAAAGAAACAGAGAGAAAGTAAAGGCTTGTTACAAATATTTAATCCAAATCCATGTCGGCCTAAGTGGCTAAGCTTTCAATTTATGTCACTTACTTTTTTCTAATGTGGTTATGCCATTTAAGTTGACCAAAATAGTATGGGTCTTTCTCATTGATGAAGTTTATTGATGTCCATTAACTCTTTTCAAATCAAGGAGCCTATCCTTAATGTCTTTTTAATCATAAATGGTTTTCACCAAATTCTTTGTCTATAAATATTCTTCAAGTCAGGAAGTTTTTCAAATAAATTTCATTCCCTCACTTCCCATCTTTCACTATGTTTTAGGGTTTTAGCGAGCCCATAGAGCGCTTCTCTTCACTGATCTCTTTTAGCGAGCCCATAGTATGCTTCCCTATTCATTAATCTTACTTCAACTTTTCAATGAGCTTAGAGGGCGCTTTCCTTCATCAATCTCTCTTTAGGATCTTGGTGAACCCATAGGACGCTTCCCTATTTATTAATCTTACTTCAGCATTTTAGTAAACCCATAGTGTGCTTCCCTTCATCAACCCCTCTTTAGGGTTTTAGCAAGCCCATAGGGTGTTTTTCTTCACCAATTTTTATTAATGAGCTCATAGGGTGCTTCTTTTTACCAATTTCTTTTAGTGAACCCATAAGGTGCTTTCCTTACTAATTTCTCTCAAGCGAGCTTATAGGGTACTTCTTTCCATCATCGATTCCTTTTAGTAAGCTCATGGGGCTCTTCTTCTAAGTCAATTTAAGGTTACTTGTCCCTTGGAAATGCTTTTACCTAGGTTAGTGAGCTTAGAAGAACACAACCAGATTCTTCCAAATCAATTCCAATTTAGGGTTGCTAGTCTCCTAGAGATATTCTTGCCTAAGTTAGTGAGCTTAGAAGAATACGACCAGGTTTATCTAAATAGATTCTAATTTAAGATTGCTAGTCTCCTAGAGACACTCTTGCTCAGATTAGTGAACTTAGAAGAGCACAACCGAGTTTTTAGGGTTGCTAATCCCTTAGAAACACTCTTGCCTAAGTTAGTGAGCTTAAAGGAGTACTACCAAGTTTTCCAAATCGATTCCAATTTAGGGTTACCAACCCCTAAAGACACTCCTACCTAGGTTAGTGAGCTTAGAAGAGCATGGCCACGTTTTCTCAAATCAATTCCCATTTTAGGTTACTAGTCCCCTAAAAATGCTCCCACCTAGGTTAGTGAGCTCAAAAAAGTACGACCAGGTTTTTCAAAATCAATTTCCATTTAGAGTTGCTAGTCTCTTTGAGATGCTCCCACTTAGGTTTGTTAGCTTATAAGAGTACAACTAAGTTCCAAACCAATCTTTCTAGCCAATTCCTAAGGTGCTAGACCTTTATAAAGCTCATTCAGTCGGTTCTTAGAGTGTCTCTTCTCTATCTCACCTTTTTGTCAAATCCCTAATGGATTAAACCTAGGATGCTAGCTAGTTGTAGTGCTTCCGGGGACAAATTCTACTATTGAGGCAAAAAATAGTGTTTTTTATCTTTGCGGTAAAGTTTTGCTTAAACTTTACCACAAAGAAAGGTAGTTGTAGACATCTCATTTTTGCCCTTCTTTTAATTTTTAGAAATTCTTAGAATAATGTAAAGGGTCTTAATTTAGGAAAAAATACCAAAAAAAAAGTTTAGAAAAGTACCAAAAAAAAAAGAAAAAATAGAAAATTAAAAGAAAAAGATAATAATAATAATAATAATAAAAGAATAAAAAAAGATAAACAGAAGATAGTGAGGAAATATAAAATTTTCGAGTAAAGTAAACTTTTTAGGTAAATAAATTGTTTTGAGGAAAAAATATTTAGACTTATGCATAATTTATTTAAATAGAATTTTATTTTATACGTTTTTAAAGTTTTTCTTATAAAATAGGTACCATTTAATTGCAAGATAAAACAAGGTATAGGCTAATGGTTTATTGCTAATGCATTTTGAATAAACTTAGCATTGGAATTAAAGGTTTGGGGTTTGAATCTTGCAACAAGCGCAAAAGTGCCTTTTACTCCCTTTTTTTTAAAAAAAAAAAATTCGAAAATAGGGGCGTGCAATAGTGCGCCCATTGTGCATGGGGTGTATGGCACCTGACCATGCCCCCAAGCTTTTCTCTAGAAACTCGCTTAAGCATTGAAGTAATTAAATTAAATCCCCATGCAACCCCTTCACTTCTTGACTCAATTAAGCTGATTTTTTAGCAAAATTTTATCGAATTGATTACAAAAATTTGAAGAACACTTGAGATAGTTTGCATCGAGCCCAAAAACTTGTCTACATTTCTGCATTAAATAGGTCAAAATTGGTCAAAAAGTAAAAAAAAAAAAAAAACTTAATTGACCATTAACACAAAACTTTGATTTTAAGCTCGATTGGGATAGGGGAGCTTAATAAAAAATACCCATACAAGCTCGAATCTGAGCTTTCTCCCTCTAACTCGCAAGCTTCACTTTCTCATTCTAAAACCACCACTCCATGTTGGTTTTCGAGCGAATCTATTGCCTCCACTAGCTTCACCATCATAAAAAACCCAAGATCTAACGCTTGATTAGCCAAACCACCATCACTAAGCGACAGTTGTTTCTTAACCACCACTAAACAACCACTATTTGCCGAGGCGTTAGTCTTATACCCCCAAAACTCAATACGAATCACACAAAACACCCTTACCCGCATCAAATTTGGCTTGGAAATCTTGCAAGCACTCCTCCAATGGCCATTATTCTCTTCTTCAAAGTTTGGATTCGATTTATGAAGTTCTGATCGACCCAACCCGTTCAACCCAAAGCTAACTTGTGCTTACTACATTTTTTGGTTAAACTTATTTGTTTTGCTTTTAATTTGTATTTTTTTCCCTTTATATAAATATTGTAAATGTAATCAAAGAAAAAAGAGAAAAAAGAAAACAAAAAAAAAAGAAAGAAAAAGGATGAGGAGGAAGTCTAATTTTATTTATTTTTATGTTTTATTAATAAAATGAAAAATAAAATAAAATAAGGAAAAATAAAAATAATAAATAAAATTTAAAAAATGAAATAAAAATAATTTTTTTTACCACTTTGAAAAACCGGTTTTTCCTAAAAGAAACAAACATGAATCAATCCTTTTTTGAAAATTATGACATCTTTAATTTTCCAAAAATAAATAAATTGATTATAACCCTTTTAGAAAAATTTCAAAATTAAATAAAAGGCTAAAAAATGTAAACTCTAGTGTTTTTCTTAAATTAAAACAAATCTAACTCACTAACGTTTTCAAAGAAAGAACCACGTATGTCCGATCCCAAGTAGTAGGTACGTAGACACTTTTGAGGTGGCATAAAAAGCGAAAAATTTAGTTTTTTCCCATTTTTTAAATTATTCAAATTATTAAATATAACTTTATTTAAATGTCAGTTTTTGTCCTAAATGGTAGATTTAAAGAATTAATTTTAAAATTGAAAAGTTGATAGTGCTCGTAAGGGTTTAAAAAACTTAACCTCCGAACCTGTTTCTTTGGTTTTTTTCATAAACCCTTTTTCTATAAAATTGATTTTCCCTACATGAACTAGTGTTTACATCAAAACTAAATCTACCCGTTTGGTTTTGACCTAAACCATTTCCTGACCTTGGTTAGGTGGAAACTCCAAACATTACAAACAAAAAAAAAAAACGATTTTCTTTAAATCTTAGTCAATGATCAATATCAAATGGGTAAAGTTTGGTATTGAGCAATTTAGAGAAAACTTACTTATAAAAACCTAGAAAAAATCAAGATCGACATCGTCTATATCAAGAAAATGTAGAACAGGAAAAGTAATTCCAAATAGAGCTTTTCTAATTAATAAACTAATTTTGGATAGAGCTTTTGCAGTCATGAAAGCAACACTTTGAAAACGTTGTTCTCTATATAAAAAATACTTAGAATAAGAAAACTAATTGTAGATAGAGATTTTAAAATCAATAAACTAATTCTTATCACAACAAAATGTATTTTATGCAAAAGAACATGATTTGATTCATATGATGGAGAAAATAGCTGCAATTCACATGCACTGGGAATTTTTCATAATTTAAACAAACATCACAATATACAATGTTCGATACGAATATTCCAACTCTAACTTAATTCTCGTATAAAACCCATGAGTAAACTCAATAATCTACCCAAAACAAAAGAACTACCTTAACACTTAGTACCCTGGAATAAGATCCCGATAAAACTACACTAACTAATTATTAAATACCATTTATATAGAATGACATCTCTTTTTAGCCTCATATTGCATTCTTTTAGTGATTTTTTTTTCTTTACACTCTTCAATTGACCCCACTTAACTTGTCATTTTTGGACCCTATTACCATCTTCTTCAATATCACATTCTCTTCAGTAAGTCATACCTTCTCTTGTTGTATTTTGACCAACTCCCTCATTAGTATCACCTTCGTTACAATCTCCTAATGCTTTGCGCATTCGTTACTCCCAACCTATGCAAAAAAATTACAACCTTCTATCTGTTGTTTACAATGAGAAATTTATAATGAGCAATAGTTTCTTGATGGCTCCTAGCATCGACAATATAAGATTGTACACAATTAGCCAAATTTGTTATCTTCAAAGAGTAAATCCATGATAAAGAAATAATAACAACTCATCCCACAAATTGGCTTGACTATAGTTTACAAATAACTAAAACAGAATGTTTCATAAATTATATCATATTAGTTGCAGAATGACTTAAATTTAGCTTTTGCATATCATTAGATTAATAGATTTTTAACTACTCTTACTCTAGGTCAAAAAATGCAAAAAAAAAAAAAAAGGTTTATATAAACACTTTATTGGACAAGATTTTGCCTTCCATACACTCAAGGCAAGCATCTTTACTATTAAGATTTATGGCTATGTGAAAGAGAAAGGGAAGGGGTAATGAATTTAGGGTATGACTTTATATGTTAGGGATACGGTTTTGACATTGGCAAGAAGGAGTTAAGGTTTCAAATTAAGGGAAAAGGGTTAGGGCTCGAAGGAAGGGGAAGGTGCTTTTGGTTTTGTTTTGCTAGGTAATATTTTGTTCATTATTTTGTTCTTAAATTTCTTCAAAATTTGATTTTCCAAAAGTGAAGACGTTTTTTATGTAGAATAAATTGTTGATGTGGATATTGAGTAGAAATATAAAGATTGAGTTGGAAATAGATATTGACAATAATCCATGTGGTATGAATTTATTAATTGATAACGTTGAGTGGACTAACAAGGTTAGTGAGAGATAACCAAAGTGTACACTGTGATAAGTATATATTCAATTGAGTATATAATACGCCGAGTACAAAGTTTAGGTGTAAAATTGAAAAAAAAAAAAGGGTAAAGTAAAGATATAATCATCGACAATGTCCCTAAATTTTCTTATATGTCATTTGCGTATGTAAACAAATCTTTCCTTTGTTATCATCTTGTGTTCATAGAAAGTTCTTCTTCTCTAAATACTTGATTACTTCGGTATTCATATTTGTGATAAAGTATCCCTTGACTTGATCAGATATATTACCTAAATATATCTCTATGGTGCTGGGCTTTGACCTCTAAAATTGTTCTTTTCCATTTCTCATGCTTCCATTCTTTCTCCATATCATCTGACTTCTATTCATAGCTTTTATTCTTTTTCTTTTGTTCAAGCTTTTCTTTTATTACTCATCTATAACGTTGTCATGTCTTCATCAACTTTTGTTGACAAGTCCATTGAAGTTCTATGCTATAAGCATTTCTAGTTCTAATTGATCAAATTTTGTTCATAATTCCAATTTACGTCCTTTGCTAGTAGTACTTGTTTTAATTCTAATTTATTCATTTCTTGTCTTTTCCATCCAAAAATTATTGTTAACTCAATCAAACTTGAATTTCCTTCATAGCTATTATTCTCTCAATTACATACTCAAAATTTATTAGTAATATTAATATATATTTTGTTATCATTAAAATACCTTTTGTTTGGGATCTAACACCGTTGTCTATGTTTGCATGAATCATAATGATTGGTGAGTCACTTGATGACTTGGTTGAGGTTGTTAGGGTTTAAATTAGGCATGATATTTTATGAGTGGGCCTCAGAGTGCTCTACCCTATTGATTAGCTGGGGGCTCGACTTAGTTGCCATAATAAATGAATAATTCAACAATAGTAAACAACAAAACAATGATCATGGGCCATTTAAAAGAGTAATGGGCTGAGCATAAGCTTATACATGAGGGTCATAGGTAGAAAATCCATTAACTCAAACGCAGCTTCCTTTTAGGCCTTTTGGAATAAATGTAGCCATCCTTCTATTAGTTGGTACTAAAATATCTAGAACATCTTAATAAAAAAGTTTAATGTCATAAATGTCACACTACGAAACTATAGAGTTGTAACAGTCCCACTGTGTAAACACTCTAAGATAGAAACTGACTTTATAGCTGCTATCGTATATCTTATTTATACAAGGTGTCCATGACTAACCCGCTTCAAAGTAAACAATTTATCAGAAGATAAGAAGATTTTGTCAACAGAAGTCTTTAGACATACATTGAAAAGCAAATATTCTAATATTATTTACAAAATTCAGTATTTCAGTGATTTAATATGTACATAGTTTGGTACTAAAATATTAAAGACAAGAATTGAAAATTCAAAAGTTCAACTATGCTCCAGTTTATATTCTCACTCCTTAAGATCTAGTAGTTACTAATTTCAAGGTAGTTATAATATGGCTCCTTAGTAAGCTCCTACAAAAATATCTATATATATTCGGGTAACTAATCGCTTAGTAAGTCGAGATGAAGATATAAGATTATACGTCAAGCACAAATAGGGTTATCAATAAGTTATTTAAGTGTAATGCGACATCCAAATGCTATTGCCTAATGTTTTCTAATTCGTCGTGAGATTAAGAGAAATAACATTCACTTCAATTTGGGTTGAGTAGTTTTGACACATACGCAACAACTTGTGATTAAACCTAAGCTTGTGCAATGTAGATACTACTCCTCTCGTTACTATCTTCAAACCACTACTTTCATCCTTGTCATGACCTTATTTATTATCACTTAGTTTGATTGAGGATGAAAAATGAACCATTATGCTATAGCTCTCTCCTTTTCAAAATGGTCAGTATTTGGTCAAAGAACCCTAAACAACCCACAATGGGTTACAATGCATATCCAATTGAAGGTTTCATGTCTAATATAGTGAAGTCCATTTTAATGTAATCACTTAATTCCATGTAATACAAACAATTATATTCCAATGTTGTTGGTGAATTTTGGGATCAGGAAATAGTCCCGCAAAAGAGAGTAAAATACTTGATACTGGAGTTTATCCAGTGCGACTACTCCGATGCTTAAGTTAGAATAATGATTTAGTATAGTAAGTATGAGAATGAGAAGTGTTCGAGAGATACACCCCAAAGTGGAGGATGATAATACCGTTGCTACAAAAGGCTCATCGCTAGGTATTGCAATGGATTCAAGTGGTAGAAAAAGACCAAGGAAGGAACTTGCCAGCCAGCCGCCTATCAAGAAATCCAAAGGCTTAGACAAATAGGCAAAGGATGCAATGTGTGCTAAAGCTTTCAGCATCAGTAGCGCTGAATTCGTACCAAACAAAGAAGTTGGCGAGTACTTCATCCTTGTTGGAGCCATCAGATTTTGGACTTTGACTCAACCTTGGGAGATAGGATGAAATCTTTGGCTTTAATGGAAGGAGTCATTCTTCCGAAAGATAAAGATATCCTCAAGAAGGATATTGACAGGGTCGACGATTGCAATAAGGCCCATGTCATAGCCAAATTGTATGATGTGAGTATCCATAAACATTTTCTTTCTATAGCTCTTTCGGATAATTAATACATTTTCTTTTTTTAGATAAGCAGCCACATCCTTACAGCTTTAGACGAGGCCGACAAAGAGATAAAGAAGGTAATATCCTTTGCTATGTCTGCATAATATCCAATCGTTCTTAATTATAATAAATGAATTTGCTACAAAGGCCCAAACTGCTGCTGCCGAGAATGCAAGGATTAGGGCTGAGATGGAGGCGAGAAAGCTTAAGGAAGAACTTGCTGCCAAGAAATTGGCACAAGATCTTATCGCTGATGATATCTCTAGCTTGAAGGCCAAAATGGAACAACAGTATAAAGAGTTCAAAAGCTTGAAGGAGGAACTACAGAAGAAAAGGGAAGAGTACTGAGGCTTAGGCCAAACTATTTGCACGATGAGCAACGATGAAGATAAGCTTAGGATGTAGCTAAAGGAGCTAGAGACTAACAACTTGAACTTACAGAGCCGTGTGGTCGAATTGTAGGAGCCTATGAAGAAGGGACCTTTAATTGAAGAGGCTCTTGATATAGTTACTCCCAGTTGGCAATACGAGAGGCTTCTACATAAGTTGTTGGGGGAGGTTCAAGCAACAAGAGAAGAGGTCTTGAAGCTTCATCTAGATTATGATCTCTCATGTCTTGACCTTGCTGACGTCGACAACAAAGTTAGTAGTGCCGATGAAGACGAAAGCGATGAGATGGGTATCGAAAACCCTTTCGAGAAACTAGCTACTCAGGAAGCCCCAGCGAAAGATTTAAGAATTGCTTCTGTTGAATCTGAGAATAGGGTGTAAGACTTGTTGTATTGGCATATTGCATTCTCCTGTAATTAATAACTAGAATATAATTAAGGTAATGCCGAATGTATGTAACTTTCGCATAATTGAGCTTTTACGGTTTGTTTGGTTTATGCATGTTGCTTCGCACTCTCAATCATTGGAATGCTTTAATTCACTTCATTTATTTCTCGCCATGTTTTAATTTACATGCCCTACTATCCTTCAACCTATTTCATTTCACAAGTCTATCGTTTCTAGGCATATTTTATTTTACGCGGCATGCGTTTCTCGGTATGTTTTATTTCATGCTCAATCTGTTTTTTGGCATGTTTTATTTCACATGGCCATTTTTCCTTGGCATGTGTTATTTTACGTGCCCATTGTTCCTCGACACGTTTTATTTCATACGCCTATTGGCCTTCGACACGTTTTATTTCACATGCCTATTTTTTCTTGACATGTTTTATTTCATATGCCCATTATTCCTCGATATGTTTTATTTCACACGCCCACTGTTCCTTGGCGTGTTTTATTTCACAAGTCCATTTTTACTCGGCGTGTTTTATTTTACACACCCATTTTTATGCCGTCTGTTAATCGTTTGAGGTGTGAACTAGCCGCATTACTCAGCCATATAGTTAATTTGTATAGTTCTTCTACCGCGTTAGGCTAAAACTTTTATCAGTTCATTTGTTGTATATCCTAGAATTTGTTCATTCAGTAATTATAACCAAATCATAAAGACATCAAATATATAACTATCGTAAATAAATCTTACAAGCACGTTAGTTACTGCCAAATGAGTGACGGTAGAAATCATCCGACATTAATTGAAATAAAATTTCAGATTCTTGACATTCTAAGCTCGAGGGATGATAGATCCATCTGACCTTTCTAGTCGATAGGCCCCCTTGCCAACGACTTTCCGGATCCTAACAGGATCTTTCCAATTCACGCCGAGCTTTCCTTGATTTGCTCGCACACCTAGTGCTTCCATCTTATGGCAAACCAAATCTTTGAGTTGGAAAACCTTATGCTTCACTTTCTAATTGTAGTATCTTGTTACTTTATGCTGGTATGCCATGACCCTAGCTTTTGCAATGTCTCAGATTTCCTCAATAGTATCCAGATTCGCTGTCAATCCAACTTGATTAAGCATAACATCAAAATTATGAGTATGAAGATTAGGCAAGTTCAACTCAATCGATAACATAGCTTCAGTACTGTAGGCCAACTTAAATGGTGTCTCTCCTATTGAGGTTTTATGAGTGGTTCTATATCCCCATAGGACGTTTAGTAGTTTATCGGCCCACTTCCCCTTGATTTGATCCACTTTTCGCTTCAGGTTGTGCAGTATAATCTTGTTTATGGCTTCAACTTGTCCATTTGTCTGAGGGTGCACTACAAACATATAGTTCAGCCGAATGCCGTGCTTTTGGCAAAATGTTTGGAACTTCTTGTTATCAAACTACGGGCCGTTATCTGTAATTATCGTGTAGGAAACTCCAAATCTAGATATGATGGAGATGTGCATGATTAAACTACCCAAAAGTACAAACAAGTATAATTCTAAGTCCCCAAGTACTATGAAACGGTACTTCGAAATATAGTTATGTATTAATCTTAACTTACCTGGAATTCTCGCTTACTCACTTAAGGTGCAACTAGCTACAAACCTTTATAAATAATCTTTATAATACAAATGCTGTTTTAATACTCATATAACTATTATAGATAAGTTTTATTCTATAATTTAGATTATTTTCTTTAGTTTAGGGCCATATTAGTATTCTGGTTTTAAGTATCTTCTGGTTAGCTTTGTTTTGAGCTAGGTTCTAATTCAACTTTTGATTTCATCTTTGATTCATCCTCTAAATCGGGTTCTAATTCTGGTTTTGATTACACTTTATTCATAAACCTCATAAACGCCCCCTAACCTTTTCCATAGAGTTTACTAACTTCAATTTAAGTGAATATAGTCTTTGAATTAGGTTTTAATCAACTCCTTAGTGCACTATTACTAACCTTGTTTCTAATTTTGCTTTTGAATTTGCTTCTGATATGAGGGTACTCTATATTTTTAACATGATTCCCTTAATTTTTTTTTATGTACAACCATAATTATAATACACTTCTTAGTCCAACAACACCCTAACCTAATTCAATGCACCCTACTCCACTTGTTTCAACATCTTATACATCACATGTTCATCAATCCTAAATCCACCATATTAAAATCCAATGCTCTCAACACGACAAAAATCATCTCTCAACATTATTCAACATTGCAAGATGTCAGAATACACCCCAAATTCAGAAGTTAGGCCAATTCTTTGCAAAATCATTATGTATAATTTGATAAATAACTTTTTAATAAGATTTTGAAAGCCCAAAAATTAGATAAGAATATGAAAAATACTTTTCATGTTAAACTCTTCATAGTAATTTAATAAACATAATAAGTGTTTCCTATAAAAATTTTGGAGTCAAAGCAACACTAATAACACTTTTGAAAACGACAGCGAAATCGACTCAATTTTTGCAATTTCTTAAGGACGATATATTTTGGAACTTAATTTGATTAAAATTATATTTTTCCCAAGAACTATATACAAAAATATGCTATGATATAATTTTTCATAATTTTAGGAATTAATTTACTATTTTTAGCAAATTAATGAAAATTAGACCAAGTTTCGAAGCTCACCGAAAACTGCCACCTCCTTGTTGTTGGCCAAGTTGGGCACTGTTCCCTCCTTTTAGTGGTAATGGCGTCCTCTCCCAGATAGTGTATAACCCTATGCATTGTGATTTAGCCCCAATTATACCTATATTTTATATAATTTCCTATAAATTCCTTCAACACTACCAAAACTCTCTCTAATTTTTCTCGTATTATAAAGTGGCCAAATGATCTCTAAGAGTGCACTTGTAAATTTATAGAGGCCATGTTGTCGTTTGGGGATTTTTCCAAAGCTAAGTGTCCTACTTTTTTTTCCTATTACTACTCTTAGCTATCCTAAACCCACTTTAAGTGTAACCAAAGTAATTCTCTAGGCTACTACACCACTTAGTACATTAAAATAGACTGCTACATAATTTCGTAGGAGTTTTTATTAATTTTCTTTATTTATTTTAGTATTGTTTAGTATATATTTGGTATTTTAGATAATTTCAGGTATTTTTATCTATAGGTAAATTTATATCTGATTTAAATAAATATTCTTACATATTATACTTGTTATTGTATGAATTTTAGTATGCATATATTTTATCTCTAGTAATCTATCAATTATCGAAACCCGTTTTCAATAAATAACAGATAAAATACTTATTTTTATAAATGTAATATTTAATTATTTTATTATCTTGTTTCCTTAAATCCAAACTCATGGAGTTACTTTTATTAATATTTCTAGTTTCATCATAAAATTCGGGCTCAATTGGTCAGCTTATGCAATGGTCTTAAATTTTATAAGTCATTTCCAAACCAATTGATTTTAAGTTAATAGCTTATTTTGTAGGATTTCACAATAAATGGTATCCATACTTTGCCAAAATATACAATTTACTACCTACACTTTAAGAATATTAATTTACAATCTAGTTGAAATTTTTGTGATCGTTTTTACTATCTAAACTAACTTTATTAAGTCTATTTGTTGATGTGAACATAAGTACGAACCAAAAATTGAATGTTCTAGTCACCTCAAGGTTAGAGAGTGATCGATAGCCACCTATAGAGGGTTGCGTAACTCCTACTAGGTGGCTGTTGACTGTCAGCTGTCCTTTAGCCCTAATGGTAGGTAAAATGACCGCTTAAGGGAAAGTGGGTCATTTGACTCACTGGCAGCTATAACTCCTGGTTGATTCTTATATTTATATCAGTAAACAGACTTAATAGAGTTAATTTAAATAGAAAAAATAACTATAAAAACTTTAATTAGATAGCAAATCAGTCTTTTTAAAGTAAATGTGGTAAATTGTATATTTTGGTAAAGTTCAGATATCATCTATAACATTAACTCTTGTAAAAATAAAGTACAAATGGAATATAATTTAGACTTGCAGGAACACACTAAATTCACATTTTATCTATGGGTAAACAAACCTAAATAATATATAAAATAATATTCTTTTTTCAAACAACTTTCTTGAAGGATAGATAGGCTCTATTTAATAAGATCCATAATTATTCACACAAAAGTCTATAATTATTCACACAAAAGTCTACTCATTCTTAAGCCCATGATCAGGCATAATGCAATAATTTTTCCACAAATCACATAAAACATATTAACCGATTATGTTCAAAATAATTGTTATAATCATGATATAAACTCAGAATCAATAACTAAAACCCAAAATTTCATAAATAATTTACATGCCTTTTTATTTATGAAATTTCTCAATCCAAGAGAATTATTAAGAAGGAATCGAAAAAATTATCTTTTGGCAAAACAATTCATCCTATTAAAGTAGATCCTTTATTCCTTTAATTGCCTTTGTGTTTGAATATTATAAAAATACAAACGGTTTGGCGAAAGATTGATTTCAAAGGCGTAAAAATACTTGTTTTTTGCGACTTAACAGTGACATACTACACATTGAATTTGAACACCATGCTTTAGAATCCAAAAGAAAAATTATGTTCAATTCACACGTGTACTCCGAACTAAATCTTAGTGGCTCATAAAACACAAGGAATGATTTTTCGGTTCCAATATCTTAAACATGACAAAAGAAATAATCCCTTAATATCCAAAAAGGTAATCCCTCGTATCAAGATTATAAACAACTAAACTACGAACAAATCTTAAGTTAACATGAAAATTTTATACGTATATAAGAGGTTCTGATACCACTATTAAACACAACAGAATTACAAACTTTTCTACAAAACCTATCTCTAGAATTTTGGAGTAAACATGAAGAATGAAATAAATAACAAAAGCTTATAATAAATATCTTTTCTTATAGCAAAAAATTACCTCCTTTCAGGATTGAGTTTAAGTGCAATATATATTTATTTTACTCACTATAAAGATTATAATTGTAACCCTAATAGCGGTATCCACATACATAATTATAAAAAAATTCTAATCCTTAAATTATATTTGAATTAGAAAGCAAAATCAATAACTTTTTTTCTTTATTTCCTTTTACCAATGAAAGGGAAATCAATCTATACATTCCAATTTCTTATATCGTAGGAACAAGACATTAAAACCCCAAAAAACCCAACGTTTCCGGTCTCCTTTAGAAAACAATATATCACACTTTTAGAATTTAAATGAATGAATCCTTTTAATTACAAAAGAAAGCACGTGCAGACGTTAGAAGGGCAATCAATGCCTTATTGATTTTTATTCCACAAACGGACAAAATTGGACCATCATTAATGCATTGCTTTCAAAATATATTATTTCTACAGCCGATTCATTTCCTGAAATAAAATGACAAAAAAATAAAATAAAATAAAATTTTATAAGAAATGGGATAAAAATATAATATATATTATTTTATTTAATTCAATTTATAAATAATTTAATAATAGATATATAATATAATTTTATTAATTAAATTATTCTCAATTTATTTTTTCTCTCAACTAATTCTAAAGTAATAGGTGGTTGATGGTGTTTACAGTAGTGGATAGTAGTAGTGGTAGTGGTGGTAATGGCAATGGTAATAGTAATGGCAGCTAGAGTGATGATGGTGACAGTAATAGCGGTGACAGCGGTGGCAGTAGTGATTGGTGACGACAAAATGATAACAGTAACAACAGTGATGGTAGTAATGACAGTGACTATAGTGATATGTCATAATGATGGTCAATGGCAGTAGTGGTAATAAAGATAATGATAATAGTGGTAGTCTTAGCAATGATGATAATGATAGTGATAGTAGGTGGTGGATGGTGGTAATAATAGTAATAATGAGAAATTGTAATTCTTTTATTGAAAGTTAAATTAAGGAATTTTTATTATTTGATTTTAAGTAATAGTGATTCTTATGAAATTTCGATTTCGTGACAGAAAAACCAAATAAATATTAAGAAGAGAATGTAATTTCAATTCCATTAAATAAATGAGCCTTCAGTGCACTAAAACACAAATATAATCTATAGGGAAATTGCAATTGTTGATTTAAATTTCGAACTAACTTATTCTAATTCTAAAGTAAATATTGGCATAATATTAATACTCATTAAAATTATTAATTAATTTAACTCATTTTTATCAAGTGTATTATTGTTGTGAGATTTTTTAGGTTTTCATGTATGATGGTGATGTCTTTCTAGATAAAAGAAACCGTAAAATTTAAAAAAAAGAAAAAGAAAAAAGAAAAACAGAATAATTGAAAGAAATGGTGAATCCACAGAGAAACAGTAAGTTTAAAGGTCATTAAGGTATGCATGGAAAATTACAGGTGACATGATGGGACAAGTGAGGCAGTGTCAATCCCACCAACAGGTAAAGTAGACCCCTTCTTAAGAGTAAAAATTGGTAATATGGAAGACTGAGTAATGTGTGAAAGACAGTTAAAAAGTGTACTTCATACGACTAGTGCTATAATTAACAACCGAAGGCCACGAAGAAACTCGAGTTAGGTAGATAATAGGATTACTTAACCGGACAAAGATGAAGAAGAAGTAGATGATTGCAAGAGATTTTGAAATCGGAGGAGTCTATTATATTCTTCCTTCGATAACGTAATAGTAAATTACTGGGTTTCGTTATCATTAAGCATGATATGCATTGAATTTTAAGTAACATGGGTAGACATAGAGGTGCAGGACTAAATAACATGGTTCCGATGGATATGGTGTCGGTGTTGGAGAATTTTGATGGTAGTTGTTACTGATCAATCTTTCTCTGTTACTCATATTGCTTTTGATTGGAAAACTATCTGGATCATAAAAATGCTAGCATAAGATTATATACAATATTATAAATAAGAAAGTATAGGATTATCCTTGATTTAGACTGTTGAATCTAACAAAAAGTTTACAACTATTCATATTAAAATAATAGTATTCAAATTTTAAGTTAACATTACTTTTTTCGATAAAAAAAAAATTTGCTTTTGTAGATAATTGCTAAAGAAAAACAAATCAACTGCAAAAGATAATAGAGAATAGTCTATAATACTAAATCCAACAAGATATGTGATTTAAATTTTCTTTTCTAATCGAGTATTGAATTGAAAAATAACGGGCTATAAGTTAAAAACTAGTTACATGGATTTTCATTGTAATCATATTTAGGATGTTGAGAAATGATAAGATATCCTAAAATATTAGACTATATTGTATAATTCATACTTCCAAGGTGGATCGTAACATCGAGAAATTATATTTCGAGAACTTGGAACTAGAATTTATGACATTTAGTATCTTACTTGAAACATATTAAATATCTTTGTAAATATATTCTTAAAATTATATATTAAAAATAAATAGAGTTTTTAACCACATCAAAAGTATTTTTACATTTTATAGCTTTAAAAAAAATATATATATTTCTCAATCTATTTTCACAATGCTTCTTTTAACTATAATTATGTGGTTTTGGGGATTATTTGAGGAGAGGTGCATATTTTTTTTTTAAAGTAAGCTGATAGCTTAGTTTAAAAAATTTATCCAAATCTAAATAATAATGTTAAAGTTGGATTTGTTATTATGCCTTTTAATTTTGCCCATAATAAAAGGGTAAAGATGTTAAGTTAATTCATAGACATGGAAAGATATGTGTCGTGTCCAGTCCATATCTAATCTGTATGGATGACTGGACGGTGAGCGGTGGGAATTCGTATTCGTGAACTTTCCCTGTCTATCGCTTTCAAAATTTGATGCAATTTCCTCGGTCATCTGCTGTGACGGGACAAGCACCATCGTGAGATAACCCATCATGGGACTAAGAAGTCCAAGCAGACCCTGTCCTCTTTCTCTCGCTTTTCCACGTAGACTTCTTTAAATGCCATTTTACAAAGATACACTTTTTAATATCTATATAGACATTTCCAAAAGTTACAGGGTTCGAAAATTTAAACGGTTCGTAAAAATTGTAACTTTTTAAAATTATAAATTTTATAAACCATAAGAGAGATTTAATGATTTTATTTTTTATTTTAATAAGATCGATCTTATTTATTATCTTATAATTTATTTTTTATATTTTTAAATATAAATTATTAAATTTATAATTTATTTAATAATTTAAATTTAAAATTAATCAAATCAAAATTAAAATAAACAATAGTATACATATCATAAAACAAAAAGATAAAATCATAAAAGATATCCTTAAATAGAAGGATTTAAAAGTTAAAAATGTTTCATTTATGGCCAATTCGTGATTGCATAAGTTCCTTTCCTATTTATAGACGTGAAAATCCATGAATGATATGGATTCGATATAATAGGTAAGAAATAAGAATAAAATTTGAAATTGATATGATATTTAATTAATGCTTTACTTGGAGTGAAAATCTAATTAAAAGATGAAGATAAATAAATGATTTACCATATCAGATCCATTGTTTATATCTGTAGACAATAGCAGACATATCTGATTGCCACAGTGGATGTGTGGAGAGACATTTCTGGAGAAACGAGCAGATAAATTGGGGACAGTAACACTATTCTTCTCTTTTTGCGGTACTGCACAGAACATGGGCTAACATATCTTTCTTACACCTTCTGACTTCTTTTAAATAAATATTCATTATAAATCGATTTTACCAACTAGTTATCTGGAAGCCTCTAGGTATATATGGTAAAGATGCTAGAATTCTTAATACAATTATCAGTGTAATTTGGTTATTATATTTTAATAGTAGAGTATTAGATGATTTTCTTAATCTACTGTTTGATTTGCATATTAAATAAAGCTACTGGACAAAGAAGTCTTGAAGTATTAAACTATTTTATACTATATATTTAGTGGTGTAAAAATTTATTTTATAATACAAATTAAATATATCTTGAAATTCTAAAAAAAAAAACTTACATTGAATTCTCAAATTATAGTTGTGAAATTTAGTATAATCTATAAGATAAATAATTAAGTTTTAATTTTAATTTTTTTCTTCAAATACAAAAATACACATCCAATACTATACACACCTATTATTCTATAGTTGTTGTTGTACTGTGCTATTCTGATCTCTCACCTTTTTCAATTCTACTAACAAGACGGTACTTCTTTATATATATTATAAGGATTTTGTTATCGAATGCCTATAAATTATTCAATAAGGATTTCCAAAGATAAGTTTTTGTATTTTAAATCGTTTGATTGCCTATTTTTATGATTTAGTACTATAGATAGATCTTCTAATCTATTGTTTAGTTTGTGTATGGGCCAAAGTTACTAAGGTATTAAATTAAAATTTAAAATCTATACTATATATTTGATGATATAAGGATTTATTTGATAGTATAAAACAAATATATATTTGAAATTCTAATAATAACTTTGTACAATATTAAACTTTATTGTAATTTATAATATGAATAATTAATTTTTTAACTTTTTAAACTTTTTAATATCATAGAATTCATAACCCTTAGATTAAAAGATTGTATTTTTTCATATTCCTTATATTATACTTGTTGAGTTTTCTTTATATTTTTCAATTCTATTATATCTAAGTGATGGTTATACAATGAATCAGTGAGTACTGCTTTAGGATATTCCATACACCTTTTATATTAAATTTTTTTTAACATTTTATCATGTATGATGATTAAGTGTTGGACATCGCTCGTTAACAAAGAAAGAAACGATATATAAAGAGCATCCATCTATTTTTTGAAGTGAGTGTCCCTGCTGGAGAGGGAAAGGAAAAAAAAAAAGAAAGAAAGAAATGGGAAAATAAGAGCACAACCACACACCAGTTCTTTTTGGCTGAGTCGTCTCGCTTCCCTAGACTATTCATTGCATATTCGTTCATATTTCACATAATTCATAAACATAACAAATATGTCTCGACTATCTTGACATATACGCGGAAACATATATATTACGAGCACGAAGTATTCTCTCCCTCCTTCTCCTCTTCTTCTCCTCCTCCTCCTCCTTCTTCTATTTTAAGATCGAAGTAACTGTTCAAAATCAATTATCTATGATGTTACCGTTTCCGATTGGTTACATTAAACTCACAACTTTCTTAAAAAACAAAGAATACAATCATTGGATTAATTAACGACTATATTATTATATCACTTTATAGATAAATTTCTTAGTAACCTTAGTGCATCTGTTTTTGCATTTGAGATTACATGTCTGTAATGCTTCCATATGCACACACAATTGTAAAAAATATTACTTGATGTTCTAAATGTATTGTTAAAAAGTTAAATTAAAGAAAAAAAAACTGATATGCTTATATATATATATATATATATTTATAAAACATATAATTAAAATTGGAAAATATAAGATCTTCCTTTTAATATTTCTAATAAGTGCTTGAAAATATTGATTTTCACTCCTATGATTTAGAATCTGAACTTCATAACATGTTTCATGAACTCCCAAAATCTCGTGAAAGTTGTCGAGCAAACTTTTATATATGTTGGGGAAAAAAAACTTGTATATATATATATATATATATTCCGCCGTGAATTATCTATATTTTTATACTCTGCTGTCATTCTTATCTTGCAATTTCTCTTCTAACTTATCAAAGTATATGTTTTTCATTTATTTAGAGAGATCGACTAGACTTGGAGCGGAAGAAATAAAAGTGGGATTCGATATTGTCTCATGCTGATCCAAAAATTTTCTCTGTTCTCTCTCTGTGCACACCACTCCTGCAGTTGCCCTTTGGAGAACCTGTAGAGATGCACGTGAATATTAATTCTTTAACAGTACTATATGCATAACATTCAATAGACCTTATTCTTTTCTTTCTTCATCGATTTACTGATGTGACAATCAGCTATTGTCTATTATGAATTGTATATGATCTATTTCCATAACATAACCTGTTTATAACATGAACAACAACAATAACAATAAGAATATCCGGATGCTCATTAAGGGATTTAAGAATAATTTTTTAATGTTTTTTAATAATGATAATAGATACTAAGGGACATGCATACACAAACTCATATTTTCCGTCGCAACAAGGTGCTGAATTTTCCATTTAAATTCTTCAATCTTTCTACCCCTATCCCTGCCCACAAAAAAAAATAAAAAAAAAAAAAGAAAGAAAGAAAGAAAAGAAAATCTTCAATCTTAACCTATGTTCTGAGGCGACTCGATGCTGCCGGTGTTTGATGTATATTTGGTGTTTCTATTTTCTACGATGTAGCAACACATGAAGACGGACATCCTGACTTTATAAAGCAAACTAAAGATGCAAAAACCACAAGCAGAAATGAATGAGTAATTGATAACATCGTATATATCACTGTTATCAGATTTGGTTTCACTGATTAATCTGAATATATTATAGGGTTATAACTAGTTTTGATCAAATTAGGTTAGACCGTATAGATTAATCTGAGTTTAATAATATTGATGAACTTAATATTTCTTAACGATTTGATTTTGTATTAATAACTAGGGTTTTCTATTGTTTTAAAAACTGTTTATTTCCTATTCCACCTTTTTTTCCCCTTAATATTCGGTTCAATTAATAAGGTTAATTAGAAAAAAAAAATACACCCAATGAGGCATTGGAGATTTTGATTACTAGATATCTACCAATTCTTTAACCAAAATATCATGATTGGGTAAACTTTATTATAGTTTATAGCAAACTTGCTTACAGGTGCAAAAGCCCCAAAACATGACTTTTATAACTTCTTAAAAATATGTATTTATCTTCCTTGTTATGATAAAAAATTTTAAGTTGTTGCTATAAAGCCTTTTTAATAAGCAAAAGTTTTGAGAGTCTCAACTACGGTTATGAGGTAAGTGCAATGTTTCAGAAGTTACGATAGGCAAAATGATGCCCTAAGAGTTTAGGAGTTATATTTGTTCTTCTCTATACCTTTTGGGAATGAACTCACGATCTGGGAAGTTGTGTTGGTAGAGCCTCTAATCGAAATATTCTCACGCATTTGTGCAAGAGTTTTTGCTAGTCTACGTTTACATATACTATAATGATAAGATACTTACAGTTATAAGGGTAATTTTAACAATACTAATTTAACCCCTCCATCTCACTATTTATTTTGTATTAATCAAATATAAATTATTGAAATAGGTATATTTTTAATTGTCCAGATTTAATGAATATAAAATTAAAAATGAGATAAATAATTGAAATAATCCTGTAAAAGACATAGATATAGGACCACATTATAAATGATTTTTATGAACAAGGTTTTCGTTTCCTATTTCATATTTCTCATTGTAGCACTACCAATAATTGTTGCATGAAATCTACATCAATTAATTATCATGGGTAGCCTCATCTTTTGAGTAATAAAAAAAAAAAAAAATCATCATCGGTAGCCGTACTACTATAACAGTAGAATGAGCCAAAATAGTATTGTAAGATCATGTTTGATAATTTGATTATTTGTCATTATCAACTATACCTTCGTTTGATTGTCTTTCCATATAACCATACTTAATTCTTTTTTATTTTCCAAAAAATTAAATTAGTTAGGCTATTCTTGTATATATATACATATAATAAAACCCGTGTCAAAGATTTCTTAAAAGAATAAAGGTGAAAGATCATATAATGTGACCGATTAAAGGGATTAAACTATGAAATTTTATAATTAGTTAGATACTTATTTTTTCTATAAATGTATAACAAGCGCTTTGTCCCGTTAGTTTATATATTGGTTGGAAGATAGGTACTATCAAATAATTCTGTCCTCTTTATCTACTCTATGCTATAAGTATATCATGCCATGTCTTCAAAGTATACATATATATATATATTTATTTATTTATATATACCGATATTTATTTATGTATTTTTTAGGGGAAAATAGCATGGAAAACTAAAAAAGTAAGAGAGGCTAAATATTTATTATTATCCATTTGCAAGAGTTTCTCCTCTCACAAAAAAATACTGACATGGGGGGCAAGAAAATGGGGAGGACATGTGGGAACCTTATCTGCATATATTTGCTGGGCCACGTTTATTGGATACTTCTAGGATTTGTCCTTTTCGCTGGCCTCGGTTTCGGATATGCATCGATTTAAATACGTTTAGACACATCTGTCCATGTTTTAGATAATTCGTAGAGGAAACAAGATTTCTTATTTTACTGAATTCTAATACCACTTAATATATATATATATACACATACCAGAGACGCACGGCCCTAGATGTATGTACACAAGATAATGAGAATGAAAAACTATTTAATCTTTCACATATATATATAATAAGATCGTTATAATTTAGTTATATTAACACCAATTTTTTATCGAAATAGGTTAGGATTTAAATCTCTTTTCTTATAGGTGGAAAAAAAAAATCTTTCACATAAATAAATTATATAATATAAACATAATATAATTATTATGACATAATATGGTATACTGTAACTGTGTTATGGATACTAAGGTACATAATTAAACAAAGCAGATCACTTATAGGATTATTTGAAAAAAAAAAAAAGCATAATCCATTTAGTGATAATTATCATTTTTTAAGAAAGATAATAGACATGTCTTTATAAAACCTGCTTGTAACTTCTCATTCCCCATTTTTTTTTTTTAAACGAGTCCATTCTCTTTGACTTCCTCGAATAAACTTCTCTAGTTATGTGGGAGATAAATAAGAAATTTTTACTGAATTATATATATATATATATATATTTGGGAGATAAATAAGAAATTTTTACTGAATTTATATATATATATATATATTATGCCGGGCCTTAACCAATCTCAATGAATTTAATATCATGACCTCTAGTTGACATCCTCGAACACATCCTACGTAATCATATCTTCTATCTATGAAGGAAAAAGAAGCAAAGAGAGGTTTTTTCATTATATATGAGTTTTCATTATACTAGCTAATATGTGATTTGGAAACTTACTATTAGTACTGAAGTGATATGCCAATTTGATTAAACCTTATCTCATCATAAAACCGATTTGAGTTATCCTTTTAACTCTCATTAATAACAAACTTTATTTAATCAATTGACTTAACTAATTCAACTCTGTTCTTATAAGAATCTATCAAGCTTTTTTAGGCTAAAATATGTTATTTTCTCTTATATTTTTTAGAAAATACATCAATTTGCTAAACAAAATAAATATAGATCAAACAAAAAATAAATTATAAAAAACTCTTAATTTTTAATTATTAAGGATATAAGTAATTTTTATTACTTTATAAATAAATATGAATTATATATTATAATATTTGTATTAATTTCGGTTTAATTCTAGTTTAACCCTAATTGATCCTCTCAAATCTTAACTTCTTTTCACTTCTGAATCAACCTTTTGATCTAAGTATGACAACGTTGCTTATAATTACACCAATTAGGCATAGAAAAGGATTTCTACATATCCTCCATAAAAATGCCAATTTATTTAAAAGAATATCCACCAGAGTACACGCACAAATCAAAACAGAGTTGTTGTCAGTACTAAGACATTTTTTATCTTCTCAATTCATTATCAAATAGAGACGTATGTCATTAGTATATAGCGTATATACACTCACTTACGAAATAAATAATAAGTAATTTAAATAAAAAACACAAAATTTTCATATTCCATCTTTTGCTTTTTATTTTCATTTTTTCATTTACTATATATATTACATCAAGGTTCAACCTATTCTATCCTATTAGAAAAGTAATTTTTTCGTTATAGACGAGAAGCACTTTGCGATCATTTGGTACTTTATAACCCTACCAAGTTGTATCATCCAAGGGTTTGCTAGCTCTTTATAAGCTCTCTCTTGCTCACTTTCCTCCCATCAACTCCTATCTCTCTACCCGCCTACCCAACTCGTCTTCAACATAGATATAGAGGAAAAGAAGAAAAAGAAACAATCGGCAAATCATATGGTCTCACTCTCATGCTTGGCCTTGCGTGTAGGTGGAGAAAGTGTCTTGCAGCCAAGGATGACTTGCCGACTTCTTTTGTTTTTCATTTGTGATTTGTCAATCATATGTTATTCAAGCAGGAGGAAAGATAGGGTCCGAAAACAATGAAACTATTTTCAAGTTGGCAAGTTGTTCTTGGCTACATGCTTCTTTCTGCTCCACATGCCAGGCCATTTTGTGATTTCAATCAATAAAAGCCTCCACCAATCTAGTTTAAAGATCTACTAGAACGAAGACTCATACACACATCAAGATGCCCGAGAGGACGTTATCGTTAATCTACATATGATTGGTATTTATTTCTTTACAATTTTATTCATGTTTTTTATAAGATTGATTTTATTTTTCATTCTATCTTTAATTTTAATATTTTTTAAATCTAAATTATTAAACTAATTATGGTTTCAATCGTTCAGATCTAATGAACATTAAATCATCGATATGATAAATAGTGAGATCGATCTTGTAAAAAATATCTACATTGGTTTCTTCATATTACTTTAAAACAGTACGTTTTTTAGTTTATGTTCGTGCATAATGTTCTTGTCTTGTTTTCTTTTTATTAAATCTTCTCTTTTTTTTTTTTCCCTTTTTCTGTGAATTTGATGTGGAAAAATGATGTTGACATAATTTATAAATAGCTAGTGTTCGTTCCCCAAGAAACCTTCCATTCACGCTAGGTTTTTCAATTTCATTTCCATGAATAATCATAAATATCTTATGCGGCTAATTAATTGACTTTACCCGAAAAACTTTCCACTAATACATTTTTCTGGAATTAGTGGACTTCCGCTAGCATACTAGAAAGAATTCACGTGTTATACCTTGAGAAAACGACGCTGTTTTATTTTCTTGTCGTTAGAATCAAGAGAATGCGAGTACAAATGCAAGGAAAACTAATAGAGATTATGCTTACCAAAGTGGAGCATGGAGCTTGTTTATGTGCGTAACATACTTTAAATAATGGAAATTATTAGATAATTTGATGAAACCAACCTAGAGATTTTATGGATCTTATGAGTTATGTATAACAGGATGGTTCAAGACGATTCAATGCTCAAGGGTCAGTTTTGCATTTTCCTACCTTTTTGAATTGAATCTCAATTTATGAGAGTTCCAACGAAAATTTTATTTGTATTTCGATGTCAACAGAAGTACGAATGATGGAGGCTTCAAGAACATCCATTGACAATATTATTATATCTTGCTAACTCGGTTAAATCCCATGGAGGACACAAAGTTTTGAAATTTGATGGCTGGATTCATCCTTTTCTCGAGTCAATTGAGGTTCCCTTTTTTTCATAGTTATATAGCTTACATTATATACACAGATGGATTTCCTTAATAAGTGCCATGACATCGGTTGATGTATAAATAAGAAAAAAAATCATATTTTAATATATTTACCTTCTCATGAAACTTATTGTAATTTATTGATATGAATACTGATTTTCTAAAGTGATAGATCGGATTCTGAATCTTCTCGCTCTAAAATTGTAACATGTAGTTAGCCAAAAGAAAAAAAAAATGTACATGATTAATTATTTAAAAGACTGCATTTTATCTTATTTATGTAAATTTATCAAGTTTCCAGAGAACTAGAACACCTTCGGTCCCCATTAGATCCTATCCATATTAAATCAAGCTCAAGAATAAATGGATCTTTCCATTTGTATTTTTTGAGATTCTTTCATGATTCAAATAGAAGAATAGACTTACCAAAAGTAAGTTGCCATTTTATAGAATGAGCAAATGCAGAATAAAAACCTTACATACATTTTCGATGAATTGCCTTGATAATTTTCTCAATCCAGCTTAGTAGCTATATATATATATATATATATATGTATACGCCTATGTGGATTCCAGGCCTGCATATGTTGTAATCACGGCTTAAAAAGAAGAAAATGAAAGAATTGATACGATTCTATGTAATTTGTTGCTCTTCATAATTTGGGATAAGTGTTTTCCTCCACCCCAAACAACAAAGATTGGAAGCATTACAATAGTAGCAGACCGAGTAGAGTACGAAAGGTAAGTCTACCTAATTGCTGACATTGTATATTGAAATCCTAGATTTTTCAAGAGTTGTTATCTTTATAATTAACGCTAAGTTTGGATACCGACTCACATGATGTAAATAGAACAGAAGTAGATTCATATGGGTGATATCCTCCTTGGTGTAGTCAGTGGTTGGTATAAATAGATAAAAATGTTTGCAGTATCAGTTATTCTATAGAAGACATTTATGTGTACATGTTGTGTGTGTGCGTGTGTGTTGTGATAGAAAATATAGATGCCAATGTTTTAATATGCTCCTGGCTTCCACTCCTACAGTTAAAGCTTTTCCTAGAACTCTCTCGGACTCTCTGGACCAGGAGAAAAGGCAATTATCTTTCCTTTTCTATGAATATAAATTTATGTTTCCTCATTCATGTGGGAAAATAACATATAGTAAGTTTTCATATGAAATGAAACTATTAGATATATATATCTTCCATTGTATCAAGATGCCCCCACCTGACCTCTCACATATTAAACAAGGCCCCAAGTGTTTAAAACTCAGATATCCATGTGAAATACCTCTTAATCTTCTGATTATGAATATTAATTTTCAAAAATAGAGTATAGATATATCATCATATTACCATTCTAGTCATTACTCTCTCATTACTAGTTATGAGGGAGAATATATATATATATATATATATATATATATACATACATGTATGTATAGATGAAGTTGGGTTTATTTGGCATCTATTAAGGGGGATTGAACTCTCTTTTCCATCGTACAAGTTATTTAAGTTTATATGATTATTGCTAGGAACATGACTAGGCAAATGAAGCAAATCTGACCGTGACTTAGAAGCGTAACTTGGTTTACATTCTATGGAAAGGTTTAGCCTCTTACATGGTATGCTAAAAGAATCTATCATCGGTACTCTCTCTAGACACAACTCAATCTAGAGGAGTTTGGATAGCAATCTCAGTTCCTAAACCATACTAAGAATACACAATAAAGTTTTTGCTAAATTTCTGTCCAAAAAAAAAAAAAAGGAAAAAAATGTTTTTGGTGAATTTATGAAGTGCAAGATTGCATTTTCTCTTACTTTTTCTTTTTTCTTTAATGATAGAAGTAAATTATATCTTATAAAAAGAGTAAAATTCGTAATGTATACACAGCTCACAAAAAACACCTTTAAAACATGAATCATACCTTTCATCTAGTTTTAAGCCAATTATTACATTACATAAATGTTAACACATTGTTTCAACATAAACTAATAGCTATTGTACCCATTGAGATATCTACTCTTTTAAACAAAATGATTCAACTATTTAGCTTGGCAAAAAGATGTAACTTCTCCATAAAACGTGTTTTATAAAACATCACTTCATCTAAATGCAGTCTACTCTTCTTGCATGTAGTGTAACTTCCTCTTTACTTTCTAAAACTACAAAAGGGACTTCATTCAAACCAAGTACCTATTTACAAACAACATTATGATTTATAGAACATGGGATTCTAACATCACTCCATTACAAGCACATGAAAATGGATTTCATTTGAGTGAGACAGTCTAGTTTGAAAGAAGTTCATTTTATATGAACAAAGGTCTAAGCGAACAAGCTAATTTTAGTTTTTAAACTTGTTATGAACTAAGTTTATTAATGAATCCCAAGCTAATTGTTGCAATATTTTAACACTTTTAACTTATAGATTAACAATTTATACAATTTTTGCCCCCTCAGTTGTTAATTATTCATTCTCACAAGGACCAAACACTATGATCATATTTAGAAAATAATTCCATTGAAATAGAATTATTCCTTTGTGAAAAAGTCTCAAAGTTGCAAAAGGATAATATGCGCCTAATCACTTCAACCATAATCTTTGTATTACAACTAGATATGTTACAACTGGAGAATCCATTCATGTAATGAATTCCATATTGCTATAATTGGAATTTCCATAATGGCATAATTTTAGCTATATAGTCACATTTGGGATCATATGATTGTATTATTATAACTATATTATCTCTTATTTATGTAAAAAGATTTTATTGATGATCTGACGTACAACAATTTCTAAAACTTAATAAGATGAAAAAATTCTTTTAAAAAATGATTAAAGGTAATCAACATACTTCATGAAAAGTAAAAAAAAAAAAAAAAGTTTTTACCTTTTATATATATTAAATGAAAATTAACTATTAAATTTTAAAAATTATAGTAGTATATAAAAATTGTGTAATTTTTTTAACAAAAATATAGCAAAATTATATTTCAATAAGAAATTATAAGAAAAAAGAAAATTAACATAGATATAAGTATTGTTTCTATTTTTTTAATAACTTTGTTTGATTATTTCATTACTAATATTATAAAGGAAAAAAAAAAGAATACCATTTCAAATATAACTTATTAAGCAATCAATTATTCAATAATTGAAAATCATTTTCATATACATATGTATAAAAGTAAGCTCATTAAACTCTTGATAGGAGACTATTATGTTGTCATAAGTGGAATCTATCAATAGATAATTCATTTAAATACTCAATGCATCTACGGAGAAGTATTTATTATATCCTATCCTCATTTGACAATTATCTTCCATATACATACAATTAGTTATGTTTTGTTTTCACCTATTGAACCCAGGTGCATGGGAAAAAAAAGAAGGTATCTTTCATAATCATTTAAATGGGTTTAGGGCATATTTCAATAGTGATAACAAAGTCTCTTTACAACCCTATTGTAATAGAGTTCTAAATTGTTACTAGTCTTAACATTGGTGACCATTACAACATTATCTTCTATTAATCATCTTGCATATTCATATCTCAGCCTTATGTGCCTAGAGTTTCCATTATAATTTATACCATAGTACAAGACATATTACTTCACAATCACACAAAGGCCAAAATTACTTATGTTAGTTAAGGAAACTATTAAGGATAAAGTTCAATAATATTGACACTTATCCAATACAAATATAATCTTCCTATAGATAATGTTTGGAGTTATTTAGTTTCTAGTTTCTAGTCAACATTCAATTGACTAGAATATGTACATTGTATCATATAATGAAAGCTTTTACAATTGCTTTGGGATTTAAATCTTTATATGGTATTCGAGCAACTAAAATTCGAACAAATTTGACCTAATGGCCATAAACACTACCAACCTGATTTCAATTGTTAATTTAACCACAAAACCCCCAAAAATCTCATTGTTATCAACAGTTTAGCTCTTTCAATCAAACTTAGACCAACTATATTTTCACCATGGCGATCACAATTCATGTCTCTCCTAATTGATCATGACGTTCTTGGATATATTAATGGCATAATCACTCCTAACTAGGGGCCATGTAGAATTACATTATGGTAACATCAAGATTTAACTTTAGTACTTTACAATGATCATGTCTATGAATTTATAAATTGCTTGAAATATTTTTACAGTAAAAACATTTAAGGAAGCATAGGATGTGTCACGGTGCTTAAAGAAAGACTTTAACTCTAGCCCCCAACAACAAATTATTGTCAGAAAATTTATGTGGCATCAAGCAATTTCGTGATGAATTAGCCATCATTGATAAGCATATGCCTAATCTTTATAAATTGAATGGATTAAGATCTAATTTCAATGAAATTATAGACTCCGTTCGAGCAAGGGATTCATTTCTCTCCTTTAAGGAACTCTATGACAAATTGGTAGCATATGAGGATTATTTGAATTGTGAAGAATCTAAAACTGAAGTATTGGTTCCCGTAGCTTAGTATACTAAAATATTAAGCTGCAATATAGAAGCAAAAACAACAAAGGCAACCATAACTATGGACACACATCCAATTCTAATTGGTCCAATTCTCATTCACATTCCAATTTCAATAGCTAATAAAATTGATAACGACAATCTGGTCATGAATCTAATGCACAAAACATATCTCCTTGACCATATACTATCATCATTGTAGAATTTTTTTCTATTGCTAATTGGGTACTTGACTCCAAAGCCTCCCTTCACATTACCACTAATATATGTAATCTCTATCTTTTACTATGATGACTAAAGAAATAGTTATTTGTGATGGTACAGGTTTAGCAATCTCTTAAGTTGGTTCTTCTCATCTTGTCACTCCTATTACATGTTTTACTCTTCCAAAAATAGTTTATGTTCCAAGCATCTAAACTAATCTTGAATTAGTTTCAAAGTTTTTTAAACATAACAATGTTATTGTTGAGTTCTACCCCTGACATTTTGTTGTTAAGGATCTAGCAACAAGGAAACCTCTACTATGCAAGCTAAGTAAAGGTGATCTCTATGAAAATTCTACTATTGCTTCTTCCCATCTAACCTTAATACCATAATGTCATCCAACCTCAATACCATAATTTCAAGCCTTTTCTACTATCTCTATAGCTCAATGGCATGCTAACTTGGCCATCTTTCATAAAAAATTCATAGCTACATTATTAAGCACTTTTCTCTTCCATATTCCACTACTTTATGTAATAATTCTATTTTTTTTTTAATGTGAACGTAATAAGAGCCCTAAGATCTATTAAGCAGTTTCATCCATCTCTTGTAAAGCACCATTTGAATTTTTATGTTCTGACGTTTGGGTCTATGCCTAGTTGTCTCATTGGATGGTTATGGATATTATATTTTAATTATCAATCGTTATACTACACATGTTTGGACTTTTCCGATGAAATCCAAAACTAAAGTAGTCAATATGTTTATTCAATTGTAGATTAAGATTGAGATTACTTTTCAAACTAAAATTCAATCAATTTATACTTGTAATGCCCTAAAGCCTGAAATACTGCAGTTCGTTACATGTTCTTAGGCTTTATTGATACGGTAGGTGTCTTAAACAACCCGTTAACTTCTTTACATAGATATCAATCATCAAAATCCAATAATAACTCTAGTAAATTTTCATGAATGTTTTCAATACCCATAATCCATTAGATATTTCAATAAAAGATCAACCTTTAAATAATCTCATTTAATGTAAAATAGTAACAATTTCTCATTCGTTAAATCTATCATAAGGAAACTAAATAACAACTTCCTAGAATCTTTTACTCATTGTAGCCAACTGGTATCAATAATTTACATACTTTGACAAGAGAAGTCTCAGGTGACTTCTCATGACCCAAAATACAATAGAAATTAAAAAAAAAATGAGCTTGAAAAAATTGTTAGCCAAACTTACACTTCTCCTCAAACTATATAGAGCTGTTTCCATCCTCATAAAAAATATTCACAATGATCTGCATCTCGAACTCTTAATAATCAAGTTACCATACTAACCTCGTGATTACTATAACCAGTACCTATAACTAAAAATTTTAAGAAGGGATAAGCCGAAACCTACTATAGAATACATCAAACACATAAGGGTGAACATATACTTCTAATCACACACATACAAGTACATAATACAATAACACAACAAGCATCGATTTAATTACCTTTATTGTAATTCGTTAAGCAACATAGAGGTTCTCACGACCTTCGCACACATATTATATTATACCATATGGTATTAGTGTTGGGTCCTTCCTAACATGCTAGGAATAAAGGAATAACCTAAATTTATCCAGATCATTTCTAAGTAAGACTCCAATTAGAACATTATCACGCAATAATCATTAGGGTGCTACCCCATAGTCTAGTTTTCCTAGTCCTTTAGGCCCAGGCAGGCACACATAACACAAATTAATTTAATGTCCAACAATTATTTAATCCAGTTATATTCACTATCCTAACAACATAACGAATAAGTAAGCATCTTGTACCTAAAATGGATAGCTCACTAAAACTCACCTCAAACTCTTCATAACTTGTTGAAGGGCACACACAATAAGGCTCTATATGACATTCAAAACTCATGACCAGACTTTCCTAAATCTTAACTTTGGTTGGATTATTTGTTTTACCAACCACAAGAAACCTAAAGGAGGAGCTTTAAGAAAACATTTGGTTTCTTTAGGATATACGTTTGTAATTAGGTTATGATATTTAAGACACTTAAAAGCAGGTTTGGGGCATAAAATACATTTTAGAGAATAGATTTGAATATAAGGAAATTGAGTTAAAAAAAAAAAAAGGAACGAATGAAGAAAAAGAAAAGAAATTTGACTAGCTTGCTGAGTAGGACCAATCGCACAATTTACTTAGGACCAATTGGACAATTTTTATTAGCATTCTATGGTTAGGCTAACCAGCTAAACAGTTCCACTGGAACTAGAGAAATGGTTTGAATCCTTACAAAACTTTTACTCCTTCAAGCACTATAATAAACTTCAATCCATTAACTAAAAAGCTTAAGCAAGAGAATGGTTTAACAAATACCTTAACTCTGTTGTGATGGGTCTTTATCAATAGTGTTGGAAACTCTCTCTTAGGTCAACACACACATAAAATCTTAAGACACAAGCAGGTCACATGAGGAAAAAGCAAGAAAAGGGTTTTGCCAAAGCCTTAAGCAATCCTTTTATACCTAGAGTTCACTAAATTTTTCTATACCCTAAAATAACCATAACTGAAAAAGTTAATACCAAGCTTGCTTTTAACTTATAATACCACTTATTTTTTTCCTTTATTTGGGGTTTTACAATACTAATGAAGGAACAAAATTTTCAAATCTAAAGAGCCACTTTGCAACACAAGGTATTTATCACTTCATAACTCCTCCTTATATGCCACAACATGTTGATTTAGCCAAATGACAACATTGACAAATCGTTAAAAAAAGTCTTATTATGCTTCATCGTAGACCTCTTCTTAAACTATTTTGGTATTATGCCTTCAATCATGCCAATTACATCATTAGCTGCCTCCCTACCCCGATACTTTCTTATCAAACACCATATCAACTTTTATTCTATAAATACCTAATTATTCTTATCTCTAAATCTTTAAATGCGTTCATTTTCCCTAGCTTTATCCATGAATGATGTCACTTGAGGTCTAACTCGTTATCATTAAAATTCTAAAAGGCTAAGAAGCCATGAGTAAAAGCCTAAACATTAAAGAAACTAAGGCTGGAGAAAGAGAAATAGATAATTGAATGGGTCAAAAGCCAAAATGATCGCACCCATAAGGAACCAGAGAATAATTGAGCACCAATAGGAGACACATGCTGTGTACCTCATGATGGGTTAGTTATATATACTATATATAGCTTAAAATGGAAAAAAATGGCCACAATAACCTATGCACATCGTGTATTTCTTCAAGATGCCAACACATAGCCACTTACAAGGCATATACGTCATATATCCCTTAGAAAGCCCACTACATGGCCACAAAATAACATTATATGCCATATACCCTTAGTTAGTTGTTCATGTATTGCTTAATTAAGTTTGTTATGATGATTTTTACTTCATTTGTAATATGTTTGACTTATTTACAAGTATGCCATTAGATTAGGATTTTTAGGTTAGTATAAATACTCTTATGCCATTCCTATAACATTAGTTCAGTTTAGTCTTTGTTGTCTCTTATATTCATGAGTTTATTTAAAAGTAGATTTCTCTTATTTATTTAGTCTTATCAATATACCCTTGGTAAGTAGATTGTGGCAACTCATATTTTATCGAATTATAAATATTGTGAGTGATTTCAGTATTTTATAATCTCATATGCGAATTGTGTATCATATCAATCCATAATTTACTAAATTATTCATACCCTTGAGTGACAAACACAAGATTTCTTAAGTGAATTCATTGATATTGTGAGATTGTACATGATTGTGTAAGACAACTGATTCAAGGATTAGCTATGCGATTATTGTATGACCCCTGTTCATATCATATTTAGTATAAGAGCTCATGGTTCATGCAATTCATCTTTTGGTAAGTCGTCAAAACCTTAAATCATTAGAATTTTCAGTAGAGCCAAGGTATATCAATATTAGGGTTTGCAAAGGGTATAGTAAGACCATAGCAAAGGTTTGAGTTTTATTTGTACTTGTTGATATCGTTGATAAATCACTATGTTTGGAGATTATAATTGTGATGGTGATAGAAGGAGATTTGGGGATCATGGTAGCAGTAGTAGTTTCTAAGAGATTATGTATTAGTACGAGAAGATAGAATGCCTTATAAGAATAGCTAAAAGTATTGAATGAGTCAATGCAATACTTGAGGAGTAGAATAAAAGGAAGAGATAGGGGTTATAGACTTAGGGTGGAGCTTAGGAGTGAATTAAGGGATACCTACGAAGTCTTGATGACGAGGCTCAAAGAAACATAAGAAAAATTAGTTAGATTGGCAAGGGAGGATAAGGAGAGGAAATCAAGGTGAAAAGATTCTAAAACTCTTGTTAAATTATAACACAAATATAAAAAGGAGATTGAGAGCACTGTTATTGAAAAGGGTAAGGAGATTAGAAGAGAGAAAGCAAAGAAGCTAGTGTCGATCGAGAAATTAGTTCCTAAGATTAATAAAAATGAAGAATAAAATAGATAAGAAGAAAAAAAAGCTGGTTAAAGCTCTTATTGACATTGATGTGAAGGTTAACGGGCAAAGAGTCAAAAGGACTAACGAAGAGCTTAGTGAGATTAAGATTAAGTCATCCTAAGTGATAGGAATTAGGACACTGGACCCTTGACCTAAGCTTAATCTCGAGGAGTTAAGAGTGTGGCAAGACGTATCCTCTCATTTCGACCTATGCTTGAAGAATCCAAGCTATTTCTAATTGTCGATCTACTGTAATTATGGAGCTAAACCCCATCCTGTCTATTAGTGATTGAATGCTGACTTGAAGACTATCTTATTGACAGCTCGACTAACTTACTCATCAGTTTAGCCACACCTATTCCGAGCTCCTAAGACCAAGTTCGAGTTAACACAACCCTAGAGTATTCACAAATCAACTCAATACTCACTAGGTTCGACCATACTTTTTTGTTAGCTTCTTTAAGAACCTCTTTAGCAACTGTCTACTATGTGTCCTAGTCCTCCGCATGAAAGAATCAGCTAACGAAGCTTCTATTTCTATAATTTTTGTTATACCCTTACCTATTTTTTGTATTTTACTTATTTTGGATAGTACCCATTTAGTCTTTTCCATATTTAGTATGTTGCGCTAGAATTTTTTGTATAAAATCCTTCTTATATGTAGCTGCAAGCAACATCTTCCATTATTATTGAATATACAAAATTTCTTTTTATGTTAAGCTTTCATTAGCTTACTCTTTTACTCATATCCTATCCTTTAAGTAAGGTTAGATGGTGAATGATCTCATTATGCTATTCATATGTTATATTGAGATAATTCATAAGTTCATGGAGGTTCCTTAGTGCAATATATCCTTGGAATCGTTCATGATTTGCTTACTTTATGAGTTTGTCATTCTACATCTCAAGCTTTTTGTAAGCTTAGAATCATCCTCAATAGTATCACTCTTGTTTGCTCTTGGAACGGAGTATCATCTTGGTATCAAAATAGAGGTTTGTACTAGGTAAGTTATTGTTATGTTGTGTTATTGTTCTATTACATTGGACTATTACTTTAGTCGCATGTGTAGAGTAAGTATTATTGGTTGTGTGATTAAGTGAAGGCTAGCTACAGTGTTTTGATAAGTAGTGGAAGTAGTATTACTGTTCTTTTATAGTGGCTACTGTACTTTGTTTCACCTTGTTTTGAGCCCTAAAAACAAAGCAAGCACTAATTAGGTATTTTTACTCTTCACCAAAGTAGCTATCGAACTAATATTCTATAATATAATATATTTGGACCTTGGAATTTGTGTGAAGAAGTTATATGTGCATGGTTGATTGACTGAAGAAAGTGCGTAGTATTTCTAGGTAATTGTAGGAAATCTAAGTGTGATGTGTTTTTACAATGGGAACAAGCCTAGGTTGAGAAAAAATGACTAATTCGAGTATAAATGGGAGGATTGGAAATGACAATAGTGGTGTTGTTCACCATGGTCGACAACCCCAAAACACCCCTTGAAGTTTCGAACAATTTGATGAAGTGACTAACATGATAACTAAGTTAACTCAAGCTATTCATGTGTTAGCCTCCTGACTTGTTAAGGTCATCTACAATACTACTCAAGCTATTCCTGAAGTTAGTGATGCTTCCTTTGATGCTTAGCTTGCTCAAAGACAATTCCTAACTTGACAAGACTGAAGTGGAGGAGTAAGAGGACATGTACGGAGAAGGATAGACTTAAGTGAAGTCAACGAAGAGATTGGAGATGAAAATTATGAAGTAGAAGAGAAAGCTAAGTGAAGTCATCGAAGAGATTGGAGATGAAAATTATGAAGTAGAAGAGAAAGCTTGTGCATCCCGAGCTGCCGATCATATGAAACTTCAAATTTTGAGCTTCGATAATTCTAAAAATGCTAATGAATACTTAGATTAAGAAAAGAAGGTAAAGTGAGTCTTTAATTACTACCAGTATGAGGACCATGATAAGGTTGGAACTATTACAATAGAGTTCTTAGGATACACTATGATATGATGGAGGAATTTTCAAGCCATTTAAAGGAGAGATGGAGATAGAGAGGTTAGTACTTGGCTTGAGATGAAAAGAATTTTGAGAGCTAGATATGTACTGAATACCTATTTATAAGATACTTTTACTTAGCTCCAAGAACTAAAGCAAGGGAACCACACTGTTGATGAGTTTCAAATCCTTATGATTTGATGTGAGGTTAGTGAAACCTCGACCCAAATGGTATCTAGATTCCTAATTGGATTGATGTTAAAGATCTTAGATGTAGTAAAGCTACAACAGTATGTCACTCTGAATGAGGCTGTAACAATTGCTCAACACGTGCTAAGATAAAGGAGGAATAGGTCGATCCAACTTCCAATGAGTTGACCTTTCCAGCCCATTCGACCTTGTATTTGGATGTGTTTTGGGTGTTCAAACCAAATGGTGATGCTTCCCTTGATGCTTAGCTTACGTGGAGTAAGCTTTGAAGTTGTGAGCTATGTAGTGGAGGTTCGTGTACTGGTAAGTGTAGTTCTTGTTATTACTCTGTTGTTCATTACGAAAACAGAGCAAGTGCATTTATGTTGTATTTGAGTGAGGTTTGGGTGTTAAAATTGTTAAGAATGTGTTAGTAGAAGTTTGAGTAGTAAGGTCGAAGTATTTGTTATGTACTATGTTGATATTTTGTTAGAAGGGTAATGTATTATGCCAAATTCGAGTGTTCAACTTGTCATTAGTGACTTGAGTAGTGGTGCTCAAGCTAGCCATGATCATAAAGGTAATAACACTCTTAGGTCAATCAATGATAAGCTCAATAGATTCACGAATTTTGTTAAGAGTTTGGTTACTACAATGCAAGTTAACTAACAATAATCTTAAGGTATACCACATCATAACCCGCCTGAGAATGTTCCAAAGAGATGCTATGGCTAAGGTAGCTGAGCCAATCGCCCAATTTGTTCCCATTAAGCTAAAGGAGTTATAGACTGAGCTGTTAAACAACGATTAGAGTTGAAGGAGATTGAAGAACATGATGAGGAAATAGATGCCAAAGAGTATGGAGAGGTAAAAGAAGACGATGATTATTATAGAGCGCAAGAATGAGGACGCCGAACTCCTTGAAGACTTGACAATGTTAAGGTTCAAATCCTGCCCTTCAATGGAAGTGGAGATGCGGATGAATATTTGGAGTGGGAAGAGAAGGTAGAGAAAGTGTTTAATTGTTATAAGTATACTGATGCTATTAAAGTGTGACTTGCTGCACTTGAATTTTCTGGATATGCTACTACGTGGTAGAAAAATCTGAACGCAGCTAGAGTAAGAGATAAAAGACAAAGTATAAGAACTTGGGATGAAATGAAGATATTATTAAAGGATAGATTTATGCTCGAGACCTACTTACGATACACTTTTCAAAATTGCAAGAACTTCACCAAAAAGGCTAATCTACTAATGATTATGTGAGTGAATTTTAGAAACTGATGATCTGAGCCGACGTGAATGAACTTGAGGCTCGCATAGTATTAAGGTTCATTTTTGGACTTAAATATGAGATTTGTAACATTGTGGAAGCATAGAGATTCTATACGTTAGAAGAGGCCATTAAGGTAACCCAAAGAGTCGAAAAGTAGAGAAGAAATGCTCCAAGCCAACCTGGGTCGACATTTCCTCGAGCCCCTATTCAGTGTCGACCTACTTATACCTAGTTGAGGAGACTCTCCAGATTCGAGGAAAGATATGACGAACTTAATGAAAGCCGAGTAACCTAATCAGGCTGAGTAGGCTAGTCGAGCCGAATTGAGGTAAGTCCAACCTCAAGGACATATGAGAAGGGATAGACCTTCAGATAGAAGACTGGCAAGGTAAAGTGTTTTAAATGCTTAGGCTTCAAACACATAGCTGCTGAGTATCCGAACTGAGGTGCTATGGTGCTTTAAGGAGATATAGTGGATAGCATTGACAAGAGTGAACCAAAGGAAGAGAATATTGGAAAGGTTGAAGTCAAAGAGGAAAATGAGACTTATGTCCATGCCGACCAGGAAGAAGCGATGACCTTAGTGCTAAGTTCCCTACTGAACTCCAAGGAAGACTAGAGAGAGAACTTGTTCCATACAAAGTATACCATCAAGGGACAGTTGTGTACTATCATTGTGGATGGAGGCAGTTATACCAATGTCTTTGTACAGTCCTTTGTATAGAGGTTAAGATTGTTGACCTCTAAGTACCCCTGACCTTATAAGCTATATTAGCTTCATGATAAGGGTATTTTACACATAAATAAATAAGTAATCATGCCATTTAGTATTAAGAATGTGTACATGGATGAAGTAGTGTGCGATGTCATCCATATGGGAACTTTACATTTGTTACTTAGAAGACTTTGATTGTTCAACCGATATGTTACTTACAACAGATATAAGAACATCTATGCTTTTATTAAGGATGGAAAGAGGATTGTGCTGCAACTCATGACACCAACCTAAGTGAATGAGACTCATAACTAGCTCACCCAAGCTAATAAGAAGAAAAGCCTTAGTAATAAGCTAAAGAGACCTTTGAGATGCTAAGAAGGCCAATGAGCCTATATTTTTGTTGATTAGGAGGTTATTAGAGATGAGATATTTGGAAGAAGTACCTAAAGAGATCCGAAGGCCGATTGATGAGTTTTCAAACCTATTTCCTGAAGAGTTTACTAAAGAACTGCTCGCAGTTTGAGGCATAAAACATTGCATTGACTTGCAACTAGGCATAGTTCTGCCGAACTGACCTGCCTACAAAATGAATCTTGAGAAGGCCACCGAGTTGAAAAGACAAGTAGATAAACTAATAGAATGAGGTTATGTGAGGGAGAGTATGAGTCTTTATGTTATACCAGCTCTGTCCATCCCAAAAAAGGATGGTTCACAGCACTTGTACATTGACAACCAAGCCATCAACTGTATTATTATCAAGTACAGATATCCAATATTAAGGTTTGATGACATTTTAGATGAGCTTCATAGCACGAAAATATTTTCAAAGAGTGACTTGCAAAGTGGCTACTACCAAATTTGCAAGAGACTTGGTGGCAAGTAGAAGACTGCCTTCAAAATGAAACACGGTCTCTATGAATAGTTAGTTATGTTATTCGGACTAATAAATGTGCCGAGTACATTTATGCAATTGATGAACCATGTGATGCACTTTTTGATTGAAAGATGTATGGTCATGTACTTTGATGACATATTGGTACATCTTATGAGCTGAGAAGTTATATGGGAAGCTAAAGAAGTGCATGTTTTACCAAAGTGAAGTCGTCTTTTTTAGGTATTTAGTATTAGGGGAAGGAATCTGAGTCGATGAGAAAAAGATTTGAGTTGTTTTGGAGTGGCTGACGCCAAAGAATGTCACTAAAAAGCGCAGTTTTCATGACCTTAGCTCTTTCTATAAGCAATTCATTAAAAACTTCAATACCATTAGAGCTCCCTTGACCGAGGTAACAAAGAAGAGTGAAAGATTCTAATGGAATGATTGAATTAAATTCAGCTTCATGGAGATCAAAGAGAAGCTCATTACTATCCTTGTTTTGTCTTTAATAGATTTTGACAAGCCATTTGAATTAAAATACGATGTGTTAGGCATTGGGATTTGTGCTGTACTAATGTAACAACAACAACCGATTGCCTACCACAGTAAGAAGCTCAGTATTGCCGCATTAAACTATTCTATGTATGAGGAAGAGTTATATTCTATTTTTCGAGCTCTTACTATCTAAAAACACTATTTATTATCTCAAGAGTTTGTAATTTACACTAACCATAAATTATTAAAACATCTTGGAAGTGAGAATAAACTTTCAAAGAGATAAGCCAAGTGGCTAAAGTTTATGGAAGGGTTTTCATATATGAACCAACATAAGAAGGGAAGTACCAATGTAGTCACCGATACTTTGTCACATCGGTAAACCTTATTGACCATCTTATAAACAAAGTTATTAGGATTTTACATGTCACTAAGCAGTATGCTCATAACCTCTAATTTGGCCCCATTGTAGAGCATCGTAGAGAAGGAGTTACTATTAGAGGATATTACCTCAAAGATGGCTATTTGTTTAAGGATCGAAGACTGTGTGTACAAAGTTGCTCCATATGTGAGTTGTTGGTTAAGGAAGGTCAATGGTGGATTATCTGGTCATTTTAGAGAGACCAAAATAATCAATCTGTTAAAAGAAAACTTTTATTAGCCTATTTTGGCTAAGGATGATCATAAGGTAGTTGGTAATTACAAAGTGTGTAAGAGAGCTAAAGGAAAGAGAGAACCTTATGAAAGTAGATGCCCTTACCAACACCGACCTTTCCTTGGGCTGACCTCAGTATGGACTTTTTCCTAAGGTTGCCTCGAACATCTAGGGAAAAAGATTTAATCTTTTTTGTAGTAAATCACTTTAGCAAAATGGTACGCTTTCGTGCCATTAAACCAATGATACTTTATATATTGCTGACTTGTTTTTGCAAGAAATTATCAAACTATACGGAGTGCCAAAGGCTATTGTTTCATATCAAGATACAAAATTCTTGAGATATTTTTGGAATACTCTTTAGAAAAGACTAGGGACACAACTTGTATTCAACTCCAATAGCCATCCTCAAATTGATGGCTAGATTAAAGTGGTGAATAGGACATTAGGTAATTTACTCAGAGCTGTTATAGGAAAGAACTTAAAAGATTAGGATCTATGTCTGCTAATTTTAGAGTTCACATATGACCAAACTGTCCACATCACTACTGGGAAGACTCCATTTGAAGTCATCTATGCCTTCAATCCCATTATTCCACTAGACCCGATCGGTATCCCTACAGCCATTGAAGATAGTTAATATGAAGTCAACCAAGCCCAGCAATTGCAAGAACTACATTTGTATGTGATGAGGAAGATTGCCAAGTTTAACTAGAGACAATAAGAGATTGGTAAAGAGACTTAGTATGGATTCACCTTAGCCTAGAATTTCCGTACCTGAGACAATGTAAACTATCTCTACAGGTTGATAGTTCGTTCAAGGTCCTGAAGAAGATCAACCACAATGCTTACCAGATCGAATTACTTGAGAACTATAGTGTCTCTTCCACTTTCAATGTGTCTAACCTAATTTCCCAATGATGCCTAGAATGAGCAAGTGCCTGAAGCTACTTTAGATTTAAGGACAAATCTTTCCAATTCTTTAGCAGATGATAGGAATCAATTTCTTATACTAATCACTTGTAGTCAAGCTAAAGGACTCCAAGGACTTACATAGAGAGTACTAATTCGAAGCCTCATCCATGACAAAGATTCTTACTCTAACCTCTATGTTTCATTCTATTACCGACCTGAATACCGAGCTCTTATGTATGCGAATATGGTTCCCGGAGAGGTTAAGTAAATGCGTTAACTTGTTAAGAATATAGGTTAATCTGCTAAGTAGCCACACCAATCGCTAAGCTCTTTCCAAGACCCAAATAGCAACCGAACAAACCAACCTCAAACTTCTGTCTGAGTCGAGCCCCCGAGCCAACCAGCATTCGACCTCACTCCAAGCTGAACTACAAGATTCCTGACTTGAAGGGGATTTGGACATCTTTGATTGATCGACCTTCGACTTAAACCAGATTAGGTTGACTCTAATTATAGACTCTCTTCATTTACCTTTGTCTAAATTGTATCATCCTTCAGGCCACCAATCACCATGCGATACATGTCTTTTAGCACAATATTCCAAAAAGATTCTTTACTTTTCCATACAAAACATTTTTTTATCTCTTTTACCTTTTTTAGTTCCATTCATGTATTCCAATTGTAAATTGCCCTTTTTTTGTTTTTTCCATATATGCTTATAACCTCAGTAGGGTTAGTATATAAACCCAATTTGTTTATACGTAGAGATCACTTATAATCTTAATAGGGTTAGTATATGAACCCCATTTGTTTGTATGTAGAGATCAATCACTTACATTATTAGATTATTATAAGCTTCCCCTTTAAGCAACATTAGTATTCTTATTTATCCCTTAACTCTTATCTATTCCTTGTAATAAGGAATAGTGATAAGCAACCATGTAGTTTGAATCGATAAGTCACATCCAGTAGATTGAAGGCCGAATAGAATTGATTAATGTGTCATATCCAGTTGGTAGCTACTTAAACTTTGCTAAACCCATTTTCTTTTCTTTGTTTCCATTCATTTTAATACTACTCTATACATACAACCTCGAAGATGCATCATATCTAAAACCACCACTTAGTAGGAACTCCACTTTTCTAGTTGGTGGATTGCTTTGACACCACCTATAACAACTTAATTGAAATTCTTTTCACTGAGATATTTTTCACTTTAGCATAAAGCATCATACAGTTTTCTCCCTTAGTAAAGCAACTCTCTAATAAGTCAACCATCCTATAATTGACCTAACTTGAGTATGCTCAATTTTGTATTTCCTACATACTCTAAGGTCGCCATGCCAAAAAGTGCCTTAGTAATTAAAGTTCCATCATTTGGTATTTAAAGGGAATTACACAAACTATAATCTCACTCCATACTATGCATCTTTCTTAGTTTTTTGAATCACAAAATTTCTGTTACTCATCATTTCATTTTTAATGGATTCATCTTCCATTCTCAACTTCTTCTATTTGACTATATCCAATTCTTTTCATAATTTTACCTTTGTTACCTAACTTAAGTCATCTCCCTCTTGTCATATCATTCCCTTGTCAATTACCTCCCTTCTTGTTCTTGGTCCGTCACCTTTGTCATTCCCTTCTCCTCTTATACCTTCATATATGGTCCCTTCAGTTTAGTCCTTGTCTTCTTAGTTCACTTGGAGTAACTTATGCACTAGAAATATCTCTAGCCTTTACTTCTTCTGCTTAGTCTACTTGTCCTTTTTGTACTTACTTAATGACCACTAGATCTATGGACCATATTTGTAAGCTTAAGTGAGCTTTTCACACCACCAAACACCCTATAGTAGCCATAATCAAATCAATGTATATATATGTATCTATTGCTCTTAATGATCCCAATTAGCAACGTTTAATATAAATTGAGTTTACTATACTTCAACAAAAAAGAATTTCGAAACTTGCTCCACCAACTCCTAATCAAAACATTATTGGTTATGAATGGGTCTTTTACATTAGGGACAACCTTGACGGTAATATTTTTAGATATAAAGCTTAACTGATCATAAAGAAATTTCATCAATGCCCTGTTCACAATCATTCTCAAACCTTTAGTCCAATGATTAAACTAACAACAATCAAGGCAGTTCTCTAGTTAGCAATCTCTTATAGGTAACCCTTATTGTGCGTTGAATTCAAGGACCATGCTATTCATCTTAGAAATTGCTTAGTCCGAGATGCAACAATTGTTCTGTTTGCTTTAATCATAAAGTTTCTATTTTAACACACAATCTACTAGACATTCTGTAAGAATAAAATATTAAATACATGTATTTATAAAAATATCACTAGATATTTCTCTATTTTCACATAAACTAATGAAACCACAAAAAATTGGAATCTCTCATGAATAGTAACTTGGACAATAACAGTAATTTTAATAACTTCTTCCATGATAACCTACATTCATCTCTTGGCATAGATTCTCCTCTTGGATATAAATTCCCTTATTAGGTTTGTAAAAACTTTCATGCACTCAAAATCTTAATTCCTTCGATACTTTAACTTCAAGAACATGTGGAAAACTAACTAATGGGGAATAAGCCACTTAGTTTAATGGAAGATATTTATAAAGTTATGTTTATTATTTATTAATTTAGTAAGATAACTTATCTAAATTTTATTGTTACTCGATTATCCCTACACTTATAAATGCTTATAATCAGTATTTTCTTTTAATTTTACCTTTATTATCTTTTTAGTTTAATTTGCACGATACAAATAAGTATCTGATTCATATTTTTTATTAATGTAACTATGTTGCTTTTAACCTTTTATAACCTCCACCTCTAAGACTAGAAAGAATTTAATTAAATTACAATTTAAATTATAGTAGTTGTGATAATTTGGGGGTATGCACTATATTGATTACGTGGGATACTATAGAAAAACAAAAGAAAAAGAAACGAGGGGTGAGGACTTACGTGGTTGATTTGCTGGACATGGCTCCTCTCTTCCTCCTCCCCCCCTCTCTCTCTCTGTGAAACTTGTGCTGTTGCAGACATAGAAATGGCTCACTGGAGCCTAATTTATAAGCCCCCCGTTACACCGCCTCAATTGTGGCGGTTCAACTATGCCTATATATAACTACATACATATTTTTATATATATATATACATATATATATATTTTTTAATCCACTCTTCTGGTCATCGTAGATTATGAAAATTGTAGGCGTTGTCTAGGAAAAAAATAATAAAAAACTAAAAATGATATATAAATACAACTCCAACCACCACTCCTCTCCTCGTTCTTATCCCAAGGTTTTAATATTTTACTCTTTTTAACTGCCTCACCGTTCTCTCTCTCTCCCTGCCTCATCGGGCTCTCTGTCTTTCGCTTTCTCACCCAATCAAGACGCACCCGCCAATAGAATTAACGAGAAGTGTATTGTTTCATAATTTAAATTTAAAAAAATATAAATCATAAATAAAATAGATGATAATGACCCAATAAAAAATAAAGACGATATATACTGCTTTTATAATTAAAAATATAAAATAAAAAAGAAACTCTTCATTTTGTTATCTCCTTCATCTATCCTCACTTAACCAGAATACTCTTAGAGATTTCGCTCACTCCTCCGTTTATCAGACGCTGTCATTTCCTTCAAACCCCTCAAAAGTATCTTCTACTTCATTTATTTAGTAAATCCGATCGTCTTCCAAGATATCCTATGTAGTAATTTACTTTTTTTTTTTTTTTTGCAAGTTTTAATCGCGCATGCAGGTTTCTTTTCTATTCTTTAGCAAGTTCTAATCGCGCATGCAATTTTAATTCGTGGGAAACAGCAGACGTGCATGTACCTGTTCGTCCAAAGATTGATTTCCCCGTGTGGTAATTACTGCGTTGTTTTATTCTTAAATTTTTTTATTTTTTCATTACTGTATCTCTATTTTATAACCCATCTTCGCAATTGACTTTCACAGTATTAATATCGTCTCGACTTTTTCTTTCTGCAATGTCTCTCTGTGTATTTTAGAGTGAATGATTTGGTCTTTTTTTTATTTATTTATAATTTCGATTTTCGTATGAATTATTGGTTTTTGAATTAATAGGATTGGGCATTTGAGAAAAAGCTGATAAATTGGATGGAAATTAGAAATTTTTATAGTGGTTTATCAGTTGTGGAATAGTGATTATTAATAGACTATGTTCTGCTTGGACACTCAGTCAACGATCAATATAGGAGAATAGCTTGCTCGAATTGCTAAAAGTTAGATGGAGTTTATTGATCAAACAAAATAATTGAACAGCTTAAATGGATAAAAAAATTTTTCACTTTCCCTTTTAAATTGTATTTACTTTTACAACCATTTCTCATTACATTTTTCTTCTTCCCCTCCTCCTTCTTTTTCTTCTTCTTTTTTTTTAATATATTATTTATTGTTCAATGATTTCTTGAAATTATATTGCAAGAACTTCAAGGTCGTTGCAAATTGATAAAGTTGAGTAAATCTCGAAACTACTGTTTTGAAGAATAAGTTCAACCGCAATGGCTGTTTTTGTATTTCCTTTGTTTCTTTGCTTTACTTTTTAAGACTATTTTTTTTAAATGATTAATGAAATTTACGTTGAAGATGTTCTCAAACTTCTTTTGGAGCAGGTTTCGTTTGTTGTCATTGGATCAGTTATTGAAATAACACTCTTTTTGTGAGTAATTTTTTCTCAACTTTCTGTGTTTAGTTTCCAACTAAACTTTTTCAGTTTTTTATCCACGGTAGTTTGTATTTTGTTCAGTTTTTTCCTCAAGATCATTAGACTAAGTTTATTTTCTGACTACTAAGTCTAATATTGTTCTTTTTTTTTCCCAAGTAGTCTAATTTTGCTTAAGTAATTCATTTCGTAGTCTCTTAATCTTTCATTCAATAGTAGTTTGGTCTCTGAATGCTAAACATTTCGATATAACAATCATTTTGATAATTAGTTCATTGATTAATTTATTCCTTTGTTTGGTTTAAGATTTCCAATATATTCAATTTAGTTGGATTGAAATTTCATTTAATTTCTACTTTGTTCCTATTCAAAAATGTAATTGCAAGTTTTATGCATTTAGTATCATATTGCTTATTAAGAAAAATTGAGAAACTTAACATAGAGAGCTTAGTTTCTATATGTGATATATGTCCAAGATAGATATATGAGATTGATGGGTGGGAATTGAACTTGTGTATGTTGAATTCATAATATACTGCTTTGATCCACTTGGCTACATCTATCCCTTGCTAAAATATAAACATTTATTTATTTTCTATTTTAATAGAATACCAAAAATAATAAATATTCTTTTGATTTTTAAGAATCCAAAATTAATAATTTTTTCTTTTGTATTGTAATGATTTTTTGTTATTGTATTGAATTATTGAAAATATTTCAATTTTTCACGTTTAATTATTTTTATTTTATAAAATAAAAATTTATTTTTTTGAATTATGAGATAAAGGAAGAAAAGAATTATAACTTTTTTCCATTTAAAATATTTAATACAATTAAAATATAGAAAATGAATTTAAAAAAAAAAAAGAAAAGGACTCTCTCTATATAATTTTATATACTTATATAAAATCTCTATAAGACTCGAAATATTTCATAATTTTTAATTTGATTATTGATTGCATTTAAGTTTCAAAAGCATAGTATTCCATTATGCCATGCAAATGAATAGTCTGTAATGCAATAAACTTGATCACAACAGTGTGGGGGCTGGTAAGTGTTTTACATAAAAGATTCTGTATATTCTAAGAATTAATCATGTGTTTGCACAATGGAGGATGTGTTGAAGACAAGACTTGAATTGGCTTTAATTTGATTGTCTCTGATATGAATCAACGGTAAACTATCCAATGACACCTTATTCATGCATTGTGAAACATTAATGGCTACGTAGGAGCATGAATCTTTTTTCAGAGTTGTCTTTCACTTATGTTCTTGCATCGAGTCAAGTATCTTGAATTAATTATTAAACATTTCTTTGGATGATGACATTGTTTTGTTACTTTTATTTGAAGTATAGTATATAAGAATGATGGCGGTATCGATTTAATAAGGAAGTTAATTGAGAAGTTTGGGATATGGATGGCGAACATATTTCCACGTAAGAACAGGGAAATGAAAAGTTTTCTTAGGATATTTTCCTGATTAATTTACAGGGTGCTGCATCCATGGGATCTTCTTTTTGCGTTGGCCGTATCATAATAATTATGGGTTTTCTTTTCCATGATCTCCAGCGGAATTTCGTAACGGTAACATCTTCTTCAACATCCACATGTCTTTATTTTATTTTAGTCTTTCCTCCTCGAGCATTTTGACAATGATTGTTTACATTCAGTAAGTGATAACCTAGTTTACTGTGCTTGAAGGGTTGTTCCCATTTTTGGTTGCATCAAGCCATTAAAGCCATAATATTGCATCATTTCTTCGAACCATCCCATTACAAATATTGAATGTGTTGCTTTTTCTAGGTATTGTTGTGCTATTAATTCTTCATATTTTTTCCTCTATTTCAGGTGTAGCTTTATGGACATTTCTATGGGTTGCATTGTTTGATTAGACTGTTATTATTTGCAAGATTGTATTATTATTATTGTTATGACTATTGAATGGATGTGAATTGAAATGAAAAAATACAAAATTCTGGAAGTATAATCCCTGTATATTGAAAGTTTCTAATATTAACTAAATAATTGATTGAATCCTAAATATCTAATACATATTCTTAAATTCGGTATATTCTTATCATGTACCAAATATGTCGTTTCTCCATTTTAGCATCTTATTTATGTAAGAGAGTACCATGATACTAATTATTTTATGCTTAGATTTTTCATTTGAGTTCTCATACCATTTATCTTAGCAGAATTCCCCCGATTTTTGCTCGATACACAAACATGGAGCTTTAGCAAAACTTGGAGCCATTGTCACGACATATCTCTTTTGGTTGTGAAGGTTAAGACATGAGGTTTTATTCAAATGAATAAATAAAATGAGATGAACTATTTACCGTGTTACGTTAATTATGGGATTTTGTGGTACAATTAAGACTAATTGTTATATCATTAGGGTTTGTTAATTTTTTTTTTGTTAGTTTGGAATAATTTTTGTTTTCTTTTCATGCCTTATAGAACTGGTACTAGTTGATTCATATTTTCCTAGGGATAATTATCTTCAATCATAGTGGTTGCCTTCAGGGAGTAGGACTGCAAATAAGTTGAGCTACTCTCCAGTGACTCGAGCTCAATTAATAAAAGAGCTAAGCTCGAGCAGTAAACGAGTCAAACACGACCTCAAGATGAAACTCGTTTATCTAAACGATCTAAGTTCAAACTCTAATTCAAGTTTGCAAACTTACTCACTTAAACTCGCAAGTTGGCTCATTTAGGCTCGTAAGTAGGCTTATGAATTTTATATATATTATAAATGTTATATATTATTAAAATTTAAAGGCTAATATCTAATAATATATAATATATAATCTAATCCTTATTCATTATCTATTATTTAATTTATTTATATATTTCTTAATTTTGTATATTTAAGCTTGTTAATAGAATCGAAATTAGCTTGCTTTAGGCTTGGCTCGAGCTTGAGCTCGATTGGTAAACGAGTTAAGCAGGAGCTCCAGAAAAAAGCTCATTTATCTGAAGGAGCTGAGCTCGAGCCTTAATTTCAAGCTTGATAACAAGCTCAACTCAAATTCGAGCTCGATAATTTTTAGATAAGCCAAACTTAAGACTTTAAAAGCTTGGCTCAACTCGTTTATAACCTAACCAAAGGGTAATATCTTGGTTTTTTCACTTATAACAAGTTGTAAATCAAAGTTTAGTTCGAACACTTTCTTTTTCCAATCTTTGTTTATTTAGTGGGATTGATTAGGATACGTTCTTTATTTTTGTCGTAAGATTTGGTTGGGTGTCTTTATTTACATCAACAAATGCATAAACTTGGGGTTTATTGCCTTCCATTTCATGTAGCATGTCTCAATACACATCTTGGAAAAATTACGTCATTACAGATAAGTTCATCATAATCAAGAAGTTGAAACTTATGGTACATTTGTTTTTTTTTTTTCCTTTACTTAACAATTTATTTTTGGAGGCTTAGAACTTTTGAGGCCTTTGAATTATGGAAAATATTGTAGTATAATCATATTTGATATATATATTACATATATTATTTACTTATTTTAATTAATATTCAACAAATGAAAAGCCCTTCGTTACTGGCAACATATGATTTAAAATGGAACAACATGATCATAAGGGAGCAATTATAGTGCTATCATGTGTGATATATATTTACATATATATATTTGCCATGTTTATTTATTTATTTCCACTTATATTGAACAAATGAAATTCTTTTCCATAACTAGGCAATATACAATTTAGAATTGTGGAGCAAAAGGAAAGAAATCCTCTTCCTTTGAATATTATGCATACATCTATATTCCTTTACTGTGGGATCAACTACTCCATGTATGAGATCCTCTTCCATGACTTATATTGACATTATTACAATTAAATCTCCATCCAAATTGCACACTACACCCATCTTCAAATCGTTGTTGCAGTTATTTCTATACTAGAGTTATTTTATCAAAGTATAAATAAAAAGAAAATAATCCATTTCTTTAGGGGAAAAAAAAGGCATTTGAATGCCTAAAAAAAAAAATAAAGAAAGAAATATTCGTCGCCCAAGAGAAGAAAGAAAAATAGCATCAACTAACAAAATTTTCATTATTACATGTTACTTTTACAATTTTTATTACTTTTTTTCTCTCTCAACTTTCAGCTTTAAATCTTAGTGATGTCAAATTGGAATAGTATGGAAAGAAAATAAAATGAGAGTACCTTATTTATTTATTTACTAAGAGATTCTTTAATCAAAATTTCATTATCATTTAAAATATTTTTCCAAGCAACTTTATATACTACTCTTATTGTCTAATAACATTTTGTTCTATTAAATAAGTAGACTTTTGTTATGGTCATTGAGAATTATAAACACAAGATCAAGCTAAGACTGAAAAATTGATCCTTTACGGATAACAATAAACCTTCTTCAACAAATTGTTCAAATATGTCCATGTACTTCTTTAACATATTTCCAAGAATTCAAAGATGTTGAGATAACAACAAACTTCCTTCAGTAGATTTAGAAGACCTCAAATATTTCCACATACTTTCTCAGGTTAATTCTAAGAGTTTAAATATTAAACCATCATTTCCTTAGGTTTGCGTTTTCTTTTGGATTTTTATATAGTAATACTAGTAATATAATATTACCATAACGCTTACTAAAGTAACCTATTATAGAAAGTTAGCAAGCTATTTTTTTTCTCTCCCTTTTCCATTTAATTAATTAGTTAACTAAAGGTAACAGGTTTAGCTATTTTAATAAGATAGATGGTATAAATAATGTTTTTATAAATTAATGAATGAAATTAGTCAGCATTATAGTAACACCATTTTTCTAGCATTACCATAGAAACCTCTATTTCTTTTTATTCAAATCTTACGCATTACTCATTCATTCATAAAAGTTTTATAAGATAAAGAAAAATAATTATATATTTTACCCTTTAATTACATTATATTCTATCAATCCATTTCTGAATCTAATTTACGAAATCATTCCGATTAATTTTTCTTATGAAATGTTTTAAACTTTAAGCTATAATATGAGCTTTTGCGGATGCCTTACATTTATGCACTAGTGTCCTAAATGCTAATTTGCAAGGGTACTTTCTTTCTTTTTTTTTTCTTTTCTTTTCATTTGCCTTTTTTTTTTCCTCTACGTTAAATGAGTGAGTAAGATACTATTATCAATTTAAAATAGTTACATTTTGTTGGTTTAATCCAGCTTAACACTAGTAGACATTATTCTTTTTTAATACTATGCTAAACTAATCTTATTATTATTATTATTATTAACTCTCAAGCAATTAGATTAGCAAAACATAATGTAGGCACCAAACTAACTGCTATGGAATTGTAACTCCTTTTTTTTTAGTCCAATTAAGAAATACTAACTATGAACTTAACCCTTATTTTCTCATGTATTTGGTAAGTATATCTTATACTCTAGCTTTTTAAACTTCCATTTCCTTCTCCTACTACAATCTATGGAGCAAAACAAAAGAAAGCATCTCAAATATCTAAGTGGCGATTTCCCCACTACATACTCAAGTACACTAAATATAGATTACAATCGTTATTATTATTTAGGTTATTGTCCTTTTTAGTGAGAATACACATACTAGATTTTTACTTAAATATGATTATGATTCAAACAGATTATAGTATAGATAAGTGTATATGTATATATACTTACATATGTATATATATCTGGACACATAATACCATATTGTCATGTTAATAAAACTATTTTAAGTACTCCATTGGGTGTATTTCTTACCTATAATTATAGGCTATTACTAAGTACTATGTCATATCCCAAAGTTTAACGTTCAATTTCTAATAAATAACATATTACTTCATTTCCTAACCATAAGTTTATAGATAATAAATTAACCTATTTAAATATAGAAGTTTATAACATTGCTTCTTGTAATTTATAGTAACGTACCATAAGGCTTGTATTATCTCAAAACAGCATTTCATTAGTCCAACTCATTTTAAAAATTTGTTTCTTGTAATTGGTATTAACCAAGGAACCTTTTTCTTTTTCTCTTCCTTTTCCTTTTTTTTTTTCCTAAATTCCAAGCAAAAATATTAAATATACTTTCGTTAATATTCTTACTTAACAAAGTATAAAAAAATATTAAAATTTGTAGGGTCAAATTTATCTTACTTTTGTTAGATTCAAAAGATTAGTAGTCTAAACTATAGTGTATCGTAACCCTTTCTATATATGATGTAAATAATGCCTTTTCATCATGGACCTATTTGTTAAGATATTTACTTACATCAACCGCCAATATTTATTGACTTTGCTCATCCTTCTCATGTTTGTAAGCTATAGTATTCTCTTTATGGCTCAAAACAAGGCCCCCACAGGATTAATATAATGAGTTACACCATTTTCGTCAAGCTCTTAGCTTTACTCATTTCAAATCTGATTACTCTTTATTCATTTTTAAAAATGAGCATGGCTAGATATATGTTTTAGTATATATATATGCAATAAAGTGATGCATATTTGCAGCATAAAAGAATTGTCCCCCACAGGACTAATATAGTGAGTTACACCACTTTCGTCAAGCTCTTAGCTTTACTCGTTTCAAATCTGGTCACTCTTTATTCATTTTTAAAAATGAGCATGGCTAGATATATGTTTTAGTATATATAGATGACAATATTATTGCATGTGACAATTCTTTTATGCTACAAATATGCATCACTTTATTGCTTTTCTCCCAAAGACCTTAGTTCCTTTTATTACTTCTTGGGAGTTGAAGTCATTCCTACAGCTCAAGGTTTGGTGTTTTAAGTCAATGTACATATTATTCTGGATCTCCTTCAATGCAATTCTATGCAGGATGCCAAAGAAATGCTCACCCCATTTGCTACATCATCTACCTTACAAATTGATGATAGCTCTCCTCCTACTTATCTTAAGAAATATTGAAGTGTTATTAGTGCTTTACAATATCTATATACAATTTAGTTAGATATCTCATTTATAGTAAACAAATTGACTCGATTTTTGCATTAACCCTTTGAGATCTATGTGGCTATGGTCAAATTTTTTCTTCATTTTCTCAAAAGTACAATATCTTATGGTCTTCTCATTCGTAAAACTTCTAACTTCACTATCACTACTTTTAGGAATGCTAATGGGGCTAGCAACAAAGATAATTCTAAAAGCACATCTACTTATTTGGTTTATTATAGAGGCAATCTCATTTCATGGTTTTTTTGTCACATCCTAAACTAAAGAGTTGTAACAGTTTCGCTATGTAAACCAACCTAAGCTACAAGCTAGCCACTTTAACCATTAACATAGTTGTAGCTTACATAAGGTGTTTCTCACTTCCCCGCTTTAAGCCATCAAATTCTAAGTCTAGTAGATATCAACCTGTAACATAACTTTGAAAAATAAACTTATGATTGAAATTGTTAAGAAAATTAAGCTTTACAAATCATTCAAAGTATAAAATCTCAATTTCAACAAAAAGTTCTAAAAGTAAATTGATTTGAGAAAATAGAGTGATTAGTAAAAATTATAGGTTAATAAAGCATAATAATAGTATCTATAATTGAAAACTAGAGGGTCACTAGTAGAGACCCTATTAATTTCCCTATTGTCAAGCTTGTTTTTCGATTTTTTTTATTTAAAAATTGATTTCTCTTTTACTGATTAATAGTAAACCCTAACCCATTTAATATTAATCCTTGACTAAAGAAATTGAGAAATTCTAGTTTTTTATCAAAAATAATTTTTGAAGTCGCCATCCGACCGAAGTCAGGAAAAGAAAAAGAAATCATAACCAATTGGGTGGATTGATTACGATTTGGCTACCGATCTTTGATTTCAATTTTAAATGAAGAACTAGAGGGTTCCAAGTTCGGGGGCTAACCTATTAAACCCTTAACAGGTACCGCTATTTATTTACCGAAATTAGGATTATTCTTCTAATTATAATATTTAAAAAATAAATAAATAAATAAAATCAAAAGAGAGAAAAAAACCTAAGTTTCTACATATTTTATCGTCGCCACGAAGGTGCCTACGTAACCGCTAGCCGGGATCAGACGATCGTAGTTTTTTCAGAAAATCTTATTGTGTTGATTTATTTTAATTTAAAAAAAAAACTGCCCGAGTTTACGTTTTTAATTTATTCAATTTATTTAAAAAAAATCTAAAGAGGTCTTAACTCTTGAATGTTATTGTTTTATAAAAAAAAATTTGCTAAAAGTCATAAAATTTAAAAAGGATTTTTATTAACTTTTATTTTAAAAAAAAAAACAACTTTCGATGTGACAAATCCTTAAATAAGATCAAATCTTAACAAAAATAGCCAATCCTAACAACTCCTAAACTAACATAAAATATATATTCACTTAAATCAATACTTAATTTATCTAATCAAGAAAACTAATGTTAAAAGAAGAATACCTAAATTAATATATACATATACATATATTATTATTATTAAACAATTATCTATATATAAAAGACTAAGAATAAAATCTCCTAAAACTAATATGTTCATATTCATATATGTTATATTCAATAACTAAAGATCTAAATAATAATAATAATAATAATATAACAATAATAAATAAACAATTAAACAAATAATTTCGAAACTGGAAAGAAACGGACCTGAACTTCTTGATTACGTGGTGAAGGATGATGGCCAGCGTATAACGAAGTTGCTCTTGCATGTGGCTACTAGTGTCGGATTATTGTCTGAGTTTGCTTCGCTGCTGTTCCCCTTGCTACTGTCCACTTTGCTACTATCTGCCTTGCTGCTGTCTTATTTGCTGTCGTTCGCTGTGCTGCTATCCTGTTTGCTGCCATCCCGTTCGCTGCCGTCCTGTTCCTGTTTGCTGCTATCCGCTGTGCTATTGTCCTGTTCGCTGCTGTCCTGTTCTCTGCCGTCCTATTCGCTGCTAGTCTGCTCGCTACTGTCCGCTGTGCTGCCGGCATGGTGTAAGGGTCAGTGTTGATGATCCGTGCATGACCTACAGCATGTGTGTATGAGGGTCAGTGTTGATGATCCGTGCATGATCTACAGCGCATGTGTATGGAGTTTCTGTTTTGTTGTCGTCTTAAAGCGGATTGTTGATTGGTTGTGTTTGGAGTTTCTGTTTTGCTGTTGCAAACGGATGGGTAGTCAGCAGGGGGTTGGTTTTTTTAGCCGATGGATGTGTGTTTTTGTCACTGAAGAATTCTGTCTCCTCTTTTATATGCACGTGTATGGGTATTTTTTAGGGCCAAATCAAATCATATTTGGATATATCTATTGTATCAAAAAAATAAAGACATAGGTGCCTGCTGAGACTCGAACCCAATACCTCAAATTAAATCCAACCCAAATACTCCAATACTTATCCGTTAGGCCGTTGGTCTATGCCTTAACATTTAGTACAATTAAAATGTACTTAAATTACCCCAATTCCTTAAAATAAAATTTTTTTAACTAAGCTAAAACTAAAACTAAAACTAAAATTATTTGTTCCTAATAAATCTACAAAACTCTTTATAATGTTTATTTTTATCTTTCATTTTTATTGTTTATTATTATTTTTTTATTTTTGAATTAGGACCCTTTTTGTAAAAAATAATAATAATAATAATAATAATAATAATAATAATAATAAATAAAAAATTAATATTACGAAGGGGTAAAAATTAGGTGTCTACACCTATGAATAAGTAAAACCAATAAATAATTAAGATTATAGCTCATTACTCTTGCATCTCACTCCTTGACCCCATTCTCTAGTATTTTGAAACTTAATGTAATATTAGTGAGTCTACTAGAAAACTTGCAAAATAACAATTGGGGAATGAGCGACAACTTGCTCAGTAAGCAAGATAGAGACAATAACACATATCTATCATCAAACAGCTAAAATTTTCAAGCAAGGTTAATTAGATACAATGTATGTTTAAGTAAATACCATTACATAATATTGACTAGTTGTTGTAAGATCAGAGAAATTATGCCCCTTCTAATCCGAGTTTTAAGGAGTTTAACGCCACATACTTCACGAATTAGAGCTAAACCAGGGCTTATGTAATTAAGAAACACGCTTCGCCCGAGACTACCTTCAAACTATGGTCTCCAACTTTACCGTGACCTCCTCTCTTATCAATTAGTTCGACTAAGGATAGGGAAATGACCATTTCTATTATCCTCATTAAAAAGTTTATGTTTAGCCTAAGAATCTTAATTGTTTCCCCTAGTGGATTGCAATGCAAGTTTGATTAGTAGTTAGGTCGAGTTTGAATTAGTTTGTCTCTTAAAGTGATTAAGCAATTTTACACAATTAAATCAATGCAATACTATAAAGCAACCAATAGTTAAAGTCCAAGACTCTATAACAGCAATATAATATTCAAGCACATGCGCTGTACATACACAAGTTACTAACTTATAATCACAAGTAAGACACTACTAAGGCCTCTAAGTATTCATAAATAATACTCTAAAGTATGATGAAATACTTATCCCACTTACTTAGAATCTAGTTGCTCGCTAACTCGATTGTCCACTTATCCTTGTGGGTGATCCCTTGATGTTTATCTCGGTGTGGTACTTTAAATTACATTTAAATTATGAAATATTGCTAATTTACTTATCTATATAAGAATTAGGTAGATTAATAATTGGTTAATTAGCCTATGCCTTAAGTATGAGAAGTTTGGAATAGTGCTATAAGTTTATGTTACCTTCTAAGCTATCCTTTAAGTTAAGATGTTCTTGAAATATTTATTAAAGAAGCTTCTAGGATATCTTCTGCACCACTTAGGTGTTGAAGTTCACCATAGATTTAGCCTCTACATTAATCTCTAAGGTTGATAAATTTTCAAAATTTTCAATAAATACTTTATAAACTAGATAAATTTTCAAAATTTTCAATAAATACTTTATAAACTAAGTTCTGAGTTAAGTCACCCTTGAAGTTCTTAAACTAGGAACTTCTGAGTAATCCCTTAAGCTATATTAAGGTTAATATTTTAATAGAATTATCCCTTAAATCATCTTCTAAGTCCGATAACTATCCAAGATCTCTTATGAATTACCTTCTGAAACAACTTCTGAGTATTCCCACTCATATATTTTCACTTTAAGTATCTTCTAAGGCACCTTTTTAATTAGCAATATAGTTAACTCAACTTTTAGATCTTTGGTAGAATATCTTCTAAGCTATCCTCTAAGTCCGAGCAACTTCAATTCCTTAAGAGTTCACCCTTTAACTCAGCCTTTAAGCCTTCTTGACTATACTTCTCTTCAAGTTTTTTCCTTTGACTGAACTTCTAAGTAATTATAAAGTAGAACATTTGCCCCCTAACTTCCTTTGAGATATCTCCTAACTCTGTTATCTATAAAGTTTTTAAGAAATCATCATCTGACCAAGCTTCTGAATCTTCTGTATTTTACATTTTATTCGTAGGTTTTGCTTCTGACTTACCCTTTAAATAACATTTTAGTGTAAAATCCTCCATAAAATCCTCTATATTATCATCTACCTTCATTTAATTCCCTTATAATCAATTCATTGGTCCATTTTCTTCTAACTCCAACCAAGACTAACCAAAATAACAATGCAAGTCATATTTCTTAGTTTCATTACTTCTAAATTCCTAGTATATCACATCATCATTCACTAATTTCTCCAATTGCCATATCACCAAATGAGTCATATAAGGGGCATATACTTGATTTTGTTAACTTCTCTCAATAGAATCCTTTCCAATAGGACTCATTCACCACAAAATACATCAAAACCAATGGAGCTCAAAATCTAAGTGAGGTCTTTAAGAAAAATATAATAATTTTTATCAAAAATACCATTTTAATCATAATTTAAGGCTAAAAAAATCATAAAGATTATAGAAAATAATTTTGTAAAAAATCTCTTCATAGCATTTCAATATAAATATAGGAAAATTTATAGAAAAATTTTGGAATCAAAACTACGTCATTAGACTTATTTATCTCAATGTTGAAAATTGTTCGATTTTATCAATTTCTTAGGCATATATACTATAGCTATTAAATTTTTGCAAAACACTACTTTTCTTAGATTCTAAATATGAAAATATGTATTAATAATTTTTTAATAATTTTTTGGACAGTTTTTATATTTTTACAAAATTATATAAAATCATATTAAATTGGGACCTCATTGGAAAATTTAGCTCCAGCCACCACTGGTGGCTATTAGCTTATTGGTTGGCCTAGATGGTGGGTCCACCATCGCCTAGTGCCAGCTGGTTGTCCCTAATACCTCCATAACCAAACACACTCCATTAAATCCAAATTGCACTCGATTTTTGTATTTTTTTTTTCTAAGTTTCTCCTTATGTCTTTCAATCTCCAACTTATTTTCCCCAACTTCCATTTGCATGTAAGATTATGATTGAGAGCTTCTTGTAATTTTTTTTCTGAAGTTCTGGAGTTGATTTGAAACTTTTCTTTTCTCTCTCTTGTTGACACCCAGCTTATATACTATGTTCCTTGGTAATTTTAGTTTGCTAATGCTCTCACATGTGGCCAATCATTCCATATGCCATTCTTAGGAAATTCCCAATTGTCCAACAATTTTTTATTAATTTCCTTTGTCCAATAACTATATTAATTTGCACGTAATCGGGTGTTTTAGATAATTACGGGTATATATTATTATATAAAAATTACATACAGGATATACATAATTACTCTACATGTTATTTTATGTCACATAATATTTTTATTACATAAATGATTTATCTCCAAATATTTATTAGTTATTGGAGTCTATTCTACACGATTTCGATAAATAATATATAATATAGTTAAAGTTCACTAACTTAGTCATAGTGTTATTATTTTATTATATTTTCAGTATTTGAGTCCATGGGGCGTTTTTAACTAATGTTTCAAGTATACTCGTAAATTTTTACGTCATTTAAGTTAGCATTAACATTGTAAATTACTTGCTTAAACAATTATATAAAATTACGAGGCTCACATTTCTTCTAAACAATGTGTTATTGCTCAGTCATCTATGGAAGCAGAATACTGTTCCCTTGGTGTTGCTTCAACTAAAGCTACTTAGTTCAATCCTTAATCAAAGAACTTAGTTATTCTAACTCTTAACCATCCATTATTTATTCTAATAATTTTGGGGCTACCTCTTTTAGTCTTAATTTAGTCTTATATAGCCACATGAAATACATCTATGTTGATGTTCATTTTATTTGTGATTGAGTAGAATAAGGTTTATTGCAAGCCTTTTACATCTCCACTTAGTATCAGCTTGCTAATGCACTCACTAAGCTACTTTCTAAGTAATAATTGCTATTTTTACATTGTAAGCTTAGTGTTTCCAATGGGACCCTAAGCTTATGGGGGTATGTTAAAGATAAAACTCAATACACTTTTAAATGACAAACTTTTTCATCAAACAACTATTATGTGCTAACGTTACCACTACGATCTCAATCAACTTCCAATACACTCCAACTACAGTAAATCCTCACTTCTAACTACTTTTAGATTTAATAAAATCAAAGAGTTGAAGCTTACTAGTGTCGTGTTTCGAACTCTAAAATTGTAATATCAATTTGACTATAATGTGCTTAGATGGAGTGAGATCCAAGCACACCTAATGAGTCGCGCAACAAACCACTAATGATTGGAGTTTTTTTTTTTTTTTTTAACATAGGGGAGGCGAAGGTAGGGTTAGGGTATGGAAATTCTTATATAACTCATGAGACTACCTAGTTAAAGACTAATAGCCACAATCAAATGTTAGTGATTTGATTGATAAGACTAGAATAAAAGAGCTTATAACAAAGTTAGGGTTTAGTCTTAAAGAGTACAATATTTAGTAATAAGATGATAATGGTTGTCTTACAAAAGGAAAAAAAGGAGCCTAAATATTACCTTAACCCTAATGGTAGTTTGCAATTTTGTAAATATAATAAAACACTAAAATATAAATTTTAGAAAAAATAAATTAAACACTACATAAAATAACAAAATAAAATAACATAAGCTGGTTGCTGTGAGTATTATTGGCGAGACAAGGATGCAAGCAGCCGATCAAACGGTGGAGGCATTCTACAACTGGACATCTTGTGAGGCCATAGTGTCCGAATTATATGTTGGATGGCGATAGGATGGTGATACTTTTAGCCATTGCCCTTTTTGACTCCTGTTGGCATCCGGATGGTACCTAACATGGTGTCTGGCTACCAACTACAAATTTGTAGATTCCCACTTGCCAATCTGTTTTCTTGTCTGTCCCAAAATTATCTCGACTTAGTCCAACCTTAATCCACTCTTAAATAGTTGACCTTACCCTTGGCACTTTGATTTCCATCATTACCATCTTTCTTTGGTTTTCAAAATCTTTTTAACAAAAAAGATTTCCATTGACTAATAGTTAGGGTCGTTTCACCCATTTAGTCTTAGATTTCTTTCTTTCTTTTTTTTCCTAACTTTGTTTGGTGTTTTCTTCGAACTCGTTTTTTTAAAGCAATATTCCTTGATTTTCTAGATCATGCATATTGAATCATGAGAGTTTATCATGAATCTATATTAACAAATAAAAAGGAAAAAAAAAAAAGAAAGCTCGACTAAGATAGACCAATTGAGCATTTGAAGGAAAATTTCATAAGCTTTTTCATTTTTACCTTAACTTTTTGTTCTTATTGTTGATGAAGATTTGTCCTTTAACTTATTATTCTTCTTGTTGGTGGAGATTTAATGTGATTAAGGAGTTCAAAGTATGCCCAAGGCATTCGTGATGAGTTATTGGGAGTTTATAACTGTTTGTATATGAGAGTTTTAATTCTTATTGTTGTTATGGGTGAAGAGTTTTAGAGTATGTGCAGAGCATGTATATGACTGAATGGATGATGGAAAGGAATTAATCTAGATTATGGAGTTTATTTTGTATTGTAAATTGTCTATAGTTGATGTACATTTTTGCTAGATATGAAAGTAGCAACTATCGCTATATTATTGTACACTAAAATCTCATCTTAAAGATACGATTTCAATGATGTTTTGAAATTATGTATTTAAAACAAAATCTAAATATGACTACAAGAAATCTTGTATCAAACACACCGGTTTAGAGCAACTTAAAAAGGTGAGTTCAACAATGGATTTCATGTAAGATGTTTCAGGGAATACTTTTTGCTGATTATTTTTATACAGTAAAAATTTTTCTACCCTCTTCCCTTACCGTGACTTTTTAATATATTTATAAATGCTTATAGAATTCCTCTTATTTTTTTCTTTTGTAATTCTAAACTTCCTTTTGGTACCCACAATATATTCACAGATTCTGATTCTCAATGTCACAAAGGGTACCATCAAGCGCTTCAACATGCCAGGAATACAGCAAGCGCTCCCTCATGCCCATGTAAACCACCGAAAATCAATATGCATCCCATATATCTTCTTTTTTTTTTTTTTTGTTTTTTTTCTTTTTTTTAATTCAGGATAAGAACAGTTATCTTATGTCCGCTCTTCATTCATGGTTTTGCTATGTTCGACGTCCTTGGACAATCAGCCATAGTAAATAAATGATATGGACTCTATATATTATTTTTCATTTTTAGTTACTTTTTTATGATTTTCAACTTAATTTTACTTCTCACATATCACACAATTTAGTATGCATGAACGCATTTAAGATAAGATCCTGATTACAAGTTTATTCCCATTCCTGTATTTGAATATCGCGATTTCCTGAAATATATTATTCCACATTTGAGTAAAATTTTTATTCGTGAACTTTAGAGGGACAAAAACAACTTCATTGCAATTCTTGAAAAGAATATGTACATTATCACATATGTGAAGATATATTATATATTTAGTATAAGAGTAGGTAAAGAAAATTTTCTAGATTACATATTTATTAAGTATATGCATAGATATTGTGTATGTACTACCATTAAATGTAATGTACTTCATAATATATTTGTATATGTTAGTTTATAATACATATTATTTCAGTATATCTATCTACCAGTTTTCATCTATATATATATATATTATAGCATAAGTTAATATGTATTTTACAAATATTAGAACATATTTTGTAAGAAATAAATATAAATAAAATATTATATTATATTCATGCATCTTTAAAGGTCAATGGTATATTTGATAACTTTGTGTTTATACTCAAACTGAGCTAATTGGTAGAATCAGTTGGTGACTTTATGATTGTTCAAAAAAAAAAAAAATGATTGCTATTGTCATTCTATTTTCGATTACGTTCCATTCATTTTATTGCATTCTGAATAATTCTACTCCGAGAAACTCTTTCATATCGAATGTGGTGATAGTGATATTTTATTGGATACTCCAGGATATTTGGTAATAGTTTAAGAAATTTATGGTTTCTATTTCGCACTTTACAAAATAAACAAATGCATAAAAAGGAAAAGAAAAAAAATTATCAATGCTACACACATCTTACCAAGTATCAAGAGCAACAACTAACAATTTTTCCATATATATTTGGGTAAATGGAAAATTATGTATGGATACTTGCCATTTCCTAGAAATTTTACTTCCATAATCCTGATATGGCCAGAGCTTCATTCCCACGTTTTATAAATTATTTCATATTTCATGCCCATGATTCGAATATAGTAGTCTAGTCTAGTCTAGATGCCATATGAGTGTCGCAACAATTCATGGTAGAACCAAATAAAAACACCCACCAAATGAAATCATGCAATTGAATAATTCTTGTTTCGTGTGTCATCAGCATCGTAAGATGGAAAAAAACTTTCTTGGTCCAATTGATTGGTCTATGAAACCATGTTTACGTAGTTTGCACCCATAAACATGGACCCAGAATGGAGATCAGACAAAATAGAATGAATGGCGTGACTCTTTGGTTTTTTAATAGCTAAATGTAAACGAGGTTCACGGAAGCCCCATAAGTTCCATGTCAGTAAAAAGTAAAATCTAATTAAAAATAAAAAAAGAAGAAGTTACTTTTGATAAAATTATTAGAAAATTTTATAATACAATCATTTAAAAGCTATTATATAGTATAATTATAACTTAAAAAAAAATCTCGATTTACAATAAACAAGATTAACCAATAATAAAATAAAAAAGTTATCGACATTATCATTATCATGAAACCTATCAGAACTCCTATATAAACTTATTAATAATTTTATTTTTATTTATTTACTGTAAATCGATGTAATTTACTAAAATTAAAATAACCCTATTATAATACCATTTTTTAGTTACGATATATGTACATTTGATGGCTCTAACCCTGGAATGTATCCTTTTATTGTGTATGGATGCATAGGGATCTTCTAGAGCTTGATAGTAGTAATAAAGGTCTATACTAGAGAAACATAATTTTATTAGTATTAATCTTATGCTACGTTTATATACATACCGACTTTAAAATAGTCATTTTCCATTACAAGACTTTGTTTGTTGCCATCAATTGAATCATACTTCTTCAGTTGCAGGTAATGTACTAATATACTTCAAATTTTGTAAATAAAATTCTATGGTAGCATGAATATGTTAATGGTGAAACTCGAAATGTCGCATGATATAAATTATTAAATTACAACGGTTGAACTATTCAGCTGGAATATGTAACAGGCAGCATTGTACGAAATGAGTGAAATGCATTCTCTCTCTCTCTCTCTCTCTCTCTCTTCTCTAATGTTCGATGTCTCTTTCTAGATATGCAGCCGAAGATATCTTGTCAAGAAGCTACAGACACGATGATTTTATGTGATAATATATGAAACCAGCTTGGATCTACTTAATGCTTTCACATGGGATTTTCAGAGTAATGTTAAATAATGAAAAAGTTGGTCGCAGACGTTTGTCAAATATTGAATTTTGAAAATTGCTGACTGACCATCCTAACTGAAGACATAAATTCTTTCCTCAGGAAAGAGAAGGAGGAAAAAAGTTAAAAATAAAAAATAAAAAATAAAATTTCTCCATGCTCTTATTATTTCACTTAAATCTTTTATTCTTTTTTTCAAACTTACTTATTTTATATTTATTATATTAAAGTTAACTATATATATTAATAGCTTGTAGCAGCAAGTAATTATGGAAAGTGATGCAATCATAAGTACTAATGGTGATGATTAGGGACCACAAATGTAAACAAAATTTGTTTTGCTTATTTTGTTTATACTTTTTTTTTTGTAATGGTTAACCATCTAGTTGAAATTCATAAATATTTATAACATTTTAAGATAATCACGATAATATTCGATAATTCAAATATTTTGACTATATGAAATATAAAAAAATATAAAAAAATTTAATTTAAAAAGTTGAGAAAACATTTTTAGCCGAAGAACCATACGCTGGAAGTACTTACACCTACCTATCTCTTTCTCTTTCCCATTCCACCAAACTATTAAGAAAACATTATATTCCACATATAAACAGAATGAGAATATCTCATTGTCAGAGGTTTTTAGTGTATTGATAGAATGAAAGCTCTCTTGGATTTTCCCTCGGTCCAAGTCTTCCAGATAACTTGCCTATTATCTAAAGTTGTCTGAAGAAGCTTGAAATTTCTTAAAACTCAACCTAAGATGAAGATACTTTTTAACCCCACATTGAACAATAACAATATATTTAAGTCTTCGAAAGTCAGGTATTTAATGCTTACAATATACGTTTGCCTAGTCAATATTTATGGGATACTACGTTTATCATTTACTGTTTCTTCTGTGGTATCAGGAGTTTTTCAACAACTTGCTGAAACATTCATAAAAAAAGAACCTTAAAAAGGCTTCACTCAAATTTGTGTTCAATCTTCCACTGTTTTGCGTTTCCTCATCATGATTCTTCATGGTAACTCCTTTTTATTTTTCTTCTTCTTCTTTCTTTTTTTTTTTTTTTTTTTTTTGTGACGATGGAGGCATGAACTGCTACAATGCAAGGACTGATTAGCTGTACTGTTTCAATTGATCAAGTGATGATATCTTAGGCTCGGGGAAGTCATGGAGATGGTGGATAGAAAAAACTCTGTTCAGAATCTTTCTGAAACATTACATTCACTGCTTGGGCTGAAGGCACATCTCACTTCAAATTGGGTCAATGCAGTTTGTGATATAATCAAAAGCCTTCGATCTCCAGGATCATCCGACGGTTTTGAGCTGAAACAATTGGAGACAAGGGATCCCTGTGACACAGAGCAAGTCGAATCCAGCAGAGTTGTTACCAACGTCAAAGGTATTTTTAGATGTCTTCCTTGATGTTAATTTTAAGCTCAATGCCATAATATGTTCATGTGGTTTGTCTCTTTGACATGCTTACAGATGAACTTGTAAGGTTGAATTCGCAAATCAATCAGTTAAATATTCGAAGGCGGCAGGTGCTGAATGACTACCTGGACTTGAAAGGTTAGAACTTCAACACGAACACAAAAAGAAGTAGCAGCTGAAAATATCAAGCTGCTTTGTTATTTATAATTAGACAGTTTTACTGCTGGATTTAGACTTAAATACAAGCTCCACTAACATATTACTGCAGGAAATATTCGAGTATTTTGCCGTGTAAGACCAATTACCGTCGATAAGGGGAATGTTTCTCCAGTTCTGGCTTTAGATTCCAGTAATATCATTGCAGGATTAGCTGGCTCTAAGTGCAAGCTTTACACTTTTGACAAGGTTTTCCAGCCCGATTCAACGCAAGGTAATCGATAAACTTCCTCTCCGATGGAATTTTTTCTGATGCAAGCAGAATGGAAATAGTTACTGCATTCCTAGCTGAAAACCTGCAAATGATTTGACTGTTAACTTTGTTCTTTGGAAAACAAGCAGAAGAAGTATTTAAGGAGGTTGAACCTGTCATTAAATCTGCCCTGGATGGCCTTAATGCCTGCATTTTTGCTTATGGACAGACGGGCACGGGCAAAACTTTCACAATGGTGAGGACCGTGACATAGATGGAAGCACTATGATCTAGCATTATGTTTCATCCTCCATGCCAACTGAAACAAATAATACTATTATGCATTCTCATTCATCTATTTCAATACACCGAAGTTTAAAGGCAGTGTGTTTGGAAATAAGCACTAACCGATGACATTCTTGCGCTCTCATGATATTCCTGACCATCTTAAGTTAGCGATATCATTAATCCTTCAATTCCTGGCTCAAAATCTTACGTTCATAATAATATAGGAAGGCGTCCCAGGTTCTCCAGGACTAATACCGCGAACCATTCAAGCACTCTTTAAGCAAGCAATGGACAGCAATCATGCATATTGCTTGACTTTCAGTATGTTTGAGATTTACATGGGACATCTCAAGGACCTGCTTTTTCAGCCTACAAATTCAACAGATGGGATACCACCGTGGTGAGTACTCTATATGGTAATTTTCTTCTCGGGCAATTCAGCAAACTTTCATCTATCGTCAGTTTCCATTCCCATCCACGGAGTTTATGTTCTTGATCTTTCGTTAGAATTTCTCTAACATTGTGATGTGAATGAATAGCCTCTCCATCCAAACAGATCCTAAAGGAGGAATAGACATTGAGAACCTTGTCACCATTCAAGTGAGCAATAGTAACCAAGCCTTGAAGCTGTACAAATTAGGATGCCGTTTCAGATCTACTGCTTCTACAAATTCAAACAAAACTTCAAGTCGATCACACTGGTAATTCCAATCCCTGCTAGTGATTGTTAGTGATGCCAGCTCTATGATTTGAATAGAGAAACTGGCCAGGATATACAAATCTTTTGATAATTTACATCTTTCTTAAGATTTTTCCAATCCAAAAGGTGAAGTTATTAGCTCAGTATTTTCCTGCACAAACTTGAATACTCTATGTTTGAGAAACACGCTTTTATCTATATGCCGCCTTCAGAGTTTCTGGAAACTGAGATGCAGATATTTTATCTTACAGCATGATTCGCATGTCAATTACTTGCCCAGCTGCTCATCAGAGGCGGCGCGAAACAAGTAAGGTGTGGCTGGTAGACTTGGGGGGCAGTGAAAGGGTGCTGAAAACAAAGGCATCAGGTCGAAGACTTGAAGAGGGAAAAGCAATAAACTTATCTCTTTCTGCTCTTGGTGATGTCATTAATGCCCTCCAAACAAAAAGGCCACACGTACCTTTCAGGTAATGGAAGAGATCACCAAATTTGTTCTAATTGCTTCGGTTTAAACAAGTTTTCTTGGCATCCTAGATTGAAGAGCTAAACAACATAAGGGACCTCATCATTCTACCATATAACTAAAGTTTTATGATTTTGACAGGAACAGCAAGCTGACACAAGTCCTTAAGGATTCCCTCGGTAATCAAACACCCTATGCTGCTTCACTCATAACATGTCTATATCCAGAATTAGGAGGAAGACTAATAACATTGTATATACTATTCAAGTTTCAGTCAAATTTGCACTTGCATGTAGTTATATTGTAATTTGCCGTTATACTGGTAACACTGTTCATGGGATTACTACTAATTATATGTCTTATGCCAACCTTTAGTAGACCGTTCAAATGCATCTTGGATCTTCTGCATTGCCATTCTCACTTTAACTTTGCTGTGTGCTGTGCTATGTGCATTCTCTTTTCTGCTTCACTCTTTATTCAGGAGAGGATTCAAAAACATTGATGCTGGTCCATATCAGTCCAAAGGAAGAAGATCTTTGTGAAACAATATGTACTCTTGGTTTTGCTGTCAGGGTGACAAGCATTCGCCTAGGAACTGAAGATCCAACAGTAAGTGAACACAACTTCACCTTTCTTCAAGTGTCTTTTAGCAGGTTTCATAAGGAAGACGAAAATCTGTCAGTTGACATACCTGTAGTATCTTTTATAAGGATTAGCTGCTTTTGCAAGATATGTGGATCATTATTAATAACAGCAACTTTAGCCGATTTGTCTTCTCCAAAGAAAAACTTTTCAGAAAAAATGTAGAGCCACGTCCTGAATGTCACAATGTGCATGTCAAATGGTTAAAATAAGAACGTGAAAACACCACCATGCATTAAACAGGTACTTGGTAATCTTAACCTGGATTTCTAGTATGATATGAACAGAAAACAATTCTGACAAGAAATACACAATTAAATTTGCTCACTAGCACTCTGCTTTGGATCCTTGCAAAAAATGGTCCTTAACATTGGTAAAGATTGTCTTTTTTCCTTACGCTATGAACTTAAACATTTGAAGTTTCATATTGGTTATTTTACAGAGCCAATAAGGACTTCATGTAACTTAGTTGACTCAGTGAAGAACAGGAGCTACTTAAGATAACCCCTTCTTTGGAACTCTTTGGTAGTGCTCCTAACTCAAAATCTAAATAATGAATTGGAGTGTCAATTTTAATAAGTAAGGCTCGTAAGGCATCCAAGGGTAATTTTAGTTTCTGTAGTTTACATTTGTGCAGCTTCTTCGAGCACAAGGGGTTACAATCCATTATCTTTGGCCCTCATGTGTGATATAACTATTAATGTGAAACAGGAAAGAGAAAAGAAGGAAAATGCTATGGAGAAGCTTCAAAAAATTATGACCAACATAGAGAGTGAGCGCCGAAAAGTAAAAAATGATATTGATAAGTTAAACAGAGATCTAGAAGCACTAACGGGGGCAGCATCAACTTTCTGTGGGGATGAAAAGATAATTACAGAAGTGCCTCCTCCATTGAAAGATGAGATTGGAAAGGGCAAGATTAATGATATTACAGCTAGTGCCCCGTTGAATTTACCAAGATTTATGAGGGCAACCATTTGCAGTCAGAGAAAATCTGGAGCAGCTCTCCATAGTTCTGCTGAAAAATACCCTAATCTAAGAAGGAGAGGGCCATCATCCCATCGTGCTGGATCTGTGACTTTCCCTCTCAGAAGTAACTCAGAGCAAAACTCCAATTGCTGTGTTTCACAAGCCAGCTGTTTTCTGCAACTAAACATCAATAATAGTGCTGACATTAAAACAGAAGGCAGCCAAGATTCATATGATTGCGATGTGAAAATGGTAGTATTCTCGGAGGAAAGAAGCTCACCAAGGGCCAACGTTGACAAGGGAAATCTTAATCACACGGTACAGCTTGAGAATAGCATGCCAAGCAGCTATAACTCCGTGGACCTTCTAAAGGTTAATCATCCGGAAGATCTCCACAATGAAAATGCTGCTTCTTATGGAAATAGGATTAAACAACTTCCACCCATTCCTCTCCCTTCGAAACAACATCAAGAAATGCAGACTGATGCTCTAAAATCATGCCAAGATGAATTCAACACCGATGATATCAGAACAAATGAACGTGCTTACTATGATATGCAAGAGAAAATGGTTGCTAAGAAAGGAATTGAAAGTTCCATATTCGAATTGGAAAACAATAAGGCAACATATCAGTCATACGATTTTGTGAGTGAAGGTTCTGCATCAAGTCCAGATGCTGCAATGACTCGAATAAGAGACTTGGATGACTCACCATTGATAGTGGAGGATAATGGCCATCGCTCAAGCAGCGTGGGGAGTGATGGCACGGAACATAGAAAACATGATTTTAGTTTCCAAGGGGCACCTCTAATGTGCAACATAAAAGGTGAAGGGCTGAGTTACTTAACCCCAACTGAATTTGCTTTCGCTAAAGCCGCCATTGAGAAAGAACCTAAAGTCTCTGGAGCAGAGTTTTCATTGCAAAACACCTCACATGAGGTACCATTAGATGTAACGTTTGAAGATAATCAAGAAGGTGCCTTCCCAAGACTATACTTACCCGGAGAGAAACATCGAAGAGCTTTATTTGTGGATCAGGCGGATCAAAACAATGGAAGTTCCAGGTTGAAGCCTTTGAAAGCAGAAGGCTGGCAAAAGAATAAAGGTATGAGATCAAAATCCGATGCATATACTGCTCTTACCCATTGCAAATCGATTTTCCTTGCTAAAGAGTATCTTTTATGTATTTTTCTTGCAAGAGTATTTAGGGTGCATTTATTTCAAGGATGGAAAAGGTTTCCAAACATTTTCTAACACGTGTTATATTTTAAATATTCGCAATCATGAAAACATTACTACAGTAATCTAAAGGAATTGTGATAACTGATGGCTTTTCACAGTAGGTAGGAACAGAAAAACTATAATTTTCTGCAACGAGTGGCATGTTCAGTTTGCTTGAAAAATGTTAGTCTAAAACGAGATCAATGATTTTCAGTTTGACGTTTTCCATTATAGTCGATCATTGCCATAAATGTTAAATCAACATCCAACCTCAAAAGCTACCGGCTACCTCAATATTGCAGAATCGGTATGGTAATATCTTAAGGATGTTATTACAGAAAAAGATGGTTTCCGTACAGATCAGGTTGAATGGCATTGTGAGAAGTCCAATATCACTTATGATGTACTCATGTTGTCTTTCTCTCAGGTATACTTTATAACGTTCAGGAGAAAATTCAGATGATATATGCCAGTGCCCTCCTAGGATTAGGAATAGAAAGCATTGGACTGGGACATGACTTTTTCTATGGTCTGTCACTTTGAAGAAGCATAACTCAGTGATTGGAGGAGGGGGAGGAAAACATGAGTTGCTTCCATGGAGCAGGAAATCACCAAAAGATGATCCCACAAACTATTCCATCTAGCAGGCTTCCGGTAATCATTTTTGCAACCCTGTAGATTTAGTAGGATGAGGAATAACGAAAACCTGCATTTTTCCTACCATGTAAATGGTGTATATAGTTATGTATCTGTATTGAGTAATCCTAATAAGAATTTTTTTTTTTTAGTTTATTTTTATGTTTGTAACTGGATGTTTAAAAAGAATGTATATCAACAGATTGTATCCAATAGGTTCAGTAGTTAGAACCAGGAATAGTTTAGTAGTTACTCTAGTTTTGTTATTTTTAGTTACAAACAACTATTCATGGCAACTATTTTTAGGAGGGAAATAATAAGATTATTGTAGTAAATCTGGTACAAAAGGCAAATAAAGAAAGGAGAAGGGATATGCATTTGACAACCCAAAAATCAGTGTTCGCCAGTTTGTATTTTGAGAGTGGTTTAGGAAAGTGGCAATCTTGAATTGTGCCATTATTTTTCATCTTTACCATAATAGTCATTTAACCATTTTCATACTCTTTGCAACCATTTTCGTATACTTTGCTACCATTTGCAACATTCATTTCACATTTGGCTAGAACTAGTGTCACTAACAATTGGTGCTCTCGTCTCTTATTCGAATTCATGGCAACCAATATACAGTATAAGGAATTTAGAGAAAACTTGGAGGCTCTAGCAACCACTATAGAGGAAATTCCACATACTTACTTCATATTTTCATGAAATTTCTCCATATTTAGACGATATGTCTCTGCCTTTCTTTAAAATATGACAGCGTGAACAAGAAGAATCAGTAACAATCAGGATAATCAACATGTTTCCATGGCAATGAAGGCTTGTGAGCAAGATTTCAAGATTCATGAACATCCTCTTCTACAGGACAACGCAGCTACAGTTCCAGAAGAACTACATATTTCCTCAATCATAGGGATGGATATTTTAGGTTTTAATAAAACAATGGACACTCAAGTGGGCATCAAAGTTAATGATGCACAATATCTTGTTAATCTTATCAACAACAATAAATAAGATTTCAATACGGGTATAATATTGAAGGCTTGCACACAAGGTTTATTTATGATCATTCACATATTCCATAAGGGAATGATAATCCCAAGAAACCTATTGATGATATTAATCATGCAAATGCTGGATTCACAAAGGGAAAAAAATATTTTGAGTGGTTTTAAAGATTTGCTGACTGCTTGGAAGCATGGTTATGAGGTGCAGGATTTCAATTTTTCTTTCTTTAATTACAATTTTTTCATGAAGATATGGTGTTCTCAAAGAAGATTCCAAGGATGTGATGGAGTTCTGAAGGTTGATGCATTTTTATTTTTGTTGTATAGAATTACTTAATCATATTTTTCTTGATTTTTTTTTCTTCCTTTCAACCCTAAGTACAAGGTTGATTTGAGAAAGGGCAGAATTGTTATGAATGTAGTTAGAATAGGTTCAGTAGTTACAAAATAGAATAGTTTAACAGCTACCATAAATTTGTTATTTTAAGTTACAAACAACTACTTATAGGAGGAAAATAACAAGAATGTTGTGACAAATCTAGTATAAAAGGCAATAAAGAAATGAAAAAGAATATGCATTTGACAACTCAAAAATTACTGTGTGCCTCTTTCTATCTTGACAGTAGATTGAGAGAGTGGCGATTTTGAATTTTATCATGAGTTTTCATCATAGCAATTATAACTATTTCCATACACTTTGCCACCATTTTTAATATTTGTTTTACGTTTTGCTAGACTTGGTTTTATTAACATCAACTCTATATTTTGATAAAATATTTTATCATACTTGTTGATAGTGGATTTTCATTGAGTGTCACGAAACCTACAAGAGGTAGTAAATGGAAACTTTTGGGGATAGTAGAGTTGTTTTTGATATGGCTACTTTTATACTTAAGTCAAAGAATATGAAAAGAGAGTATGGAAAGGTATAGAGTGAAAAGGTTTTTCTTTGTTTTTTTTTTTTTTCCTTAATAAGATCTTGTTCTTATATTTATAAAGGATTGACCAAATCATTCTAGGAAAGAGATAAACATCTCAAGATCCTCTCTTTGACTCTAGTGGTGATGATCTTGGAGACATTATAAACTTGTCTTGCCTGACCAATCTGTACCCCTTATTCTTCATTCAAATTTATGGATTAGATATGACCAAGCCCATTTTCTAAGGAGCTCAATAACCATTTGTTTTGACCAGGCTAGAACTAAGAGCTCAACAAAGACTTTAATTAGATCAAGCAAAGCTTTAGGGAGCTCAATCTAGGCTTTAAAAAGTCAAATCAAGCTTTGAAGAGTTTCATATGTGCTTAGAAGTTCACATCCAAAATAGTTTATTAACAGTAGTTAATAAATTGAATATAATAAAAACTTTAAAAGATTATAGAATAAATTAGTAATTATAGTGAATATTTAATGATGAAGAAAATTAGGAAGTGGAGATTGGTTTATCTCTAAATAGTTTATCTTATCAGAAAACTGTGTCTAACGAAAAGAAATACTTCATCTAATCCCTTATGGGGAAAAAAAAACTAAGAGAAAAAGGGTCTAAATTTCATAAGAATACTTTTTTTTTATTGAGAATTAAATCAATGCAAAAAAGAGACGCCATAAAATAAGAAAAAGATGTACTAATTTTTCATATTTTTAGATTTTTTTAGGAATATAAATAAGTCAAACTACTTATGAGTTACTTAAGTTTAGTTCAATATTTATTTGAGTTGACTCAAGAACAATCAAATAGAACTTGAGTCTAAGCTACTCAAGTAATTAATCAAGTCGAGCTCAAGTCTTATAGAGTTCAGCTTAATTTACAAGCTTGATCGAGCATAAGTTGAATATTAATACCGACCGAGTTTCAACATTAATATTATTATATTATCAAAATAAAAAATTATTTTTTCAATGTATCGAGCTCAAACGAACCTAGTAGTGTTGAGCACAAATTTATTGAGTACTATTTCAAGTTGAGTTTGAGTTCAAGTTCGAGTTCGAGTTCAAAATTCTAAACTCAACCAAACTCTAGTAGAGCTTAAATTTTTCAAGTTGAGCTCAATACTGTAGTGTCTTAACTCAGCTCGTTTATAGCCCTAAATTTGTTCCTATAAATGGATAAGGTTAACCATTCAATATCGATTTATTTAAGCTCTTCCTGCTTGGTGTTTTGCAGCGCCTATTTCATGTCAAGCTTTCTGCTAACCTAGGTAAAATTCTATATTGGTTTGAGCCTATCCACGAAATCAATGAATTAGGTGCAGTGCTATTTTTCTCCCCTTAATGTTTATAGAAGTTGATATGCATACCACAAAGAAAAACAACATCATGATTAACATAGGCAATTATGGTTAAGAAAAACTTTTATAGCACATAAATAGATAAATAAGAAGTAAATACTAATAAATTTTTAATATATAAAAATACGAATGACCTACCCATTATTAGTATATATCTAATTATTATTAGTTTATGTTAGTATGGATGCAAACACGTAACTATTAATAAACTTTTCTCAATTATGAGCATTGTCTTGTATTTTCAACTGACTTTGTGACTAAATTCGTGAGACAAATTACACCATGACATGCTTTAAATCAACCGGAGGAAACCATGTGTTCTAAAATTCTCCAAATCTTGCCTTAGCCAACCTTGAGTTACCCCTTTGCCCTAAATAAATGAAAAGGAAGATGAAAACAAGATTTTGCTTTACGATCATCCGACATTCAATTGATTTGTCCATTGACAAATGAAAATCATTCAATAAATGAAGCAATTAGGAATGAAACATCAACCTCGACTAATCATTACATCTAGCTAACATAAAATTGTTTTACAGAATTCAGTTATAACTAATATCACCAATGTCTATTGTTACAAGACAAGTTCACTCTTCCTAAAGTACTTATGTAGTGCTTGACCATCTCTTATCTCTTTATTTGCTTTATTCTGAATGGCAAGTTAGCCTTTTTATTCCTGATCACTCAAGACTATTATAAACCCTTCCATCTTTAAGAGTACTCTTCGATACTGTTACAAACCCCTATATGTTTGGAAGACTCAACTACCAACTGTTTTTGGCATACTATAACCATCATTAGCAGAATGGTATTAGCTTCCAACAAGTTTGCTCATGGGAGTCTAAGCCCACATTCAAAGAATATTGCACCACACAAACAAACTACCTGCTGACACCACTCGCCACATATTACGCCGTGTTAAACACCCCTACCTGCCTTCAAACTCAAGAACAGTGACATTTTCCTCCACCTAAATCAACGAAGCTCTTAACCTAGGGCCAACTCTCTACCACTATTATCCACCAAAAGATCACCGACCTTACTTTACTCGTTACCTAACTCCAACCATAATCACCTCTGTTAGAACTTTGGGCTACCACAAACTTTCCTCACACCCTCACCCATTTTTCTATCCTTTAAGGTCGCCTCTTACTGAGTAGTCCAACAATAGGGTCTGCCCACTTAAGTTCACTTCATTTTATAATGGTTCGAGCAAAGTTAAGTTAAAATGAAGCTCACGACACTACTATCCCTTCTGGAAACAATGTTCACCACCTGGTAGCTACTCTTCCTTTCAAGCTTCATCCATATAAGCCTAGTTATTAATAAGAACTATCTTTTTTTTTTTTAATTCAATACATTAGGTAGTATTTAGGTAGCTCATCGAGTTGAAACTTTTTAGTTCTAATACCACTTGTCATGAATCAGGAGGTTCACTCCTCTTACAGTCCTTGTATAGAGTTTAACTGTCCTTGTACAGAGTTTAACCATCCTTTACCTCTTTATATATTTTTGTATTATGGATAGCAAGCGAGCTAACCTTTCAATTCTTGATCACCTAGGATTATTCTAAAACATTCCATCCTTAGGAGTACCCTCTAACATCATCACAAGCCCTCATATATCTAAGAGACTCAACTATCTTAATTGGTTTTAGCCTACCATATCCATCATCAAAAGACTGACATTAGCTCCCCAATTTGCTCATGGGAACCCGCTTACAAGAATACTCCACCCCATAAACAAATTACCCACTTACACCACTCGCTATATATTATGCCTAAGTTGAACACCCCCACTTGTCTTCAAACTTACGAATCGTGATACTTATGAACATAATTTTTCTTAAATCTATGGCTAAGATGATATGGAAGATGACTTGGATGAAATTGAAGAAATGGAGACCTCTAAAGCCCTTAGCATAAAATAAACCAACTTTGCAAAAATTAGAAATTAATAATAAGAAATATAGTAGAAAAAATTTTAATTAAAACATTTAGAATATCCTTATGCTGTAAACTCTTATTGTAGGAAATTGCAAAAATTTACAAATGGATATGCTATTCTATTTAAAGAATAAGAAGATACAAGAAAATATATTTAGAGAAGGTTCATGGTTTGTTAATATCACAAGCTTAATTTAAAGCATCCTCACCTAAGTTTAATTTAGTAACTATACATGATCAAAGCTTGGGTCTCCTCCCATTGATTGAAAGTTTATAGTTTCATGATCTATTTAACTTGCCTCTAAGGTATCATGCAACTTTTGCCTTAAAGAAAATCAATGAGGCAATTGGGTTGGTTCTTCATTTTGAAGCCTATGCTTCAAATATAGAAAGAGGAAGATTCAAAACTTTATGTTCAAGTCAACTTTAATCAACCTTTAGTTCAAATTAGAATGGTTAGACATCGACATTATAGGACATACTAATTGTAATATCCTAGACCAAAAGCAATCAATAATTAAACCAAGTGACTAATGAGTTTTACTGAGACTAAAGTATCCTAACTATTATTGACTAGATATTCTCTACCTTGCCTTATAAACCACTACTATTTCATTCTACAATCCATGTTACCTTTTGCTTATATGAGATATTGCAATGCCCTTTCCCTCCCTTCTAAACATACAACACACTTGTGACGAGACTTTATAATTAAGTTTAGTTCTTCCCCCTTTTTAATGTAGGTTTTGGTTTAATCTTATAAGCCTTTTCCTACAAAGCATTCTAAAAACCTACTATGAGTCATATCTTAGCTATAACTCTAGCCTCTCTAAAAAAAAAAAAAAAATTAGGTTGAGTAGGCTTTAAACTTTTTCCTTGGTTCAATCCTAAATTATACACCCACCAATATGGGATTAACACTAACACCAGTAGCAATGCCCCAATTGATAAAAGCTAATAGTCAAGCTAACGAATCTAATAAGCCTTTCTTAACCACTTAGCCTAAAAGTTCTTAATTAGTTTGATTTGGTATCCTCTACTTTGGTCTTGTGAACCACTCCAAATGTTCTCTCAAAATCTATGTAAGGTATTACTCAAATGGGGTATCACACTAATGGTACTTGTTTGAATATATAATTTGGTTCTAATGAACAAGAGATGGTGAATAAACAAAACAATCATGGATTTTCAAATAAAGAAGTAAATAATTCTCTATAGAAGAAGAGTAGATTATGAAACAAACTTTGAATGAAGTTATTAATGTAGACTTTTGTGGAATGTAATCACCATATAACCCAAAAATAGTTACATACACATATACATATATATATATATCTTGGAATAAGGAATATGGAAGTAGGGTATGTTGAATGGACGTTATATAAGAGCAAAAGGAATAAAAGAAGCAAAATTAAATTACTTTGGCATGAACTTCACCACATCTAATAGATATGGTTAAGTTTTCCTTAATAATGACAAAGAACTCCAAAGAAATGAAACATCAAGAGTTGCAAAATAACATCAACAATTCCATCTAAGTTTGTTGGCCTAATGAAATGGCTGAGGAAGTTCGACAACAAGATTAAAATGATACAGTTTTTTACTAACGATCTAGAAACGAACGTAGATATAAATGCACGAATAAGTTACCTATCCGGTCAAATGAGGAAAACCTTTCTTCGTTGCATAATCCTATATTTATAGCCAATTTTCAAGGATATCTTACATGCAGAATTAACATAAGGAGACGCTTTACTAAACTAAATTAACTTGTTCAAACTATTCACTTAAATAGACCAAAACATTCAACATAAGGGCACTATATTGAGGCTTAGATCTTCCATAGTTGGATCCATGACTGTGTTTGCTTTACATGCATTCCAACAGATAATCAAACTTGTGTATTCATGGATCACCATCAATTTATTTCATATATATATATATATATATATATATATATCAAGTCCTTGTGGTGAGAATGATCAATCCCGAAGAGAATGGCCAAACCATAGTCTTGAGGATGGGTGTTGGTTGCGCAATAGAGATACTATTCCAAAATTTAGGAACTTATCACACCGACAAATCCTACAAATTTTATTACGGAGAAGAACAAGATAATTTTCTCCTACTTTGCCACAGAGAGGAAGTTACGGCACTATCGACAGGAAGGTAAAAGGCTTCAAAGATGTCCTTAGAGATTAAGTGATTGATAAAAATGGGTTCAAATCACTGCTTTCTAAATGGTTGTTGTTGTCATGCCCCAATCATCGAGATAAGCGGAATTGTTGCATAGAATATCCACATAGCAAACTCTATTAGAAAATCCAATGCTGTAAGAGAAATAATTCATAAATTATAACCTAATACACAGAATTTTATGGAGATAGAGGTGTATAATTTGACTATATGTGAGTTATCATATCAACCGTCTTTTGACGGATTCCTTCCTGGCTAAGGCTAAGGGGCAAAGGGATGATATCCTTATGATGTGGAATGACATTAGCTATGTTATTCCATCATTACGTTAGAACCGTGTGTTATTAATACAAATCAAGAAAAAATAGATATTATATTATTAATATCTTTTATTTTAAGATTTAGTTAAATAAGTATCTTTTATTAAAAATATGAAATTTTTTATTTTCTATATTTATCAAGATTTAGTTTTTTTAAAATATTAGATCTTATTATACCTATAAAAAGGCAAAGTTTATAATCAATTAAGAAAGAAGCGATTAGATATTGAATAAAGTTACTATTTTGAATTAGTGTGATGCTTTTTTTTTTTCTCACTGATAGTGTAACGCCATCTTTTTTCTCATCGATAGTATAAGAATATCAAAATCTTATTGTGTAGTGTGACCAGGTTTTGTTACTCTTTCATAAAAAAATTATTAGATTAATTTTTCTCATTGATTTCTATGCTTTTTCTAATTTTTCATTCTTTTATAATTTTTACTTCCACTATCCTATATCAAATTTGGTATCATAGTCGAACAATAGTTTTCTTCTTAGAATCTATTATCTTGTTTTTTTTAGAACTAGACTTTAATGTCCTTTCCTAGGACCTAGAAAAAAATTTTTACTTTCATTACACATCAAAATATCAAAAACATGAAATTCATTTTCAATAATTTTTTTGAGCAATTTATGTCAAAAAGCGATAAAGTTATGACTATATTAAGTACAAAGTCGCCAACTTAAACATATTAATCATCATTTTGATGTCTTAAGAATTTCTAAATTACCCATTAAGCAGGAAAAACATGTTATAACCTAAGTCTCACATATTATCTAAGAAACTAGTGTAGCGTACAATTCTTTTGAAACTAAATCATATTATGAAAATATCCAATATAGCACACCTAAAGAGATAGAGGAAATTTGCGAATATGTTAGTGAGGTTATACTAGTTCCACCTACAATTGAGTCAATCCCTTTTCAAATTGATAATAATTTTATAGAGATTAAAGAGAAAATCATAGGTGGTAAGCTACATGAAAAAATATCAGTCTTTTAATTTCATTTCAAAGAAAGCCAATGACACTATTCCAAATCCTCCTAAATTACACTCTTTAGGTTAAGTTAAATCAGTTCCTATTCAAACTCATATCTATATAGATATTTATAAGAAAATTAATCTAAATAATGAATTATGTAAGTTTGTAGAAGAACTTCATTGCCAAGATTTGAAGTATTCAAAGAAAAACTATGACAAGAGAAAGAGAGAAGACCGGATGCATTATGAATGATCAAAATCAATGTTACATCCATTTATCAAAGTCAAATTTTTTAACCCAAGAAAAGTTGATGAAAGGCATGGATCGGTTTTCGCAGATTATTGTTTGATCCAGGAAGATTCAAATGAAATCTTAGAATTTCGAGGATGAATCCTTTTAAGAAAAGGGGAATGATGCGAATCGAAAAAGAGCAGATATTATATTATTAATATCTTTTATTTTAAGATTTGGTTAGATAGGTATCTTTTATTGAAGATATGATATCTTTTATTTTTTATATTTATTAAGATTTAGTTTTTTAGAATATTAAATCTTATTATGACTATAAATAGGCAAAACTTGTAATCAATTAAAAAGAGAGTGATTAAATATTGAATAAAATTATTTTTTAAAATTGGTATGATGTCTTTTTTTCTCACCGATAGTGTGAGGCTATCAAAATCTCATCATGTGATATGAGGCTATTAGATATATCTTTCCAGGTTTTATTATTCTTTTATAGAAAAATTGTTAGATTAATTTTTCTCGTAGATTTTTATGCTTTCTTTGCTTTCTGTAATTTTTTATTCTTTTATAATTTTCGCTTCCATTGTCCTACATCAATTATGATCCACAATCGGCCTTTTATTAAACTTAGTTTCTTATTGTTGTGTATGCACATACTAAACTATAAGAAAAAAAGAAGAAGCTATTATTAAGAGATAGATCCACGCATGTTTTGTTAAACTTCAAAATAAACTTTGGTGCTTCATTGGCAATTTTCACGAAATCTTTGATGAGTTAGAGAAGTGGAGTGATATGAATCATGATCCAACAATTAAGTAGCTAGGAAGTGAGCTAGGGCAAGCTAAGGACAAACCACGCTCAAGAACTAATGGTTAGAGATGATAAAATATCATCACAACCAAAAAGTAAAGAACTAATAGAAGCATTCAAACAGCACGCATTCCATTTAAAAAACAAAAGCAAGTATTTGAATCATAGAATGCTTATATGTACCATCCAAATAGCTAAAGGGTTCCATTTGAACGGCATGAAGGTTCTTGAAGCATTTTAAACAAGTTTTCTTTTATTTGTTTTAGTTAATATTCTCTTTAGTTACTAACTTACGTTTTGGACATATTAGGGTTATATTGAAGCCTTTCATTTAGTTGTCTTAAATTAGGTTAAAGTTTTGTTCATGAGTAAATTTAAGGTTAGGGAGTTGAATTAGCTAGCGTAATCTTATTTTTACTATAGCACATGTGTTACATGTGCTTAAGTTATAATGGGGGGTGCATGAAAGCTAAAGTGTTGATTGCACTTACACGAAGCTATGCCCAACTAGTACCTTTGGTGTTAACGATAACATATTATTCGATGGAACTAAGGTGTAAGACATAAAAGGCGTGTTTGAGTGCTCATCACCTCTTGAGGTTTAACATTTAGAATGAAGCAGTCAAGAATTAGGCATTAAACTACCATAAATTGGGTATGTAAGTCATTGATATGGTTAACAATCTGATATTGGTCATATCTTATAGAAAGTAGATGTAAATGAGTTATAGTGGAATGAAACACTATACGAACAATTCTAGTGGACTAATTATCTAGTGGCTCTTATAAGTGGTGAAATTAGTAAACAAAATTTTCTTGGATCTTGGATCTTAAAATCAACAAATTTATATAGATCATAGTACTTGAATCTTGAAATCTTCATATTCATCCTCGAGATACTAAGTTTGTTTATACTTTCTATTTCCTACCTTAAATAATCCTTAAACTAAAATTGTGTACAATAAACATATCATTTGTTACATTTATGTCACGCCCTGAAACGGTAGAGTCGTAACAGCTCCACCGTGTAAACTATTCTAAGATAGTGGTTGACCTTACAACCACTATCCTAGACCTGATCTACACAAGACGTTCATGACTAACACTCTTTGAAGTAAACAGTTTATAATTTAAATAAATCATTTACCTAAAAAAGTGAGGAAATATATATATATACACTATAATTCATTTATTACAATTAAAGTTTACAATATTTCTCTGTAATATATTTCCTAGTTATTACATTATTCAGAAATGAAAAAAAAAATTCTAAAGTAAAAGCTTAGACCTTAAAAAAAATGAGTTTATTCTTCAAATGTTTTTTCTCACTCCCCAAGATCCAGCAATTGCTAGCTTCAGAGTAGTTGTATGCCGCTTCTTAGCCAGTACCTGCACGACGTCTATAAAAATGTGAGCAACCATAACTTAGTAAGTTAAGATGGAGGACTTAAAACTATACCATAAACACAACAAGGTTATCAACCAACTTATTAGGTGCAATGCATGTTCAAGCAAATATCATCACACAACGTTATCCAGCCCATCATAAGATTAGAGAAATTGCGTCCACTCTAATTCAAGTTGAGGAGTTGCCATTAATGCAACAACTCACAACCAAACTCAGGCTTGTGCAATGGAGACCTCGCTCCTCCCACGACTACCTTCGAACCATTGACTTCATCCTCACCGCAACCTCCTCTCTTGTCATTTAGTTTAATTAAGCATGAAGAAGAGACCATTATACAATCCTGCACTATCCCTTTCGAAGGGGTCGGTATTTGGCCAAAGAGTCCTAGAGTTCTCCTAATGGGTTGTCATGCAGGTCCAATTATGATTACAAATCGTATATTTGATAGGTCTAGTTTAGAGTGATCAATCATTTCGTACAAATCACACAATACAAGCTTAAACAACAAACATAATCATAGCATCACTCATAATTAAGCACATGCACACAACAAATTATCTAACAAACACAACCAAACATAATCTTAAGCCTCCAAAATACAGCATCGTATTAATCTCAACTTACCTGGACTCCTCGCTCACTCACTCACTCGAGGTCCAACTTGCTCAGGCTATCGCCAATCATCCCTATAATACAAACGTGGTTTTAGTTTTTCATATAACTATTATAAATTGGTTTTATCCTATAACGCTTACTGTTATCTTTTATGTAGGGTTTAATATATCCAATTATCTAAATTCTCAAATTTTTTACAATTATTCTAGGTTGGGGTAGGTTCGAGTTCAGTTTCCGCATTGATTTTTAAATTAAGTTTTTAACTCAATTTTTGGTTAAAGATTTATATGTATACCCTAAGAAATCATTTCGACCCAGAATGTGAAATTAATCGCATTATCTTCGAATATCCTAAATATCATTTTTAGTCTCTAACTAGTGTTCTAGTCTGTGCGGTACACTCGGATCCTGGTTTAATCACCAAATTTACTCTCGTTATGAGAAAATCTTACATTTTTTATACTATTACCTAAAATTAAATTTTTGTTTCAGATTTATTATATTATGATTTTTATTATTATATTATCTCATTAAACCTAATTTTTCATATTTATTAATTTTCTAATTCTACATATTCCTAATTTTCTACAATTACCACATAATTCCTTCATTAATTACACTTAACACTCCAAAGGCTAGGATTAGGTTTCCATAGGCTAGGATTAGGTTTCCATAGGCTAGGATTAGGTTTCCATATCAGAACATCCATAACCCTCTAATTACTATATAAATTAGTAATTAATGTCTTAATCACCTAATTAACCCAAAATTACCCAATTTTTCTATCATTTTAGGACTAAAAATTTACCTACAAATTTCAAAAATTAAATTTTAAAAAATGGCTTCATAGTACTGTTCTATATCACTTAAGCATTCAATAGAAAAAATTTGAACTCCAAACTATACTCCTAAGCCTATTTATTTCTAATCCTAATCATGCTCGGTTTTGCTTAATTTCTTAAGGACCATATATCACGAGATATATTTTCATCAAAATAATATTTTTCCTAAAAACTACATACAAAAATATTCCAGACTAACAAAATTTATAATTTTCTAAGAATATTTACTATTTTTAAAAAATTACAATTTTTAAAAAATTACACAAATCGGGTTGGAAATCGAACTCACAGATTTTGGTGGCTCTGGCCACCCACTCCCAACTGCTCGTTGGGTTTAGGTTCTCCTTACAAGCCCCAACTACACAATTTTCTTTTTTTTTTTTTACTCAAATTTTTTTCTTCTAATTTCAATGCTCTTAATTTTTCTCCAATTTCTAACTGTCCTAATGAGTTTTATGATTTTTTTCCTTATTTATAAAGTTTTGTGGTAATTAATGTGTATTAAATTGGACAAGACATTACTCAAATCCCTTAATTTTTTGCTTTTGTGTTGCTCTAATTTAATTGCTTAATTTTTTTTCTTATTTTTCCAAGCTGTCAAGGCCTAATTCTAAATCATTCCTTATTTTTTCTGATTTTTCTTTATTTTTCCTCAATTAATTATGAATTTTATTTAATTATTTAGTATTATTTTAATACATTACCTGTATTTTAAGTAATTACGCGTATTTCTACATACATTTAAATTCATATATAGTACAAATAAATATTCCTAAATATTATTTAGGTTATTCTATGATTTTTAGTATACATATAATTTATCTCTAGCGATTCGTTAATTATCGGAATGTATTTTACGCATTTTCGATAAATAACAAGTTATACACTTAAAATTTAAAATTTTTATATTCTTTTATTTTATTGCTTATTTTCTTAAATTCAAACTTATGGGATCATTTTACTAATATTTCTAGCTTTTTTTATAATTTAGGCTCAATCGAATCTTTTAGCCGATCGGAATGCACTTAACTCTTTGTTTTTACAATTAAATATTTAGACCCCATATCTTTGGAAAAAAAAATGTTTTTTTAGACTCTTCTTGAATATTTTGCCCCAACTAAAACTAAAATTAAAAGAAAATTCTAAAAGTAAGGGTAAAATTAAGGCTAGCGATATGGGATTTGGATATGATAAACCTAGACACTATACAATACAATTCAAATGGGTTAATGTACGAAAAAATTTGACACAAGACACAAATAGGTCAGATTTGTTTAGACATTATAAAATTTATGTTCGAGTTCCAGTCCAAACACTAAGCCCATTTATGGACTTGTTTAAATAAACAAGTATCATAAGTGGATATAGGTTCGACTTGAAAACCCATTACTTTTAACTTTTAATTTATTTTTCATCCAACAAAAGTGCAAGAGAAATGGTGAAATATAACACTAAAAAATTAAAAAATAAATAGCAAGTTTTTTATTTTCTTTCAACTTGGACAAACGTAGAGTTTTAACTTTCTTTATTCCCATTTTGGCTCCTCTTCGTCGCAACTTCTTTTTCTTCTCTTCATTTCAACTTTTTCATTTTAGTCAGCCGGATAAGAAGATCCTCTTCGTCAACTTAAAATGTAAGTCTTTTAACTTTTGGTTTGATTTTTTCTTTTCCATTTCCTTTAACTTTTGTTTCGATTCTTCTTCCTTTGATATTCTTTTATGATGAGAGTGCAAATTGTCTATTCAAGGCGAGGACCTTTTATGGAAAATCACTAGTATCGGTTAACTTAAGTCTATCAAATGGTTAATGGCCATGAGGATTTTTATGATGTGTTGGATTTTTATTATGATGTTTTGTTTTAATTTAAAAAATTTTCATAATCAGGACATTCAATTAATAAAAAACCAAGTAGAACAAAAACCTTTATTAGCATTGCCATCCTCTACTAGAAACACTACAACACTAGGATTATTTATATTGTAAAAAACTTTACAAATGCAAAGATGGAAGAAAGTAGTACTCCTAAAATTTTTTTAAGAAATTACACTTATCCTATCCTAGATTATTAAATTACTAATATAGGATCCGTATTAATGAACATCTAGAGTAAAAAAGATATAGATAAAATGTCAAAATCAAAGCTAAAAAAAAAAAGGAAGAAGAAACACACGTTTTTATAATCTGAATTTAACCCTATTTGAGTTCGAATTCATAAATTATATTATGTATTAATTGATTTAGCCATATTGAAATAGGAATAGTGACACAAAAAAATAGTTTGTAAATCATATGAAAGAGGGAAATAAGTATAATTATTTAAAATATAAATAGATAGTGCTTATATCATTATCATCTCGCCTATTAATATTAACAAAAGAAATTTAATTGATTTTTTAACTTTTTAGGATACTAGTTGCTTAATTTTTCAACAATTATCTAGTTTATTTATATTACAATGTTATTAGGTTTTATTATACAACTCATAACGATTTTTTTATTATAAAATAAAAAATATATTAAATATAACAAAACTTGAATATAAATAGAATGATAAGGGACATATGCTTACTTTAATGATTAGTTCATATTTCATTAAACATATTTATTTATCATTAGCTTTGGACAATGAATGTCAAAAAATACATGCACTCCATAAAAATCTTTTGTATGTTTTTGGAATCTTTATAATTTTTTTTATCAAAATTGTAGAAATATACATTTAAGTTTAATATAAAATTAAGATGAAATAGATAAAGGTCAACCATTAAAAAGGTAAAATAACTTTTTTTCGATTTATTTATCAATTTTTAAGAGATATATAGGTCTAACTGGACACGGGACATGTTTACTAAACAAGTCAAGTTATCGATTTAAATTTTCTTCTACAATCAATAAACAAGTCGTGTTATGGGTTGAGGTTTTTGTTTAGACATGGACACAAAATACAATACGATAACACAAATTACCAACCTTAAATAAAATAATTATATCAAAGTTTAGATGCACTTTTACAAATATAAAGAGTGTAAATGCTCAATATCGAGAATAAGGAGATTAAGTATATGTGAAGTATATATAAAGGATGTATTTGTAATTTATCCTCTCTTAATATGCCATTTTGGCATGGGTCTCCAACCTTAGGATCAACTTATACAGGACACTCAAATATAAAATAAGCAAGAAACATGATGGTTAATATGGTAACTACCCATAATCCACAATGCAAAGTATATTTTAAAACCTTACATGTGCATTACATAATTAATCATGAGGTGAACTTAATTATTTCGATTTTAGGCTAATCTTTTATGGGACAAATTGTTTTATTCTTTTTCCCAATAGTTTAATTTGTTTAAAAATTATCAAACTTGAACTCAAGCTAAACTTTTATCGAGTCTATAAATCGAGACTTAAAGCTAAGCTTTTTAGATGAGCAAGTTTTGTCTTAAGTTCTAATTCGACCCGTTTACTAATTGAATTCAAGCTTGACTTGTGCTTGTTTATTAATCCAGTTCGATTTGTTTACTCATCGAGCTTGAGTTAAGCCGAATTTAAAACAAGTTGAACTCGAACTTTCATATAAGTTTAAGTATATAAAATGAATAAATTAACAAATGGCTAATAAGGATTAAATTATAATATATTATATACTATATAAATATTAAATTTTAGATTTTAATAATATATAAAATTCGTAATATATATAAAGTTTATGTTTTATGAGCTTATTAATAAATATAAATAAGTCGATTGATGTGTTTAAATAAATAAATGTATGAGTCTAAATTAAAATTTGATCTTAACTTATTTTATATAAAAAAATTATTTTAAATTTGAGATTAACTTATTTATTAAGTAAGTTTGGCTGAGCCATAAAACAGCTGGAACGGTTGAATAAGAAAAGGTTAAAAAAAAAAAAGAAAAAATGAAGCTCAGTTTAACTATATTAATGAAGACATCTTTATATTTGCTTTTTCCTATATCGAGAGAGAGAGAGGGAGAAAAGCACGAAACTCAGGGATGATTCTTTCTTTGTATGGTTCACAACTTTCGAGCAATCACTTTTCACTTTACTATGATCAGACCCAGAGCATTAAAAGTTAGTCTTGTCAAATCAAACCTGATACCTCGGAGAATAAGATGTTATCTAAACTCCTTAAATTAATTATAAAAACATATTGAAGGACTCCCAATATATCCACGATCGTTTTAATAAATTCACACTTTTTCTTTTAACGGTTCCAAAGCTGAACGAATAGATTAGAAACCACTGATTGATGTGCCCGATTTGTGGAGGCAAAAAGCACCTGATCGAAACGATTCAAGAAGAAGGAGAGTCATTACTTAAAGAAGACAGTAAATTTCAGGTTGATCCCTTATATTTGCTGATGTTATATTTATTTATTTATATCTTAAAGGCTGCGTATTTAAAGTCTAACTTTTGTGAACAATATGCTTTTAAACTATATTTAACCACTTTTCCATGAATTAATATAAGAACTATAGCCATGTGAAAGTTTTAATTTTTTTTTTTTCATTTAAAGTTTTGGGGCCTATGTATTTAATCTTTACCATTGGAGAGTTTAGTATACAGGAAGCAAATATACAAAAGTATATTTACAAATAACAATGAAATATGTAGTAATGTAATCAACAAATATAAAATATATAATGAATAAATAGAAAAATATTTACACCAACAAATCCTTTTGATTCAATACCTCGGACACAAAGATGGAGGTGAAACAATTTTGTCAAATCCAAGTAGGTAAGTTGACCGGGGATCAAGAAGGGATCGAGATTTAAGAAAATCAAACTAAGATTGAAACAATATCAAATTAAGGTTAATAAAAATATTATAACATGATTTATATAAATAATAAAATTATTTATATTTTTAATTTTTAAAAATTGAGAGCTTTTACCATTTACTTTTTATTTTTCTTAAATTTATATTTGTTTTTTCAACAAATTAGGTATTCTTGAAGAAAACAAAATACAATGGTATTTCCAAACTTAAAAACCCAACTGGGTCCCATAATAATCGAGTTGAACCAGAAATCACTATCAATAAGAGCCGATGGGATAAGGTGAATCGATTTTGTAGCTGAAGTAGGTTGAATTGAGTTGGACAAAGTAAGTCAAACTTAAGTTGACAACATCGAGCAAAACTCTGTGATAAGGGTTGGACTTTTAATTTTTTAAATCAATATTAGAATTACTTATTTGTTTTTTATATATATAAAAAGATTTTGTAAATAAGTGTATCCATAACACTTTTTAATATTTAATAGAAAGGAAACTTTTAAATTTCTTTAGAAAATAATTAAGGATGCTTGTAATAGTTTGCAAGAAGTCAAAAGAGTAAACTTCTTACCTTTTGTTATATTATAGATATGTATTAATATTGAAATTACTCATCAATTTATAAATAAATAGAATTAATATATAAAATTTATGTAAACTTTGTTATTAACAATAATGTAACATAGAGTATTTAACTAGGAAATTATAAGTAGAGTGAAAATAGCACAATGATATATTTACAAGTATTTTTCAATTTTTTTTTCATTGATGACTCTACATGATAGTATCAACAATAGCCCCGTAAAAATTATTAGTTCCAATAACAGTCATTAGATAATTAACCATTTAGTAATCCAAATTCATTCATAATATTAATTGTAACATAATACTATTATTATTTCCTTGTATTTCACATGATAAGATCAAAATAGTCATAGCATTGACAATGTGTATATACCATTTAGTTGTATGAAGTATCTAATTTATTTTACTCTTAAAGTTTACATAAAATATATAATTTTTCGTATTTTAATAAATTTTCATAATTTTTTTTTTATTTGGGGACGGTGGGTTTGTGGATTTGTTAATGGAGCTGCACCTCCCGGTTAGACTGATTATCTATTTTAACATTTTTTTTTCCGTCAATACCTATTTTGACATGTATGAATTGAAAGACAGACATAAACACGATGCCCATCCCACACGATTATCTTCATTTACGCAAGATACCATTTCGGCTTATCCAGCAAGCACGATGCAAGTACACGTGGGAAGTTAAAATTGACTGACAGTAACTACGAACAGGGCGTGGACATGCAATGTAAAAAGTAAAACTAAAAAGTAGAGAACAGTGTGAAGAAATTAAAAACAAAAAAAAAAAGGGGAAAAAATTTGTTATTTATATATGGATGAAATATAAGGCCAGAGGGACGTTAAAATAAGATGCATTCATATTCACGGGCCATGGGACTGGGTCTTATATCATCATCCATATTTCTTCAAACCCTAATCTGTATAAACCTCACTACACGCCATGAACCATCAAATTCACCAAAAGCTATTATTAATTTCACCAGATCTAGTGCTTCTTCGTCCACCAACACATCAGGCTTTGACTTTTTAGTGTAAAGTTCCATTTTTAGCTCAGTACTGAATTGAATTGTGCGAAAGGTGTGATTTTTTGGGCTTCTTTGTTTGACGGGTTTGAATTGGGGTGTTTAGTTGGTGAGGGAATGGAAGGGAATTCTGGTGGTGGTAGTGGTGGTGGTGGTAGTGATGTTGAATTGTTATGCAAGACTCTGCAAGTTGAGCATAAATTGTTTTACTTTGATTTGAAGGAGAATCCTAGAGGTAGATACCTTAAGATCTCTGAGAAAACATCGGCTACCCGGTCAACAATTATTGTGCCGTTTTCAGGGATTTCATGGTTCTTGGATCTGTTCAATTACTATGTTAATTCTGATGATCAGGATGTTTTTAGTAAGGAATTGCAGCTAGATACCAAAGTAATTATTATTATTATTATTATTATTGTTGTCGTTTTTTTTGTCATTTGGGCTTTGACATATGCATATTCTTTTAATTTGTTTTTCTTGTGATTTTAGTCACATGGTCTTCTCATTTCTTGCCTGCTTGTATGCATTGCGTGCGTGTGCTTGATACAGGTTTTTTACTTTGACATTGGCGAAAATAGGAGGGGTCGGTTTTTAAAGGTAAAAATTCAATCCTATTCTCCTTATTCCATGTTGAATGTTGAATAAAATTGGTTTTGTCACCATTTGAATGAGAGGCGGCTGTAGATAAATAGTGGGGCAACTGGATTCATCTTTTAAAATCTGAGGAAGCAGAAAAATAATCGGGCACTATGCTGGATTCAACTAGTTTTAATTAATTGGAGTGTCTTTTATACAGGTTGTTTCATTCATCTATGCTTGCATTCTTAAATTTGCTCTTTTAATGTTTCCTATATTATAAACTCATCCTCTCAGCTGTACTTTTAATCTGCATTACAGTGTTTCCGTTGAATAGAGATTAATGGAAACTAGTTGATATTTAGGAATAAACATGGAACATTGAGATAACAAATCAATGGAGCATGTGAGTCCCATGATCAGTTATATATGGAATGTTTAAGTCTCAACAGTCATCCAAATTTATGATCTAAGTTTCTAATTCTGAAAAGGGTGAGGACATGGGTTTCATATGTTGGATAAGAATATATAGGAAAACAATGTTTGGCATTTTGGGAGCTTGACTTTTTGAGCTCTGATTTTTCTGACCTCAGCGGTGTTTGACATCTGGTCATTGTGAGCAACTCTGTCAGTCAATGATATATCTCTGCTCTTACTGACTGGAAAAGAGTCCTCTATCCTTGGCCTGATGTGGCCATTGAAAATCTCTAGTCACATCAAACTCTATAACAAGCTGCTTTTTAAAAGCCTGATGATTCATCCTTTAACCAATAGGCTATGCTGCACTTAGGACTTCATTTTAGCTTATTGTGGGGCATTTTAGATCATCTGTTTTGCTGAATTTTGGAATATAGTATCATAGAAGTTGGCCAGACTTTTATTATTTGCTTGCCATCATTAGGCCATAGGTCAATCATGATAGTCCAAGAATCACTTTCTGGATGGGCATTAGTATTTACCCATCTAGCTCAAAATTATTTTACATCTTCTCTGTAGATATCTATAAGATCCTGTTCTCTTGACTTCTTACCAGACAAATCATAAGTTAGTTATTCAGCAAAAGCATACAGCAAGAACGACTTCACATAATTTCATGCATAATTTGGCTGTTGATTGTACAAACTGATCCACCTCCTTAACCATCCCGCCTAAAAAAGACGTGTCTGCACCTGAGGCCCTAGAGATACTTAGCATTCACAACAAGAAAAGGATCTTGTTATGGAAAGGATTACTATTTTGGAACAGGGCCAATTCTTCGGCCAGTTCTTATTTCGTTGTAAATATGCTGCTTTCTAGGCTAAGATGCTCTTAAAAGAAAAAAGGGGGATGACTCCTTGAGTGCAGTGATAGTCCATTTAACTAGTTTTGAGTAGAGACCATTCATCATAGGTTCAATTTTGCAGGTGTCTGAAGCTTCCCTCAACAGAAACCGTAGCACTATTATTGTTCCTGCAGGGAGTGCCAGGGATGAAGGATGGGCAGCTTTTAGGAACATTTTGGCAGATATTCATGAAGCATCAAGGCTGTATATTCTGCCTCATCAGGTTAAAAAATAAAATAAAAAAATCTCTCCAAGCATAAAATCACCCAGTTTTGCCAAGATTAGGTAATCTCTTATTCTGTTTACTGAAGCTGAGCTATTGTTATGATGCTGCAGAACTCTGAGTCTTCAGAACAAGTTGTAGGGCTTTCAGATGATGTAGGTGCTGGCTTTATATCTGGTCACAATAGCCAACCCTCCCCAGCTTCTGACGTGAATGTTGAAAGATCAGTGGATTTGCCACCTCAGGATGAAATTGGTAGCATGGGAATATCAAAAGTGATTCGTGCTGACCAGAAGAAATTCTTCTTTGATCTTGGGAGCAACAACAGGGGCCATTTCCTGAGGATATCTGAGGTATGCTCAGTGGAAATATTTATATATTGCCTTAGCTGCTGAAAGAACTCTTAGCTATCCTAAGTACCTCTAGAATTGAAGTTTGATGATTTGTGCGATGGGATGTCAAATATAGGTCGCTGGTTCGGATAGATCATCCATCATTCTTCCTCTTTCTGGGTTGAAGCAGTTTCACGAAATAGTGGGTCATTTTGTGGAGATCACAAAGGACAGACTTGAAGGGATGACAGGAGCGAATGTCCGGACTGTGGATCCCCCACAAAGATAGATGGAGATAATCCAGGCATCTTGAAAAGGAAGCAGGGATCACCGAACCTCCTCTAATCCAGAACTGCAGATAGTTGTTTGATTAGGCGTGCAACAATGCTTTCTGCTTTTTTTTTTTTCCTTTTTCCCATTTCATTCTGTTATTCAAGTCAATTTATCTGTTTGTTAAACAGATGGAATTGGAAGTGCTCGGGAATAATGGAAATAACGGACCAGAAATGTGTGATTGTTTGTATGATAGTGTGGCACTGATGTTAACATGTTCAAATAAGTGCTAAATGCATGTGTACTTGTGCTTTCCTTTATTTACAAGTTACATGGAACCTCTGTAGTATTGTACTCGTCTAGCTTGTGTTATCTCCGATAAATTTGTCATCATTGACGTTCCTTTTGTTTTCTTTTCCCTTTTCACTTTTGAGCTGATCTGAGGGTGTAATAGAAGACAGCAACGCTCAATACCTTTGCATAACAACGGAGTGAACAGACAATAAGAACTTAAGGACTTGTTTATTGCAGGAAAGGTAGAAAATATTTCCCATGTAAAGGAAAACATTTTCAAATCAAAAGAAAAATCCTAACATCTTATTTATCCAAGAAAAGATCCTAAAATCTTCTAGGAGAATAACCTACACTCTTTAAAATGAAAAATCAATCTCTGGATTAGCATCTACATGTCTCCTAATTCTTACAAAGTTTTATATTATATTTTCAACACGAAAAGGCTTTAGTTGTGGGGGGTGGGTGGGGGTGTGGGGGGTTGGGGGAGAGAGGGAAAAAGAATCTCAAACTTGTTAAAAATGCTATCAAACATAAGCAACAGGGACCGTAATAATGAATATTAAACGTTCTCCTTTCACATGGGACAATGATAGATGGACTGAAAGAAATCCACCGAAACAGCCGAAATGCAGCTGAATTGTGGACTCCAAAGCAAAAAGCAAGTTTATTTGCTTTTTTTTTTTTTAAGAAAAAAACATAAAATTCATTTTTCAAATAATGGAAAAATCTTTTTAGCACACTTTTATAAAATAAATATTTTCAACTAATGACTAATTTTCCTTGAAACAAACAGGCTTAAATATGTTTAAGCATAAGCTTTTGCAGGGAACTGAGTACTGAATTCTCAACTACTCCAACAACAGAGCCATTTAAATTTTGGCCCTTCTCATGCCCAGGCATCTGATTTCTTCATTGAGAAATTAAGTCAACAATTGCAAGGATCTCACACAAATTCCATGTTCAATTTAGCCTCTGCTAATCTGCCTTCAAGTCACGAAATGTTTACTTACCAAGTGAGCGTGAGAGCTCCATTCCTCAGTAAAGCTGCTTTAGCTCAGACAGTGAATCTTCAATTCTGCTTTGGATCGTTAGTTGATCAAGAATGTGTACTTGGCCAGTCCATAACCATAAGGTAGGTGCACATTCCCACCTATTCTATTAAAAATATCTAGGCTAGGCCAGGCTAACACAAACAGATTAATGTGATGGTGAACGTCAAATCTACGTGCGCTCTATAACTAAGAGATCCAAATTACAATTTACAGCTTGATCAGGCTGATTGTAATTTTTTGTCCGTAACTATATTGCGGCAAGGTTTGTATTGAAGTATTTCCTTGAACCATTCACCTCATTCGTGTCTGAAACTAAGTAGATGTAATGATGGATACGTTCTCGCATGATTTGATTTCTTTACAATCTGTTCAACAAGCTAATTGCCGGTAGTAATGGTTGATGATAACCTTAACTTTAAAATTTCTGACTGGGAGCAAGAGATGCATAAACAGAAACAAAAAGAATAAATAGCTGCGAGTGTTAAAACAATATGAACTCATTCCATTTCATTGGAAAGGGTTGATACAATGATACAGCATTGCTGTTCTTTCACCGTCTTACAGATCCAAGTAACTTGGTAGAACACAGAGCGAAAATTTAGATGGTGTAAGGGGTTGGTTTGGGCATGCCCTTGACAATGCCACAGAGTTGGGCATCGTCAGGAACGTTGTACTCATCTCTAAGGGATCGTTCAGGGGACAACACACTAATGTACATCTCTTGGCCGAGGTAGCGCCTCTCGATTGATTCTGACCTCAAGTTCCACATGCCAGCGTTATCGAAAGTCAACATGATGGCTGCCCACGATTTGGGGTAGACCTGAACCGTGTGCCTGCTCACAGCATCGAGAAGGTTGTAGCTCTTTCTCTTCTCTGGGGTCCACCTGCCTGGCTCAATGCTGTAGTTTCAAAGAAAGCAATCTCAGTTACTGCGAATTCTATCGACCAATTTACTACTACTAGGAAGTTAAAAGAACATGAAGTTCGGAATGTAATACTTACGCGACTGGGAAGAAAGAGTATCCATCAAGATGCCATGATTGGATGCTCTTCTCGTGGTTTTCCAAAATGATCTCAACGAATGTTCTGTAAGTGATGTTCAACACATTAGGAGCCTCAACTGCCGCATTCAATTTGTCAGGTGTTGGCGTATCCTGGATGGTGTCGTATTTGAAAACTTGGTTTGCAACTCCGAAGTGTTCAGCAAGCTTGAGTGGGGTATCGGGGTTTACGTGTGAGACACCGTTGATGGCATATCTGAGCTTGTTACCCTGCCTGACAGCGGTGTTAACAAGCTTGATGGTGCGGGTAATGTTGATTTGGCCATAGTGGTACGAACCCTGAGGGTTAGGCCTGGCAGCACTGGCGGTCAAGTTCCAGCGGAAGGACCTGAATTGATTCAAGGACCAAGCCCAGCCTATTGGAGCAGGAGGAAGCTCAGGGGAGGCAGGGCCGTTGCCGTTGGTATAGCTGATAACACCGGTTGATGTTAGCACGTCCTTAAGGAACCTTGTGGAAGCAACCATGTAGTAGTCCTTGGGCTCTTTGTTCGCAGTGACAAGGACAGCAAAGCATTGTCCAACGTGCACATCGAGGGACTCGTACTCATTCTGCATGACGTGGGAGCCATCGATCTCGACAATCTTCATCGTGTGGCCCTGGATCCTGAAGTTGATTGTGGTCTTGAGACCAGCATTGCAGAACCTGTACTTGTAGGTCTTGCCAGGCTTCATTGTGAAGAGAGGCTTAGAGTTGCCCTTCCCGGTTTGGCCGTTGATGAGGATACCGTCAGGCCTTGCAAGGGAGCGGCCACTGTCAAGGAACTCTTTGAGTTGGGCATGGGTCTTGGAGTACCAATCGCTAATCATGACAGTGTAATCGTCCTCTGGGTCGGGATATGGGACGGGGATGAGCAAGCGGCTGTTGACACGGAGGCCACCGAAGCCACCAATCACCCTGTGCAAAGCTGTGGTGGGGTAGTAGAAGTAGCTTCCGATCTGATCCTTCACCTGGAAGCGGTATGTGTAGTTTGTTCCAGGTTGAATAGGACACATGGTTCCGAGGGTACCATCTTGCCATGAGTTCTTCCTCTGCTGGATGCCATTCCTGTCAAATTCAAACAAAATCCATTTTCGTTATAATCTGGGTAATGACTAAGATCAAAATAGGACCCGAGGGAAATGCAAAGGTAGCGAAATTACCAGGTGAAGAGGATAGGCTCATCGATGTTGTTGAAGACATTGATGACAAGGTTGTTGTTGGTGGTGGAGTTGATGTTTGGTCCTGGGAATTCATTGTTGATGAGAAGAACCTGCTGAGGGACACCCAATGGAGAGCGAGTGCCGTAAGTGACATTCCATGTGAAGAACAAATAAGGGTCACCACCCTGAGCAAACATTGCTCCAGCCACAAGGCATACCAACAATAATGCTACCTTGCCCATCTCTCTCTCTCTCTCTCACCCCGAAACCTACCCTTTCTTTTTTATTTTTTGTTTTTTTTTTTATTTTATTTTTTTGTTTTTAATTATTTATTCGACAATAGAAGAAGTTAAAGAAGCTTCTTCTATTTTTCTTGTCTGTGTTTCCCTCGTCGGAGCTTCATGTATTTATTTGTAGCTTCCGAGGTTCTCCACCATTCAAAAACCGTCAGTTGCTCCAATGCCAGCAATTTTAATCTTCCTTGAGTTGCGCTTTATCTCACGTTTTCTTCTGGTTTTCCTTCAAACAGTCCGGCTTGTTTTTACACAAACGTTGAATCTTAGTTTCATATTTAGAAATCCTTTCCTTATACTTAATATCTAGTCATAATTTGCTTTAAAAATTCAGAATAACCAATCCAACACCATAAGTTAAGTGCTTCAATGTTCACATTGAATAAATATCTATCATTTCATCTACTTTTATAATAATTATATTGATAATGATTATGACAATGTCCTATATATAGCAAGCTTTTTACTATCAATCATATATATATATATATTGCTATTTTACGGTTATAATCACCAATACGTGTTTATAATAAAAGGTATATAGACTTACCTTATATAATCCTTATTAGTAAATATTACTGAGATTAAAAATACTATATTAATCGAGTGAAATTCACCCAAATTACCATTATAATCATGTATACCGTATTTTTACGTCATTCGTCATACCGTATGAATGACTACTCGTAGACATAACATTAGAAATTGTAATACTTGAAGTTATGTCTCTCTTCATATAGTGTTAAGAAATCCATATAATATTTAACTATTACAAATAGGGCAGCAAATAAAGACCTAGTTAATCGATTAGCAAATTTAGCTTTCATGTAATTACCGATATGTTGAGTTTGACATATATATGTCTGTGTATCTAGCAGAGGGTTTTCTAGTCTACAAAAATTTGGCTTCCATCTCATAGTTGAGTTTGACATATATATATATATATATATATATATGTTTCGTGTAACTACCGATATGTTTTAAAGACCTATTCTTTTAGAATTTGGTTATTTAATTTAAAGAGTTAAAAAGTAAATGGATAGTTTTTCCGTACATTATTATGTATGTAAATTACTGTCGGAAGCGAGCAATTAAGTAGAATTCTTTAAAATAACAATACTATGATATTTCACTTAGAACGGTAATTGACAAAAATAAAAAAAAAAATACAACTATATATTAGTACTAAATCAAATTATTTTTCCAGATTCATGTCAACCAAAAATATCTTCTTCTTTTTTATTTTTATTTTTTTCATTAATCTATGGTATATACATTCAAGGATTTGTAAGACTATATAATATGCACATGTACATTATTTATTTGTCCAATTGTATGCCAGTTGTCTTGCATCGATTATTTAGGAATTTAAGAGCTCGTTATAGCTAGAAACATGTATATATACACAAGCTGCTTGTATAGGAAACTAACTAATTCATTTTTCAATGTTAATACTACTCATAAGTATTCTTCCATAGATGCTCTCTATTGATCGTTGTTCTTATCTTGAACTTCCACGTGGTATCAAAGCTACAGGTACATCTATACTGAAGCTCTAATTCATTCTTTCTTCACTATGGTTAGGGATTGTTTGTTCCCACAAAAAGAATAATCGACCTGAAATACGCTAATCACTCACGGCAGCACTATATCATTTTATCTTTTGTATATTTTTACCTCTAATAATCCGTCTATGGTGATGAAAAAACGTTATATTCAATGGAACTAATTTCTTGGTTTGAAGCCGTGCTGTGAGAATGGGATTAAGTATAAAATTAAAATTAGGTTTCATCAAAGGATCTGTTCCTAAACTTGATGATGAATCTCTTGATTCAATTAGATAGACAAGGAATGATTATATGGTCGGATTTTGATTGCTTAACTCCATGACATCAAAAATTGCTCAAAATTATTTGTATGTAAAGTCTATGTATGATCTCTAGTGAGAAGTTAGTGAGCAATACGAAGAAGGGAATGGTCTACTGATTTATCAACTACAATTTGAGATTTTGAACCTAAAACAGGGCAATCAATCTGTTGGTTTCTATTAAAATAAGCAGAAAAGATATTGGGACTGAGTTAAATGCGTTGAATTCTTATCCTTGCTATGAATGTGGTGAAGTGAATGAATGCACTTGTGCTTTGCTTGAGAGAATTGCTACTTTTGAGGCTCAATGTAGGTTAATTTAGTTTCTCATGAGACTAAATAAAGGGTTTGAGGTGATGCGTATTCAAATCATATTTATGGATCCTATACCGAGCGTGAATCGAGCTTTCCACTTGCTTCAACAAGTTGAAAAATAGAAATTCATTACTTTTTTAAATGAGGTTGATGGTTTATCCTATGTTGTTAGCAAAAGTTCTACTAGAAGTGAAAAGCAAAGAGCTAAGAATGCACAAGGGTCTAAACTGGTTTGTAAGCACTATAAGCAAAAAGGCCATGTTATGGATAACTATTTTCAAATAATTGGCTAACCCAACCGATATAAGGGTAAAAGAATTCATAAGAATCAAATTCGATCAGTAGTGAAAGAAGAAGCTAAGAAGGTAGGGATTCATGTATCTTTTGCTAATGAAACTCCTTTTGATAGTTTTAGTGATGGTGTAGGTGATTCAGCTTATTTGCTTATTATTTTAGACCAACAGATGTTGCATAATATTTGTAATGAATTCATGAAGCTCGTAAAGAACAAAACAATCCAAGGCACTTCAAATAGCTCAATGTCAAATGTTATTACTATTCATAATATAAGTACGCACCACTCTATTGCTTCTCTTAGTTCTTATAATAACAATATGTGTTCTTAGGTCATAGGCACAAGTGCTATTGATCATATTACTCCATTTAAACGTCTTCTACATGACATCACTATTCTAGATCAATCGCTTACAATATATTTGCCTGATGGTAGCATTAAGATAATTATTACCAAAGGTTCAATCAACTATTACACCACATTTAGTTCTTCATCATATACTTTATGTACCAAATGTTTCACATAACCTTTTATCTACATATAAAGCCGTTATTGACAATTAACTGGTTGCTACAATTGATTCTTGTTTCCTTCACTTTCAGGACTAGAAAACTAGGGGAGTTGTTGCTACAACTAAAGTTCATAATAGGTTATATATTTTGAAGCAATCAACTAAGGAGTGTTTTAGAAATTCATGTATTCTTATTATTGCTACTGTGAATAATACATCTTATAATAAATCTATTTCTTTGCCTTTGTTTCATGCTAGGCTTAGTCATTCTTCTCTTTCAAAAGTCTTACATATTAATTCTTGTAAACACTTTGATATTTCTCATTTCATGTGTAGAACTTGTCAAAGATCTAAGTTTTATAGATTACCATTTAATCATAGTGACTAACATTCTATTACTTTGTTTCACCTCCTTCATTTTGACATATGGGGACCTTATCAAGTTCCTTCCATTGCTAGAGCTTCCTATTTTTTCATTACTGTGGATAATTATTCTAAAAGCACTTAGACATATTTAATGCATAACAAGTCACAAAGTTCTTAGTATTCTTAAAAAATTCTTCCACTATATTTTTGCATAGTTTTATGCTTTACCTCATGTAGTAAGATTAGATAATGAAGTTAAATTTTTGTCTACTAGTTGCAAGCCCCTATTTGATAAGTTTAGGATTATGCATCAATGTCCTACCATTTATACGCCTTAACAAAATGGGCATGTAGAATAGAAGCATAGACATATTCTTGATACAACTAAATCACTTCAAATTCATGCCAACTTGCCTAAAAGTTTTTTAGGAGAATGTTTTTTTACTACAACATATCTTATCAACAAAATGCCTTTATCAATTCTTGGTTGGAAGACTTTGCATGAAGTGTTTTTTGGTGTTAAGCCCACTTATGATCATTTATGTATCACGCGTTGTCTTTATTTTGCTACATAACATCCAAAATCACTTGGTAAGTTTAATGTTAGAGGAGTTCCTTGTATTTTTCTTAGATATGCTAATAGATAAAAGGCTTATGGGTTGCATGATTTAGATGCCAAATGAGTTCTTGTTAACAGAGATGTGATGTTTTTTGAAGATATTTTTCCATTTTAGCTTCAATTATCTGATTAAACTACTAATTTCTCTTATTTTGATAGTGCTTGTCCATTTCCTCATGTTCCCCTTGCTTCTAATTGCTGTCTTGTTTCCGTTAGCATTCCTTCTATTCCATCTGCGAATACACAAGTTTTTGATGATACACAAGTTTCTTCTAATCAACTACATGATACTTATGGTTCTTTCCTTGATGTTGTTTACATACTAATGTTGATAGTTCATCAACTGTTCGTAGATTTACTAGAGTCTTTAAACCTTCTTATTGGCTAGCTAATTATGTGCATGATGTTCAAACTTGTCTTGTTTTTTTCTTATAACACTCTTACCCATCACCTTCTTTAATTTGCTCAATTAATGGCATTCATGTTACTTACTAAAGAATCTCATTGTTATTCTCAAGTAGCTAAGATAGAAGAATGGGTGATTGCTATAAATAAAGAACTTAAGGCTTTAGAACTTAACAATCATGGTAATTAATATATTTGTCACCTAATAAGAAACCTATAGCTTTTAAATGGGTTTATAAAGTGAAGTATAAGCCAAATTTTCATATTGATCGTTATAAGGCTAGGCCAGTTGCCAAAAGATACACCCGAGTTAAGGGTATTGATTTTCATGATACCTTTTCCCCCATGTAAGGATTGTTTGTATCTTGCTTGCTCTTACTATGGTTAAGCGATGGCCTTTTTTTGCAACTTCAACATAAACAATGCCTTTTTGCACGGGTTTCTTAAAAAAGAGGTCTATATGCTACCTCCTCAAGATTTTTCCAAAGCACAACTAAGACAAGTTTGTCGCCTTAAACGATTATTGTATGGTCTTAAACAAGTAGCGAGACAATGGAATGTTGAGATCAGCCACTTCCTTCTTAATCATGGTTTTATTCAATTAAAGAGTTATTACACTTTGTTTATTAAGCACCAAAGTGATGAGTGTACTACCTTATTATTGTATGTTGATGATTTACTTGTCACAAGGACTAATCTTGCAGCTATTTAGCAACTTGAAGATGATTGACATGTTGCTTTCACCATTAAAGATCTTGGTGAAGCACGCTTCTTCCTAATACTTGAACTTTGTCAAACATCTAATGGTATTTCACTTCATCAACGCAAATTTATACTTGATATATCGTCAGATGCGAGTCTAATATGATGCAAATCGGTTGAAGTTCCTTTGCCTAATGGTGTAAATCTTTTTTCTAATGATAATGCTTTGCTCAATGATCCTCTGCAATATAGACGCCATATGGGTTAACTACTCTATCTTTTGCTTATATGACTAGATTTGGTTTTTCCTACGCATCATTTAAGCTAATTTCTCTCCCAACCTCATGTAACCCATCTTAGTGTTGCCTTATATGTTTTAAGATACCTTAAGAATCTCTTATCATATGGGTTGTTCTATTCTTTTGCTGCGGATTTATCTCTTTCTTGTTATTATGATATGGACTGGGGCTCCTCTTTGGTTGGTTGCAAATCCTTAACTGGTTATTGTGTCTTACTAGGTGTTTCTCTAATTTCTTAGAAAACCAAAAAGCAACAAACCGTTTATACATCTACTACAGAGGCTAAGTACCATAGTATGAGTATAACTACTAAAGAATTACTTTGAATTTCCTCTATTTTATGTGATCTTTGTGTTCCTCTCTCTTTTCCTATCTTGATGTAGTTTGATAATAAGTCAGCTTTTAAAATTGCTCTCAATCCTTGTTTCCTTAGTCACACGAAGCAAACTGAAGTAGATATCCATTTTATTGGTGATCATATTATTATTGGTTTTTTGAAGCCTACTTTTATTCCTTCTTCTTTACAACTTGCTGGTTTTCTTACTATGTCAATTACTACTGCACAACTTTCTAAGTTTTGCTTCAAGTTAAGCCTTCGATCGACTCTACCTTATAGCGGGAATGTAAGACTATATAATATGCACATATACATTATTTATTTATCTAGTTGTATGCTAATTGTGTTGTATAGATTAGCTTGGAAGTTAAGAGTTCGTTATAGCTAGAAACTTATATATATATATATATATATATATATATATATATACACGAATTGCTTGTACAAGAAACTAACTAATTCATTTTTCACTATTAACATTACTCATACATATTCTCCCATGGATGCTCTCTGTTGATCACTATTCTTATGTTGCACTTCCACAAATTTCATTGGAAATTTAGAATTAGTTCATTATTTTAAACTGAATCAAAATGCCAGCAAATTTATAGAATCAAATCTTTCTAACCTAGATACTTTAGTCTTTTCCTAATTTCAAACTTCCACTTCCCATGATACAAATCATGTTCTCTCTCTCTCCTTCTTTTGTTTTCTTTCCCTTACCTTTATGTATTTTCAATCTCCCTTGGTAGTTCCCTCTCTCCTTCATCTAAATCTTGCTTACAACAACAAAGATTTGCAAGAAAAATTAAAGAAATTAATGGGAAACTCAATTTAGGGAAATTCTTCATAAAAATCTTAAGTCTTAGACTCCTCAGTTTGTTCTATTTTGCATCATCCATGGAAATACAAATTTTGTGTTTTGTAGTTTATGCAAGTAGATACATGAATTGAGCAGTATGTAATGTGTATGTTGAAGTAAATTTTTTGGTTCTTGATGTTTTCTTGAGTTTTATGTTGTTTTTATTGTAGCTTTCGATTCTATGTATGTTATATAGTTGTAAAGTAAAATACGTAATTGAAGGATGTTATCTGGTGTTCTTGTAAGGAAGTGAAGATACTTAGTTAGGATGTTTGGAGTAAAGTCAAATTTTGAAGGGAGTTGAGATTTGATGGAGTTTATGCCAAATGTGTAAAGGATTCAAGGGTGTTGTTCTATAAAAATTACAAAACAACTAGTATCATTTTGACAATACAATTGCCAGCAAGGGTTCTAATGGGAATAGGCCCCTTTGTACCATCTAGTTGGTACTATTTGCACCAACCTAATGGTGCTATTTTGTTCAAGAACGACTTGTTCCAATCAATTCTTTTTTCACAATTTTACTTAATTAATACTTTAATTATTTATTAGCATTTCTTTTGTTATTATATAAGCCTATCATCTATATATTGATATGATTTTAACGAATCATGTGAGTTTAATCAATAACAATATTAATGCTAAATCAAGTCTTCTCCTTGATGGTCATTAGGTGTCAGACAAAGTTGGGTTAAGCCTATTGTATAAAGTTGAGTTAGTTTGAATAATTTAATTAGTTGGTGTTTCTTGTATTAGATGTCGAGTTTCAAGAGTGAGTCAGTTGTTTACCTACTATGAACACTTTACTAAGTACATGTTTATTGTCTATGCTAGTTGTAAACATTAAAAATAGTAAATGAATGTAATTAATAAATATTCGACTAATAACTTGTTTGTTACTTATGCATGACTTAGTCTAAAGATTGGTAGTAGTAGAACCCTAAGGGCATCTCGATAATTTCTTTGTGATGGTATCACTAGTGGAGTTGCACATTGAAATGACGTAAGTAGATTTAAGATGTTTCATTAACTCATTGGTATTGGGGCTAATGGTGGCAAATATGCCAAATGTACCATATTATTACTAGAGCTAATGGTGACAATTCCCAAAGGTATGAGTGTGTATGTATGTGTGTGTTACAATTATTCGTATGTATGCATGGTCTTGTATACCCCATTGTATGATGTTGTTGGACTTAAACAAGATAATTAAATAGAATGATCGTTTACTTATTACATTAAGTGCATATGATTTGTATATACTTACAATACTCATGTATTAGGCTTAGGCTTACTTCTTGTAAGACCCCTTTATTTTTCAATTATAGGTATGCCATACAAGTTCATAACTTATGAGAAGACTAAATTAAGATGAGCAAGTTGCTGAGTAGGTGCTATTATAATGATCACATAGATGAGAGAAACGTATTGTATAAGTATGTGGCTATTGCTTTATATGTTAGAGAGAAACTCTTGTAACTTAGCTTTTTATTAAAGTATGGTATGTTGATGTTGTAATGGGGGGCAACATAGACTTCAGTGTTTTGTATAAGTGTATGGTTATTGCTTTATATATTGGAGAGAAACTCTTGTAGCTTAGCTTTTTGTTAAAGTATGGTATGTTGATGTTGTAATAAAGGGCAACATAAACTTTAGTGTTTTGTATAAGTGTATGGTTATTGCTTTATATGTTGGAAAGAAACTCTTATAGCTTAGCTTTTTGTTAAAGTATAGTATGTTGATGTTGTAATGGGGGGGGGGGGGGGCAACATAGACTTTAGTGTTTTGTTTTTTAATCTTATCAGTTGTTATTAGGTTTAGTTGACTTCTATTGATATCATGTGCTATACTCGAGTTTGTAGAGTGGATTGTATTACTTTACTCAAACTTATTACAAGTTGATTAGTATTATTATGAGTTTGGCATTTTATATAGAAATTAGTTTAAGAGCTTTAGCGTATCATATTAGTGATATCATATGGTGAGTTGTAATCCCTAGGTTGTTCAAAGGCATCACACAAATTAAATAAGGAAAATGTACAATTTAATTTTTCGATCATGCTAAACCAATCATTATTTAGCTTGCTGAGCTTTTCTTCAATCATAATCAATGGTTTAGTTCAAAGTTGAAACCTAAAATCTAACCCATCTCTTTGATGAAATTTAAGTTCTACATGAGATCTTTAGAAGCTCATTATTGGCACTCGTAGCAAAAGCTCTCGAGCTAAGAGGAATATTTCGCATCTATGTGGAAAGTCTATATTATTATTCATTGAACATTCAAAAAATTGTTGCAAGTTGTCAAACTATATTTAAAAGATGTATCAAATATGATTGGACACCTATATCAAAATATCCAAGGTAGGCAAGTATAATTATAGATCAACTATCTCCAAGCATATAAGTTGATTTTGAAGCAAATACATTAGAATAAATTGTTTTTATATATGGAATGTAACTTGAGAAGTTTATTTGGTAGAAGAAAAAACCTTGAACCTCATGATTAAGTTTTACCACTAAATTGGATTATTCTTGGTTTCCAGTAAAGAATAATAGATTTTATTTAGTTCTAATTAAGCTAATTGAGGAAGTATAAAACAAAAAAAAAAAAGAAAAAAAGAATTCTCAGGTGTAATATTAAATTAATCAGTTTAGTTAAAACTGGAAAAATTAACATTTGCTAACAAAATTGTTCAAAACTATATGAAGATGAAAATTGGTTTCCTTGGTTCTTCTTAAAATGTTTTGCTAAGGCAAGTAATCAATGAAAGTGTTGGCTTATTGCAGTGAGTTTATTGTTTTTTTGCTTTGTATATTAAAGGGACTTCACACATCCTATGAACCCATTAGATCACTAAGACTCAAGATACAATGAAATAAATCATGTAAAATAATTTTCATATGAATAAAGTTATCCTATGCTCAGAACATATTAAGAATCAATTACTTAGAGTACAATCGCATTCATCCTTTCTAGCTAGTTGTCTAATGCTAATTACAACATTGACTTTCCTCTAGACCCATCAATTTTGTAATCTCCCGTTCATAATTAAATTTCAATTATAAATTTAATTATCATTATAACTTCTAACTATCATGTATATGCTGAATGAAAATAACTAAAATTAATCAAATTGAAGTATATTAACTGTAAATTCAAACTTAAACTGTTTTAGTTAAACTGAATTCAATATCATATTAAACAAAAGCTATAACTAGACACATAATGAATTAACAAAAATCATCACACATAATTGAACCTAATACATAAATCATAAATAATTAACTATTGATGGGCCAAAGAAAAAATCCATCAAGCTCTTTAACATCCTAAGCAAAAGTTCTAAACCATCATAAAAGTAAGAACAACATGCAAAAAACGAAAAGGAATCCATAGAAGAAAAAAGAAAGATAAATCAATGAAAATAAAACTTATTATTGATATATAAATCTTGATAAAGTAAACAACCACAACAAAAGATGTGACTTAGGGTCTAGCATGACCTTGTCAGAATTTTTAGAGATTTAAGAACTATAAGTAGAAGCTAAAACATCAAGGAAACCAAATATGGAAGTAGAAGAATGCAAGTAGGGAGTCATGGAATGGAATAGCATGGTCTAAAAACAAGTTCTTTAAGCTATGCTTACCAGCTTGAGTTTGAACATGGGTACTTTAAGCCATGCTTACATGTTAAATTGTGGAAACACGGTTGTATACTCCTTAACGTGTGTCAACCCCTCTTTTTATTTTAGTTGTTATTTCATTTAGTAGTTGTTTTCTTTTTATATTTCCGGGATGGGGTTTGTGCATATATACCTTATTTCATTATAACACAACAAAAGTTTAAAGTTTTGACTTATTATATTCAAGAGACACTTTGTGAGTTTATTGAAGAGATTTATTCTCTTTGATATTATCTTAGCAATTTATAGTAGAGTATATTGTGGCAACACTCGTTATGATTGTCAATTCCTATGCGCCATATTAGTAATTGATTACATCTATAAGATTGTGAGTAATATCAATCCTTATTTCCACATTGATCCCTACAAATTAGGCAAATTGCAATTGTTTGTATAAGGCTTTCCATTGAAGATTACCCTAATTTGCAAGACTTAACATATTGTCAATTTAAGAATTAGTAAGACAATTTATCCTATAACCTATGGTCGTATCATGTTTTGGTATTAGAGTTTGTAGTTCATACGCTTCAAATCTAATAAGTTGCAATTCCTTTTTTTCCCCCTTAAAACCTTAATATTTTGGTGTTAGAGATTTAAGGTTTTGCAAAGTTTGGTGTATTAAGATTTCTGTTGATCTATAATGTTTGGTGAGCATATCAGTAATAGTGATGGAAAGGAATCCAGGAATCATAGTTGTAGTTTTGGAAAGATGAAGGTTAGTGCAAGAAAATAAGATGCCCTAGAAGAGCAAATGTGGATATTAAATGAGTCGATTGAGTATTTGCAAAGAAGAGCAAACAAAAGAGGTTAAGGTTATAAATTTTGAGTGAAGCCTAAAAACGAACCCCTAATTGGCCATGAATTTCCAATGATGAGGCTCAAAGCATTGTGAGAAAATTAGATAAAGTGGCAAGGGCAAACGAAGAGAGGAAATCAAGGTAGAAAGATTGTAAATCTCCTACCAAGTTGCAATATTATTATGAAAAAGAACTTAAAAAGACTGCTGTAGAAGAGGTTGTAGAGGGAAAGGAGAAAGTAAGGAAGTTGAAGCCAATTGTTGTGCTTAAGAAGAAATTTACGGGGGAATCATGTAAAGTTCAAGAATTAGAGCTTAAAGTTAAGGATAAAGGTAAAGATATTAATATTTTCGGGAAGGTTTGTGAAGTCACTATCATGAAAAATAAGATTTTTAATGAAAATAGGGTTAAAGAAAGGAAAAATGATTTTATATAGAAGGTTTATACATTCGTTGCATATTTTATGAATCAAGTGGATCTCAGACAAAAAGTTAACCTATCTCATACCAAATGTATGATGAATAGGAAGGTCTATTATTTGGTAGTCAATGGAGGAGGAGAATTACAATGGAGGAGGATAAGTTCAACTAAGGGATCAATATTTCAAAAAGTTTAAATAAGATATCAATATTTTAAAAAGTTCAAATAAGAAATAAATGTTTCACAAAGCATTTCAATAAAAGATTTATAATAGTCAATCTATAAAATTATTTGAACTATTTTATGAAACATTAATCTTATTTGAACATTTCAAAACATTGATCCCTTATTTAAACTGCTTTATGAAACATTTCTTACTTATTTGAATTTTTTGAAACATGAATCCTCTACTTAAACCTATTCCTGAATGTTAATCCCCTACTTGAACCTATTCCCCAACGTTAATCCCTTACTTGAACCTATTCCCCAACATTAATCCCCTCTGTTATAATTCTCTCATCGATAGAGGTAGTTGTGTCAATTTAGTGTCCAATACTTTCATGCACCGAATGGGATTACGATTGGCAACTCATCCTAAGCCATATGACCTACATTAGTTTGGAAGTAAAGAGGTAATATGCATTACCAAGCAGGTCAAGGTATCCTATGTAATTGGCAAGTATGTAGATGTAGTGATTTTTGTCTTATACCCACAAAAGTGACTCATATCCTATTGAGTAGGCCTTAACAGTTAGATTGGATGTCATATATGAAGAACACTAGGCTAAACTTAAGAGGGGGGGTGAATTGAGTTTAAGGACAAATTGAAATTCTTTTCCAATAGAAACAACTAAATGCAATAATAAGAGTAATCAAAGCAACAATAGAACAATAATAAGTGTGAAAATTAAAAGAAAGGGATAAAGAAGATCAAGCCTGAATATAACGTAGAATTCGGACTACCCCCTAGTCTTCACGAACACACAATGCCTCTAACCGAAGGCTTCACACCACTTTATCGATTTCTCAATCCAAAGTCCAAGAGTTATACAAACACAAACTTGATTACACAAGTTTTACACTCACAACGCTCAACACAAATCACAATCTCAACTCTCAAGACAATACTCAATCTCAACTCACAATGCAAAAACTCAATCTCAAAAATTATTGGTGTAGTGCTTTGAACTCTCAATACTTGCAACTAATAGCTCACAAGCACTACACTTCAAATCTCTCTAACTATTCACAATTTATTGTACAAGAGACAATGAGAATTATAGATAACAAAAATACAAGAAAATGTTGAAATATTGCAGCAAAAGATCAGTTTTGTATTGTCCTTGTTCGGGTTGTTGAGCATTTATATTATCTCATTCAATTCTTCCTGTTACAATACATTAAATGCTTTAACGACTAGTTGTATCAGACTTACCGGCATGCCAGTACCTTGAACTACCGGTAAGCCAGTTCTTCCAGGTCAGTGAGCTTTTCTTTGTATTTTCTAGGACTTTATATCGTCAGCTTGATTCTTCCTTGAGCCGTCAACCCGGTAAGCCAAATATCACCTGAAAATTCTTTTAACATACAATAAACGAATACTCTTTGCAATATAACTTCAAGATCATTTGATCACTACTTCAAAAGATTAAATTTCTTGTAGAGATAATTGATATATTTAATCATTAAGTAAGCTCATTGAACTTATTCAATTATCTCAAAATAATCAAATAATACTTAGTTTAATCATCCACTTGTTTTTGTTCTCTTAAAAAACAATATGTTTAAATATATACTTTTTGTTTTGTTCTCATCGAAATTAAATAATGAACCTTAGGTTCAACAATATATAATGGGAAGGCCATTACATACACTTCATTAAGGAGGGTAAATTAATTATTTTACTACCCATGACAAGGGAAGAGATCCAACAAAGTAAGAAAGTTCCAAAAAATAATGAGAAGATAGACATTTACTTTATCTACCTATTATACTTAGAATAATATCCATTGTACAAATGCCATGAGACAAAAAAAGCATCACAAATTGTTTGTAAAGTAAGTACATAATAAAAATTCTAATAAGTCTTTTGGAGGTGACAAGATGAAATGATGTAGTATACAAGGAAATGGAAAGGTTCTTATATGGATTCCAATGTAAAGAAAAAGCAAGATTCAAGGATGAATTTTCGCTACCACCACGGTATGATGTGATTAAGGATCCAACTTGACCTTATTTGAATTTTAAGAGCTCCAAGAATTATGAGTAGAAGCCAAAACATCAAGGAAACCAATGATGGTAGTGGAAGAATGTAAGCAGGGAGTTACGGAATGGAATAGCAAGGCCTTAGCATAGGTTTTACAAGCCATGCCATAAGCCATACTTACCAGCTTAGGGCATTACACATCATGCTTATATGTCAAATTGCAAGTTGTGTTTCCTAGCACGACCTTGCACCCCTTGACATATCAACCCTTATTTCATTTTAATTTCCTTTTACATTTCTAGGTTACAGTTTGTGTATATATACCTGATTTTATTGTAATACAATAGAAGTTTAAATTTTTTACTTATTGTATTTGACAAACTAATTATGAGTTTATTTAAGAGATTCATTCTCTTTGATATTGTCTTATCAATAAATGGTGGAATAGATTGTGGCAACATTCCTTATGATTATCAATTCCTATGCATCATATCAATGATTACTAATCTTCTCCATAGGATTGTTAGTTATATCAATCCTTATTTCTACATTAATTTGTGCAAATTGCAATAATTTGGGTAGGGCATTCCATTGAAGAGTACCCCAATTTATGAGACACGAGATATTACCAGATAAGGATTAATAGTACAATTTATCCTATAACCCATGGTGATATCTACAAACTTCTTCAAGTTTTAAAGGCCTGAACACCTTTAAATACCCTATTTATATGCTAAGAAATAGAGAATAATGTAAAGTTTGAATAAAACTTGAAAAAGAAGTATTAATATCATGCAAGCAACACGAACTTTAGTTTACTTAACTCTCGTAGAGTGCTCTTTTTACATAATTCTGCTTTAACTTTGGTAAGACAATGTGCAAGTAGATATTAAACTTCAATCCATTAAATTTTCTTATAATATTTATGTTTTCCTTGTGCCTGTCTTCTTTACCATTAAGGGTTAATTGAACATACTGTACTTACTAAGAGTTGCATAAGAAGTTTATTGAGATTTAAGCAATTACCTCTCAATAAGGGGATGGAGATAGAAGCATACACAACACAAAAACACAAGCAAAGTCCTTAACCAATTTAGTTAGATGCAATACACAAACAAAATTCATTTGCATAGCGTTATCCAATCTATCATGAGAGTAGAGAAATTACGTCCGCTTTACCCGAGGTTTGAGAAGTTTCCAACATAGTACAATGATTGATGGCTAAATCCAGGATTGTATAATAGAGACAATACTCTTCCTAAATACCTTTGAACCTATGCCCCTAATCTTATCACAACCACCATTCCTATCACTTAATTTAACTAAGAGTTAAGAAGAGACCATTTCAACCATTTTTTTTTTCAAAGGGTTTGTATTTGGTAGGATAATTCTAATCGTACCCTAATAGGTTGTAATGCATGTTAAGTTAAGATTTAGGCCAAGTTTAGGCTAGTTTAGCTTTAAGGTGATCAATCAATTCTAGATAGTCTAGCAACAAGCAATGTTTAGAAAAGTAATCACAATATAGAGCTTTAGCACTTGCAACAACATAAGACTATTTAAAGACATACACTAAATGTACACAATCAACTTCTTATGACCACAAACAAGTACACACTTTAACCTCTAAGTAATCTAAAATAGTACTTTGAAATACTGTAAAGCATTATTTAGATTTCCATTGCTTGAGCAAGTTGTAGTTTTCAGGCTTTATTTTCATTATAGGTTCCTATATTATATTATAACTCATAACTTTAGTTTTCATACAAATTAAGGAAACAATAATAACCAATTATTATTGTTTGGATTAAGTTTAATGTTTCCATGCTAGTAAGAGACTTGTACTTGAGTATTTAACAATCAGGGTCATTCTCTTAAATATGTCCTTATTTCGAGTACGTTCTGACTTATCCTCTAGGTTGGTTTAGGTCTAGAGTCCCTAACTAAGGACCCCTAGACATACTACCTGAGTTTAAGCTTAAAGTTATTAATCAAAAATCCTTTAAATTACCTCTGAGTTTGTTTAAATATGGAATTCTCGTCCAAAAACCTGACTCATCCTCTGAATGGATTCTATTTTAAAGTTCTTACCTTCTAACTTATATTATAGGCTAGTACAAGTTTTGAGCTGTTGTTTAGAGAACTCTCTAAACTACCATATGAGCTTTATTACCCCCCATATAAACTTGCTCTTCATATTTTAACTTATATTTCATCATTCCTTCATCAAAACATGTTAGTACATAACCCAAAAACTTATTCATGAACCAATCCATATAATTAAGTTCCAATTTTATTTACCCATCGCCATTTAGCCCAACTACATCAATTTAGCTAGTTTGTATAACATCTACTATTCTTCCTCAACATATCTAGCATCCTCTAGTACCATTCAAATCCCTAATCATTCATAACTTCATAAGAACTTATCCAATAGTTGAATTTAATAAAGTTGACATATATGCATAGTTGAAATATGTTGAAAATGTAACGGTTTTGGCCTTGGAAACTTAGTTGTTTATAAAATCCATTACTTTTATCCACAAAATATCATTTAATTCCATTGTACAAGCATCAAAATACTTCACAATTTCTTTAAGATAAGAATCCCTAGCAATTTTTTGAGAAATCAATCATTTTTTAAAATTCAGTTTAATATTTTTTTTTTCAAAATCCATAAATTAGTAAAAATTTGATTAATTGATATTGAAAAAAATTTTACATAACAATAAGTTAGATATAAAACTATATAAAAACAATGAGGCAAAAATAACATCATTTAAGCTTTTGAAATAAATTTAGATTTAATCTAAATAAAGCACCTTATTAAGTTCAATATATAAAACTATTAAATTTTATCAAAATAATATTTTTCCATCAATCTACATATAAAATAACCTATGAATGAATTTTACAAGAATTTTCTTGTATGATTTAATATTTTTAAGAAATTATTGAAAATCGAAGTAAAATTGGACACTCATTAGCTTAAGCATTTTCAATGATCGTCTGACCAAGAGGAGTTGCCAATGGCCACTTTGGAATGTTGCTCCAATGAGGGATTGCAATGGTTGTATATCAAGTCTTAAGTTGACTTAGTAAATTAATCTTTAGCTCTAATTTTTTTATATTTTTACAAAATTTCCTATAGTCCTTTTAAGCAATCCATAATTTTTTTTTTCTCAACTGTCCAAAGCTATTAAGTAAGCAATAGTAGGTTACTTATATAAGCAGTAAGTTTAAGTGAAACTTTTGTTTACAATCAAAGTGTCTATAATATGTTACTACATCTTTTGGCAATATAGGTTAGTTGTAGGGCTATGCAAAAAAGCCGCAGATTACAGATTAAACCGTAAATCGAACCAAACTAAATCAAAAAATCGGTTTTTACACAAATCATTTAATTCGTGATTCAATTTGATTATATATAAACGGTTCGTAATTAGGTTCATGGAAGCAAACCTAATCGAATCAAAACGTTTGTTTGAACAAAAAAATTCATACAATTCTTTTATACTTATTTTTAATTTTTTCTCCATCAATCTTCATAGATTTTACCAAAATTTTCATATGATCTTCTTCTTTATCTTATTTCTAGGTCAGTTATTATGATTAATTCGAATGAGTTCCATCTAAAATTTTATGTTTACAAATTTTCCTTTTCTATATTGTTATGTTCTTATATATTTTTAAATCAAAGGTTTGATTGTGGTGCTTTTTATGTATGTCTCATATCTTTTCCATCATTTGGTACGTCTTTTCTATTTTCTCCATATCATTTTTTATTGGGAAGATCTACTTCTCCCTCTTCATTGTTATTCGTTAGAAATAGAGTCTCTTATCTCCCTCCAATCAAGTTGGGTTTGTTGAAATATTATGTAACTTTTCACTAAATATCATTATATATGATAAATATATGAGAAATTAAATAAATATATATATATGAATGTTTAATGGAAAGGAAAATATATTCTTAGAAATAAAAATGTTTGGCAAAAATTTAACATAAACGGTTCGGATCAATTTTAATTAAATTTAAAAAATTTATAAATCAAACCATATAGTTATATTCATTTTAATTAAAAAAAATCAAACCATTATATTACATTCAGTTCAGTAAGAAAGGATAAACTGTATCAAACCAAACTATCTCTACTCCTAGTTAGTTGTCCTTTTGTCCTCAATTCTAAGCCTCATCCCCATCCATGGAATTTTCCTAGTTTCTATGCTTATACCATAAAATTATTTTGCATTTAACCACCATTTGGTTATTACTTGTTAAGTACCTAGCTTACTGCACTCTAATATATATATTTAAGGTCTATTTTAATTTACATATAGATGTTTCTGCGTTAAAAAGTTTTCTTGTTAATTATCAAAGTTAGAATCATGAGAGATCGTTATTAATATAGCTAACTTATTAACTATGTTAATATTTTATTATTTTTTTTTAAATCCAGCTTCTAAATTACGTCGCTCAATTTCTATGGCCCCATTACAATATCTGATTTACTCATTTATTAATATTTAATAAGTTAGAAGATATATGTATATATATAAGCAGAGTAAACCGAAAAGGTGTTCCTTAATCTATCGTACCATGTCAAGGACCTCCAACTCAAACAAAAGTACTATTACTATTAGTTTTTGTATAATACTTGCATTATGAGTGTAATAAATAGTATGAATAAATATTAAGGAACTCTTTTAAGATTTTTAGAGATAAAATAAAATATTTTGAGAGTTTCTTAAAATATTAACACGGTACTTTTAAAAACTTATAATTAGAGTTATACAAGTAAGGTGGAATAAGTGAACTAGCTCATTTAATTAGCACTAGCAATTTGTGTTATTTCCTATGTCGTATCATATCTAAATAGATTCGTATCCGAAAAACCTAAACTCATAAAATGACTCATTTATTAATCATGTAGATCTAATATATCTCGTGTTTACATTAAATCTGTTTATATTAGAGTTAATAATTTGTGCAACCATATCATATCCTATTTATCTTAAGTTTAATACTGTTTATTAATTAAAATGTTATAATTAAATCTATAAAATATTTATAGATATAAAAAGGAATGAACGATAATAATATTTAAATTTTATAAGGGCAAATGATACGATATCTTCATTATCAATAAAAAAAACTACAACCTTAATAAAAGTTTTTAGTAAAAACAAAATCTTATCAAATATAGAAAATATAGCAATTTAAGTTAGATAACACTACTAAATTAAGTGAAACTATAGATTAAATTGATATTAATATTGACACTAGTGTTCATTTTCAAATTTATTATATTATTTGTCAAATTTTTAAGCTATACATTCAAATGATTTACACATAAGTTTGTTATTTTTTATTTAAACCATGATGTAGAAAGAAGCATTTATAACAATACTAAATTTAAGTTATATAATATTATTGAATAAAATAAACTATGACTTAATTCGATAATAATATTAATACCAATATTAATTTCGAAATTTATTACATTATCTATTGAATTTTTAAAGAAAACAGTTAAAAAATCTATATATGAGTTCATAATTTTATATACATTTAAACTATAATACCGTAAAAAGAGTATATAACTAAAAATATCTCGTACTTTTAGTTGAGACCTCTAATTTTAAAAGAAATTATTTATGCAAGAAAATACAAATATGAAAGAAAATATAGTATGTTTAGTTTCTCGTGTCCGAATTTAGAAACTTAACTCAAATTAAGAAATAATTTTTTATCGTGTTTAAATGAATCTAACCCATTTATATCTTATGTCAAATTTTTTTATATACAAATCCGTTTAAATCGTATTGTGTCATGTCTAAATGCTAAATTACCATTCCTACATTTAACTAATAAAAATATGGGGTTGAGCTTGGAATTTTTTACCCATTTAAAATGCAGACTCTTTTGCCAACCCCACTTAACTTGGGGGGTGAAAGTGGGTCATCCCTCTGCAAGTTTGGCTCGCTAACCAGCAAAAAATTTAAACTCCTAACTCGTTCTCCTACTTATTCAGTCTAAACATGAGGACCTGACTCCTCGTCAATTTAATATGGTTAGCCAGTAATTAAAATATGAAGGTGAGGGCGGGAAGCCACAGTGAAGAAGCATCGAAAAGTACCTCGACCGGGAATTGCTCGCCCTTTCTAACTTAGCGTCATTCTTTAGGGAATGGTATATAAATTCTAGTTGGACCCTCAAACTGACTGGTAGGCCCATTGCAAGTTCTCCGTTTTTTTTTTTTTTTTTTTAACCTTCTTCCCCACTCCAACATACTTATCGCAGGCATGCTTATATGTATTAAAAATGGTAGCATTGGCAGACGATGGGTCGTCTAACTATAGATTCATGCCTTCTTTCGCCAACCTGTTAAAATTAACAGGTACACTTCATGAATAAATGAAGACTGAACCGCAGCATTAGAAAAGTGTTACGAGCAAAAGTTTGCAACAGACATTTCATTGTTAGTAGGTCGAAAATCTCAACTCAAAACAACTAAATGCACATAGTTGTGTTAGCCACTTTCAGAATAGTAATTTCCAGACACATATTATTTTTTTTATTTTGGGTAAGATCTAGAGACATATTTTTACCAAGCAGTGATAGTTAGGAATTGAAGCACATAATAATTGCCACATATATGCATGCAAGCTTTTCAATCAAAGGAAAAACGATCTAAAGCATCTATTTGCGGTGGCAAATGTAAGCCTCCTCCCCCCTTTACCTCACTAAGAATCGAATCATATATTGGCCTCAACTAAACGCCCGCATTTTTCCAGTGACCTATCTCCTCTGGAGTAACTTTAAACTCTTCTATAAGTAGTGTGACTCTTATCAGTTTTTACAACTAAGTATGCATGCATGTGACAAGGGAGTGTGGAATATCACTTCCTCTTTGCTAAACAGTAGGTAGATATCAAGTAGATTAGAAGATTGGTTCACTTAACCTATCAACCTATAACGAGATGGATTGAACCGAAAATTTTTATCCATATATCAAGTTAACTATAGTTAGTTGGTTTGTTTAACCCGACGAGCTAATGCAAAATAAGACTGATTAGTCCGTTCAGTCTGCTTGTACAACTTTATTTATGAATAAAAATATTCTTAGGTATTATTTGGTTGTCATATTTTTAATCATACAAAATTGGATAAATTCTTTAGTCGTTTGTCTACTTTATCCATTAACCAAAACTATTGGATATGAAGGCTTTAATATATTAGATTAAAACTAAAAAATTTGCACTATATATTTGATAGTGTAAAAATTCATTCCACAGTACAATATCATTATATTTTTTAAATTTTAAAAATAATCATACACCAAGTTTTAATGTCACAGTATTAAACTTTCCTGTAACTCATAATTTAAATAATTAATTTTTTTAATATTTTCGATTACAGAAATCCAAATCTAATACCTTATATGCACATATATTGGTAGAAAAAAAAAATTATACCCATTCTCCGATACTATAGTATTTAATTCTCCTTATACTCTCTAATTGCTAACTGAACACTATCTTAGAGTAATAATTGCACTAATGCAAAATTTAATTATGAAAACTTGAAGATGGGTGCCCAATTTAAATTTAGGGTTTTGTGGTCAAATTGAAATATGTAGATAGATAGTGGGTTGGATGACGATGGACTGGTGTTCCTTGCAATTTTAAGATAATTTTGGTTAAATTGCACATTGAAATTGATGGTCGGTTAGTTATGCAGCAGAATTTGTGAGAGGTCGACGATATTATATGTATGAATTTTATATATAATGTTGATAAACGAGTTTCACATAAATATTTAAATCCCATAATACCGGTATCTTAAATTTTGGATATTCCTCTAAAAATTTATGTGATTGGCAAGAATTATCCCAAAAATTTAAATTTAAGAGTACTGTTAAAGATTATGATCCCATTAACATATAAAATAATTATGTTGATAACGTAGCTAAAAATATGGGTAAACGCAGGAAAGTGTTTTCAAAAAAGAAAAAAAAAAAAAAAACATAGCACGCTCAGTCACAACTCTTCTTTTTAAACAAAATTAACTCTTTCATAATGAAATAAACAATCTTTGAACTCTGAATCTTTTATATTAACTTATAACCATCTTCACCAATTTTACATAGATTTGATAAAATGTCTATTCTTTCATTTTTCCAACATTTAGCTAGCCGATATATATTTTAAATAACCCAAACTATCGAAATGTTAGTGTAAGAAGGCAAATAAGATGGAAATTAAATTATTTTCAAATGTCATGTTTAAAAAATATATATAATAATTTCATAAGGATCTAGGATAATAACACAACACAACTTAAACTTCTTCTTTTTTTCCATGGAAAATTTTAATAGTTGCAGTGTGACATTTGTTAAAATACTAAATTATAAAAAAAAAAAAGCACCTATCTATCGATACATTTTCTTTTACAAGAAAAATATGTTTCAATGCGGAAAAGTATGAAAATTTACCCTTTTAAACTCATATAGAGATACCCACTTATTGAATCCTTTTATATCTCATATGAGATTATAAAAAAAAAAAATTATCAAGGGTTTCGAAAACTTTTGGTATAAGATTTTGCTTGACTTGGTCAGATCTGTCTGAAAATTTGCAAAATGACCACCATGCCAAGTGGTAAGTACCCTACTCTCTTGATGCCAAATGGAAAACACCCATTCACTTTCGATTCCTAAGTCTCATGCCACCCATTTATTTCTTTCCTTAACGAACACCATGTAAATTCACTACAAAAACACAAGACCAACGAAACTTACGATTCAATAATCCTGCATTGCTAAAGCAAGAGGAGCAAAGAAACAAGGAAAATATTAGACCCAAGAAACAAAGCATAGCAAAATGGAAGGGGCAGATCCAGCAAGGAACGTGCTTCACCAAAGAAGCAAATTATCGATTTGTCCAATGAGATTGGCCATTGGTGGTGTTGCAGTGGCAGCAGTTATCGGTTATTTTACCTTATACACTAAGAAGAAGCCGGAGGCTTCCGCTGTCGACGTGGCTAAAGTGGCTGTTGGAATTGCTAGTCCTGAAAACACGCATCCCCCGAAGTAGAATATTTACATTAATCAACATCCTAAATTTCAATGCGTACTATTTATCATTATTTTACTTAGCTACCTAGATATCAACTTTGTCATGTAAGTTTGTCTTTCATTTTTCTTTTTCGTTTGCTTGATTTATATGTTACCTAGAGTTTAATATCAAATAAGATTTGCATACATACAACGAAACTTCCTTTTGTTCTCTATTGATTATTGCATGGTCTTTTTTTTTTTTCTTTTTGAAATTCTCACTAGACATCTGAAACAAAGAGATTTAATGTGACATTTCCTATGCTAGAAATTTTACAGATGAAGGACAGCTTACTTGATGGAGAATCAAAGATGTGAATTAAAACAAAAGTTCCAGCATAAAAGAGAGGATAAGAGGACAAATCCATATATCATTCCAAATGGTCTATATAAGGTGTGTGTGTGTATATATATATTTATATATATAAAATATGTGTCGGAATGTACTCTTAAGCCGCCTATAAAGGTTTGAGGGAGAAGAAGAGAGTTTTCAATTGGGTATTGCTCTTAGTCAGAAAGTTCAATTCATTGATGTTTTCAAGTAGCTTGAAGGACTTCCTTATATCCCGAACAAACATCATTCAATATATGGTAGAATTATTTCCATGATCTAGCTAAGTAATTATTTTATGGCTTATTATTTGAACATGTTTTTAATTTAATCATTCGCCAAAGATTTTTCTGTTGGGAGATTGACTCGTATAATTGATAAATTGTATTTGTAGCTACACTTTAATATATTTTAGTGTTGTCAAACCTTGGCTGACCCTCCTGATCTAACCCGATTCAACTTAACCTCTCCATAAAACTAATTTGAATCACCCATTTGATCATCGTCAACAATGATTCCGTTTAACTAGTCAACCTAGGCGGTCCAACCTAATTCTTATAAGAACTCATCGAATTTATCCGAGTTGAAATATTTTATTTTTCTTATATTCTCTGGAAAATACATTAGTTTGCTAAAAAAATAAATGTAAATTAAAGAAAAACAAAAAAATAAACTATAAAAACTCTCAAATTTCAATTTTTAAGAATCCAGATAATTTTTATTATTTTATACATAAATATAAATTATATTATAATATTTTTATTTATCTTGATTCGATCCCGGTTGATGCACTTCATCCTTAACCCCTCCTCCTTCCAATCCAGGTTTTAGAACATTGATATATTTAGATGTTTGTATTATTCTTAGCCCGATTTCGATATTGTAACTTTGCATTAAAGTCTAGTATACAATTATAGGAACGCCCAGACGATCGGAAGAGGAATTTAGGATTAGTTAAGATTTGAATTTAGTTAATCTAATATAAGCTAAAGATATTAGTAAATACATCGACTTTGATCAAAGCATAATGCAATTGCCTTATTAATTTTTAGCTAAAGGGATTAAGGTGGAAATAATTTAGAGGGACTAAGCCATTACAATTTGAAAGAGACGTAGCTATGTTTGTCAATATATATTATGGCTAGGACAAAAGTCCTTATCAAAGTTAAATGCATAAAAGCCTTTGGAAATTATGGAATTTGATATTTTTGGTGTTTCTGGTCTTATGATTTTTACGGGCATGTAGGGTTTATGAATTTGAACCCAAAAAAAAAAAAAAAAAAAATTAAAAGGATGCAAACAAATTAATTTTGGATATTATGCACCAATTGTTTAGTAATACTTGTTATTGCATATGATTATGACTAAATAAGGGTTTCCAATTTATTTAATCGATGTCAATTGAAAGGGTTATTCACCAGAATTTAAAGGAACTCAGGAGAAAAGGTTTTGAGAGAGAGTATCATGATTGACTGTATTCCATAATCAAGTAAATGAACAACGTACGATGGTTTCCACATCGTATATTCATTCCAAAAAGGAAAGTGCGACTTTATCCTACTACCCACGAGTGTCCGAGGAGATTAGGCAAAGATCATTTGGCCATGGTTAAGAAAGAAAAGGGAAAGAAGGGCTTATTCTCTATTCACTCTTTATAATACTTTGAGAAATTGCACGTAACAGATTCAAAACCTAATCATGAAAGCTATCAAAAAGGTCAAGATTACGTGAATTGCAGTTCCGGAACTGCCATAATAGTTGGTCCCGGACCAACCGGCAGCTGAAAGTCAATAGCAATAGGAAGCTTGTTGACCCTCATCCAATTGGGAGAGGATGTACCATTCAAACGCTGGTTGGAAACTAAGGGCCATCAAACCGTACGCCCTTCTTCCATTCCAACCAGGCGCCCCTGATGCGAGCCACCATCCGGACAAAAATGTAAGGCCCCGTCTGGTCTGGCTGGTATATTCATGATTACCGAAACATAACGTTTCGCTTGTTTTCATTTGCTAAACCTTTTTTTTTTTCCAATTATAGATTTACCCTTGAATGAATTGCAAGGGTTCTTAAGGAGATTTACTAGCCGCTTACCATCATCTCTTCATGTTTAGTAGTAGGTACTCTTTCTATCTGAGTGTTTTCTAATCTTACTCGATGTCAATCCTCTTTTAACTCTTAAAGTTTATATCAATCAACATTGATTGTAGTAAACCCTCTTCTAGGAATCACTTCATGACATCTATTCCTATTAAAAAACATGTTTAATTTCATAGATGTGAATTATATTAAAAACTATTTTACGTACAATCCAAATTTGTACTCGGTATCAATGCGTAATATCTAATGTTGTTTATATTCGTATCTTCCTATTTCAATAAAAACAAACTTAAAACCCAAAATTACATAGACTTTGATTACTCCATTAGTAGCACCACTCTTTAGGCAAGAAAAACTTGTTTTGTGATCCGTGCAATATTGACGTTATAATAAATAATAATAACAATCTTCTAGGATGAGCTTAAACTATTTTAAGCTAAATTGGTCACACTACCTTTTTGAACTGACCTTTTAAGTCAAGCTAACCTTAATTAGCTTAATTGAGTTATAAATTACTTAATTTAACTTAACTAAATGAATATGACTTAAAAAATAGCAATAATAATGATAATTCTAATTAAGTGACTTAATATCATAATTCTTAATCAACTAATTAAATTAATTATTTGACTACTCTAGTAGATCAAACTTAGTCCTTGGCTAATTGAGCCCATTTACCCTTTATGAAACCTTAGCTAAGTGAATGACTATTATACCTAAGTACTAAACTACAGCCTAATAATCATAATCTAAATTTCAGTTTTAGATTTAAAAAATGATTATATACTAATAATCAGTAATTAACCGGATATTAATTAGCATAATAAGCCAATTTAGCTTTCAAACTAAAGTGGGCTTGCTTGCCATAAGGATGGCACTTGAATTGAACTTATTAATAGGCACTAAGACGGACTTAATTAATGGATTCAAATGTAAAAAACATAATATAAGATTAAATGACTAATTTCTATTAACTAAATGACTTATATTTCTTATTGGCATGTTAGTTGATTTATGAGTCTAAAAAGTAGGTTTATCCTTACATTCAAGTTTTAGACATTACTCTTACTTATGCTTCTAGATCACAACATTTAAATACATAGTAATCTTGTATGATGCATGTGCTTGTTAGGATAGAATTTCAAATCAAATTAATACATAGACTTGGCTAATTTATTGAATGTTGCTTTGTGTCTAGTCGCCTTGAGTTGTAAGTAATACCCTTTGACTGAGGCTACATCAAAAAACATGGTTGCTAAGATGATACTTTACTTAAGTGCTTAACTACTAATGGTGGCCCAATGAGTAATCAAGAGGAGAGAACTACAATTAGACAATAATTATCAATAGCAAACAGAAGCCATGATGAGTGTTGTAAAATGGAAAGGGATGCACATGCAATACGATATGGGTGGACTACAATTGACAATGTCTAAATCAAGGCAATGAATTTGTGCAAGATTACATTTTATTTTTCTTTTTTAGGAATAGACACTGGAAGTATTTGTTTATGGACTTTCAAATCGTGCTTCAAAAAATTTTATTTGTTGCTAGTTTCAAACTTGAATGCAATGGCATCAAGTGAGGTATGTGGTTCTTGTTTTACTAATCTTGTTGTAGCTCACTCCTTTTAATTCTTTTAATATATTAATCATTGTTGTTATTTTTATTGGCAACATCATGCCAAGTGTCATAAGATGAGTAGTTCACACCACCTAAAGTACAAGTGCGGTGCTTAAGTATCCTTCACCACTACATATTTACTCGTATTTTAGATGGCAAGCCAGCCAACTAGTCTTTTTCTTGCTATCTAACCCAAGATTGTTAAAGCCTATCCTTCTCAAGTAGTATCTTCTAACATTATCGTATACCCTCATATGTTTAGGAGGCTCAACTTTACAACCAATTACAATTTGCCATGGCCATCATCAAGAGAATGGTATCAACTCTGAATAAGTTGGTCATGAGAGGCCAAACTTGCCTTTAAAGATTACCCAATTACATGAACAAATCACATGCTGATTCGCCACATGATATACCTAAGTTAAACACCTCTCGTTACCTTCAAACACTCAAACCTCTCTCACCTAAATTCTTGACGCCCTCATCATGCAGCCAAGTTGGTGCTACTACTCACACCAAAAGATTGCATCCTCTCTCCACCCATCATCAAACTCTACCTAAGATGATCTCTGCCAAAACATCAAGTCTCCACAAGCTTCCTCTCAACCTCACCCATCTCTTTGTCCTCCGAGATTGTCTATTGTTGAGTTGTACAATGGTAGGGTGGCATATTATTCAAGTACATTCATAAAGGATTTAGGTAGATCTTGATAAAAGCTAACTCACAATGTAGTTTTCTCCCTTCGATGGCCGATCCTCCAAGCTTAAATTACATGAGCTATGGCTCATGACAAAGTTACCCCTCTTGCAATAATATCCTTCTCTAATGGCCACTCCTTTGAGCTTAACCTATATAAGCCTTTTTCTTATCAACAAAAACTACTCTTTTCATTTAGCACATTAGGTAATGTTTAAGCAAGTCAATGAAGTTGGAACGTAATCACTTTGATATCACTTGTCACTGGACGAAAAGTTTATCCCTCCTGAAGTGCCATGTATCGCCTAACCATCCTTCACTACTACATATTTACTCGTATTTTAGATAGTGAGACAAACTTTCTCTTCTTATTTAATCTAAGATTGTTCCAAACCTATCCTTCTTAAAGAGTGCCCTATGGTATTATCATAGGCTCATTATGTTTGGAAGGCTCAACTTTACATCTGGTGTAGCCTATCATAACCATCATCAAGAGAGCAAAATTAGCTTCTAAACAGTTTGCTCATAAGAAGCCAACCTCACCTTTAAAGAATACTCTACCCTACGAAAAAATCTTCTGCTTATGCTACTTACCATACAATACAATCAAGTTAAACACTCCCATTCGCCTTCAAACTCTCAAACTGTAACACTAAATGTGGGCCCCTAAAATCACATTTAGGACAACTAAACCCAGTTTAAGACCTTCAAGAAAAATTTATCTGATTGAGTCTAAACTTTATAACTACAATAAAAATAAAAAAAGTTAGATAAAGTGACCTAGTAAAGTTAGATTTCAAAAATAATGACCCAAAATCCTAATTTTAGCGTTAGAAGTGTGATTATTCAATATAGTGTAAAAGAATCAAAACGCTTAAAACCGAGCTTCCAATGCGACGAGAACTTAAAAATAAGTTAATTAAGCTATAAAAGAAAATAATATAGTATTATATACTATATGAGAATATACATATTTTTACGAATATACTCGATATATATAATAATTATACCAATAAATTAATCCGAAATTATACAATTATATATAATATGTCATAAACTCATAAAAATAAGTAAAAAACATATCTTGGAAATAAAAGATATGTTAGAAGCATAATTATATGAGTACAATTATACTTTACATATGATATATATATAGGATATATACACGTATGTTAATAAATATGAAAAAATATTAACATAATACATATATTATTAATAAATTCACTAAAAACCAACTAAAACTTATCTAAATTGTAAGCAAACAATCTAGAAAATTTAGGAATTCACCATGGCAACATCAGCACAAATTTAGATGAGTCAAAAGTTGGAATTCATCATCAAAAGGTGCTTCTTACTTGCTTAGAAAAGAGATATAAATTGAAAAGAAATTTTCTTTTGGTTGACAATCATTTCCACAAACTGCTAGATACCTCAAATCACTTTCATTTAGTATTCTGGAGTTAGGATAATGATAGAAAATTTTGGGGAAATTAGGAAATAATTTAGAAAAAAAATTACAAAAACAAAGCACCCTATTGAATGTATGCAATCCCTTAACCTTACATTGAACTGCTGTGAAACCCTTTCAACCACCACTAGTCCACCCCGTGCTTAGGCTTTTCGATAACCCTCCACCACCCAATCGTTGCCAAAGCTCCTTTAAATAGGCGAGTCAAATTCCTACCCTGTTTTTCATTAAATGTTCAAAATTATCAAATCCACTCGTAAAATTATGAAAAATTTTATTCTTAGGTTATGTTAGATATACTTCATGTGATATTTTCATTTTTGTAAAATTAAGAATATTTTATGTACTTATTTAAGAAAGTCGTCATTCATCTGAATTTTGACTTTCAAAATAAATATACTAAATGATGTAGTTTCAAGCTTAAAATTTTTGTGTAGAATACATATGATATTTATTTTATTACAATGTAACCAAATTTTTTATTTGGGTATTTTAATATTTAATGTATTTTTAACCCTAAAAATAGCTAGAAATAATATGAAATGATGAAATAAATAAGTTTTTATGAAATTAATTGATGGAAATGATAGATACTAACTTCTGGTGAATTTTAATGATGTTAGGATATATTGAAATTAATTTTGTATAAAAAGGATAATATTTGGTTAATTAAATACAATTTAAGAGTAAAATTATAATTTCAAGCATATAAGCAATAAACTGATAGCATGAAATCAAGTAATAACCGAATTCCCTATATTTTAAGGAGTCTATAGAAATTTTTGAGGAATTATTTGGTAATATGAGCTATCTATTACGAATTTACTTAGTAAAATAGCTTAGATTACGAACCATGGCACATTTCTAGTAATAATAGGTTAAAATGTGATAAATATTGAAGTAAACTATACATATACATACTGGTCAGATTTGATAAAAATGAATTTTTAATATATTTGATGATAATTTTACAATCGGATTATGATATATATATATATATATATATTAAAGTTAGATAATACATATATTATTAAGTTATATTAGAAAATTATATAAAATATAGTTTAATTACATAAAATAAGTATAATACGATAATACTTATTATAGGTATGTATAAGTATCTTAAAAACTCAAAATACCATTTAGAAGTTACCCTTCGAAATAGAACATGTAACACATATCATTAGGTATGTACGAACTTAATGACAATACCTTTACTATAATACTAGATAATATAACATATATCTCTATAATATTAAGATAACTTTACCATAACTAAAACGTAATTTAATTGATTAAAAGTACGTTTCGATATAATTGAAATGATATATTATACATAATAACATAACTACATATATTATCAATACTTAATAACTTAACTTATATAATCAAATTATATTTCATTATATAAGGAAAATAATAATACACTTTAGATATATAAATATATATATATTTGCCCAATGGAATATAGATAAATAGAACCCTAACGTTTTCGTAACTTTTATGAAAACTAAATCTGGATTTTGTATATATATATATATATAGGGTCTCCCAATGAACAGAGCGTCAAAGACACGAGTCTTCCATAATGAGCGTCTAAACAATTAAGCTGAGATCTTGGCTTTACCACTTGTTGAGATACTGTTTTAAAGTATCTTGAGGTTTAAGAGTACTTCTGATTATGGTTATAAATTAGCTGTTTGCGTGCATACCATGTATGTGGTTAATATTCTAATTGTAACAAGAGTTAAACTCATTGGTGTGTTGTTATGTATGATTTCATAGCCTTGTATTGTGTGAACTTATTTGGCTACCTTTAAATGGAATTAAAAGTGATCTGACCGCTAACTTAACTAAACATACATAGCAATCGTTAGGGAAATAATTAAGAATGTTAGACCAAATACCAACTCCATTCGATAAGGATAGCTAAAATTATTCTTTCCCCATCATTAGTCAAACTAAGTGATTAGTAAGGAAGTCGCAACAAGGAGGTCTCAACAAGAGTAAGAGCCATAGTTTGAAGATGGTAATGAGAAGAGAGTGTTCTTCATTACACAAGTTCAGGTTTGGGCTTTTGACTTTTCTTTTAAGTTTTTAGAAAATTAACTGCAAATTCTCTAGGATCGCACTAGTTTCCTATCTAATTATAAATAGACTTTAAGACCTATGGCTTTTAGCAAACTTTGATTGTAAACTATTACTCTAGGTATGAAATGTTTATGTAAATACTATTATATTATCAAACAACAAGTCATACAGAATAGATATTTTGAAAAGTTATACCATAGGTTTGATCATTAATAGATATCAGACTGAATACTTCAAGCTTGTTGAGTCGTATACACCTTATGTAGACTATATTTACAATAGCAAATGTGAGGTCAGTTTCTATCTCTAGGTATGAAACGTTTATGTAAATGCTATTATATTATCAAACAACAAGTCATACAGAATAGGTATTTTGAAAAGTTATACCATAGGTTTGATCATTAATAGTTATCAGACTGAATACTTCAAGCTTGTTGAGTCGTATACACCTTATGTAGCCTATATTTACGATAGCAAATGTGAGGTCAATTTCTATCTTAAGTTAGCTTATACAGCGAGATTGTTATAACTTCTCTTACTCAAGGCCACTAGGGATATGAGATATTGCCAATAGAGTGCAATAAGTTTTTTTTTTATGTTAATTATTAAACTTTGGATTTTATTTACAAATGTAAGTGAATATCATGAATGCTAAGGTTTTAGACATTTCTGAACTTATCAAAACTATTTTCACTTTTCCAAATATGTTTCCAACAGACCTAGAATTAATGAATGTTATTTTGAAACTAAAAGTGGATAATGACTCGACAATAAGTAGTTTAGAGATTTAAGAGCCTTATTTTATTTTAAGTGAGACATGTAGCCAATTATGGTCACCTTTTAGGTTTTCAAGCATAACAAAGGTACCTAGAAAACTATCAACATTTTATAAAACCTTGAGTTTTCAAATTAATACAATTACACTATTTAAAAAATATTGATGCTAGAAGATTAAAATTCTAGTATATATGAGATATACGAATTTCCACATATGGTATGTCAAATCATGCTCATGTCCCAGTCTGTGCTTTAGATGGAAGTGAGGATATTCAACTTAAGACTTAATGTAAGGTGAGTAGCATTAACAAGTGGTTGTTTGTGAAGTAGAGTAATCTCTCGAAGTGGGGTAATTTGTCAAAGCATTATTGGCCTCCTATGAGTAAATAGATCAGGAGCTAATATCGCTCTTCTGATGATAGCCATGACAACCAAAATCAATAGAGAAGTTAAGACTCCTATTCATATGGAAAACAGTAACAATGTCGATTGGCACTCTTAAAGTTATATGTAAGACCCACAATCAGTTATTCGGAGTTTAGCTAGTAGAATTTAGCGCGATTGGCTAAAGAATTCGATCAAGTTCAAATTATAAAATAAAACTAGAAATAATTATAAAAATGATCTCATAAGTTTGAATTTAAGAAAATAAGTAATAAAATAAAAAACTATAAAATTTTCAAATTTTAAGTATATTACTCGTTATTTATCGAAAATGCGTAAAATGCATTCCGATAATTAACAAATCACTAGAGATAAATTAGATGCACACTAAAAATCATAAAATAACCTAAATAATATTTAGGAATATTTATTTATACTATATATGAATTTACATATAGGTAGAAATACACGTAATTACTTAAAATACGCTAAATATGCTAAAATAATGCTAAATAATTAAAGAAAATTTATAATTAATTAAGCAAAAAGTCAAGACAAAATCAGGAAAAATGAGAAAAAATCCAAAATTGAGGCGTAGCAATCCGGAATTGAAGAAATAAAAGCAACCAAACAAATTACAACAAATAAAAAGTAAGAAAAAGAAGAGAAAAGGCAATTGTCAAATCAATTTAATACACAATAATTCAGTAAGACTTCTATAAATATCCCAAATTTTTCAAAAGCTCACTTTGGATGTCTGAAAGTTTAGAAAATTAGAGTGAGGTGAAATTGAGAGGAAATTAGGGTTTCATAAAAAATAACAAAAAAACTGTACATTTAGGGCTTCTAAGGAGAACCTAGACCCGACGAGCAACTAGGAGTGGATAGCCACCACCACCACACGGTAGCAGTAGCGCCCAGATGGGTTGAGTTGACACACCCATGGCCACCAACAGTGGCCAAAGCCACCAGTTCTAGTGAGTTCCAATTTCTATCCGATTTTTTTTAAATTGTTAAAATTAACAAAATTAGTTGAAAAATTATGATATTTTTTTATTCTGGAATATTTTTGTATTTATTTTTATGAAAAAATTATTTTGATGAAAACATGTCCCGTAATATATAGTTCTTAAGAAATCATGCAAAACCAAGCATGTTTCGATTTAGAAATAAATGATCTTAAGAGTATAGTTTTAAGCCTAAAATTTTTTTGTAGACTACTTAAGGGTTGTAGAACAATGTTATAAAGCCCTTTTTCAAAAATTAATTTTTAAAATTTTCAAATAATTTTTATACCTTAAAATGATGCATAAAATGGATAATTTAGGGAGTAATTAAATGGGTAATTACTCATTTGATGCACGATTATATATTTTAGGATGTTGAAATCTAATGAAATATACTATTTGTAGAATTTAGAGTGTTAGATGTTATTATTTGGATAATATGTAGTAAATATGTAACAGGTAAAAATGAGAAATTTTGAGTTAATTTGGTAATTTATGGTAATTAGGTTCAAAATCTTATTTAGGATGAATTTAAATATTTGGAATATTATTTGATGTTGAGAGATGATATTTGAAGTAATGGGAATATTAAATGTGTACATTTTGTACACATTAGGTAATAATATGTAATATGTAATTATGAGAAATTAATAACTAGGAAAATATTGTTTAGAATTGATATTATGATAATAATAGGAATATATAATAAATCCGATAAGAAACTTAAATTAGGGTAATTATATAAAATATGTAAGATTTTCTCATAACAGGGGTAAATTCGGTAATTAAATTAGGATTCGGATGTACCGTACAGACTACAATACTAGTTAGAGACTAAAAACGATATTTAGGATATCCGAAAATAATGTAATTAATTTCATATTATGGGTTAAAACGAGTTTCTAGGATTCATATATAAAACTGTATTTAGAAACTAAACTACAAGCTAATTTAGAAATCGATGCGAAAACTGAATCAAAACCTAACCCCAAACCGAGAATAATTGTAAAAAATTTGAAAACCTAAATAATTAAATATATTAACCCCTAAACCAAAGATAATAATAAGTGTTATAGGATAAAATAAACTTATGATAATTATATGAAAACTCAGACAACGTTAGTATTATAAGGATCATTGGCGATGGACTGAACGAGTCCCACCATAAGTAAGCAAGCAAGCGAGGAGTCAAGGTAAGTTAGGATTAATCTAACGTTGTATTTTGGAGGCTTAAAATTATGCATAATTGTGCTTGTTCTAAGTTGATGATATAATTTTTTACTTGCTTCTTGACTTGTATTATATGATTTGTATAAAATAATTGATTACCCTAAACTGGACCTAATCAAATATACGACATGTAACATAAATCGGACCTACGTAGCAACCCATTAAGGGAAACCTAGGATTCTCCGACCAAATACCGACCTCTTCGAAAGAGATAGCGCTGAATAGCATAATGGGTCCCTTTTTCATCCTTAATTGAACTAAATAACAAGTAAGGAGGTCACGATAAAGATAAAGTCAATGGTTCGAGAATAGTCACGATAGAAGCGGCGTCTCCATTGCACAAGTCTGGGTTTGGTCATGAGCTGTTGCATTAACAGTAACTACTTAACCCGAATTAGAACGGGCGCAATTTTTCTAATCTCACAACAGGTCAGATAACGTCATGCGATGGCATTTACTTAAATATGCATTGCATCTAATAATTTGGTTGATAACCTTATTTGTATTTGTGGTATAGTTTAAGTCCTTCATCCCGACTTACTAAGCTGTGATTACTCACATCCCTATAGACGTTGTTGTAGGTGCTGGCTAAGAAGCAACTTACAACTATCCTGAAGTTAGCAACTGCTGAATCTTAGGAAGTAAGGAAAAACATTTAAAGAACAGACATATATTTTTAAGGTCTAAGCTCTTATTTTAGAATTTTTCATTTCTGAATAATGTATTAACTAGGAAATAGATTACGATAAAACGTTATAAATATTAATTGTAATAACTGAATTCTAGTGTATATATATATATATATATATATATCTTACTTTTTAAGGTAAATGACTTATTTAAATTACGAACTTTTTATTTCAAAGTGAGTTAGTCATGGACACCTTATATAGATCGGATTTAAGATAACGGTTATAAGGTCAACTTCTATCTTAGAATGGTTTATACGGTAAGGCTGTTACGACTCTGTCACTTTAGGGTGTGACATTAGGAAGACTTGAAACAGTCTTGGGTAAACAAGAAGGGAAAATGGTAGCTCAACCTCCATAATGCAAGTAAATACAACGAGGGAAAGGAGAGTCGAACACCACACGAGTGCTTAAGGATGAGATGAACCTCCCATCCCATGACACTTACATGGATTGCCTAATGATGATAAGGAGTACAAAATTATAAATAATTATCAAATGAACAAAAAATATACAGAAAATTCTAAACCTTTTTGGATTTTTGTACTTAAGCTCTAAAATATTGAATTTCTACAACAAATTTTTAAATTTTAGAAAAAAATCCAACTAACCCTTTTAAACATTGACCTCGGTGCAAATATTATCCTGGACTTTGAAAATATGCTTTTTATACCTCTAAACTCTAATAAATTAGCAAATAACCTCCAGAGGTTGCGAAAACACTTCCTTAAGCTTATTAAATTGCAGTTTAAGTCCCCTTCCTCAACAAATAAATAATAAATAAATTTTAACCCAAGTGTCCTTTTTTTACTAAAAAACATTATTTTTATTGCCAATTTAATAGAGTTTAGCGAGTATTAAGGTACAGTTTGAAAGTTTAGAAGCATATCTACATCAAAGTCGAAGTTTAGGAAAATTATTTACAATATCTCTTAAATTTTATTCAAGATATGCAATCAAATGTCTTAAAGCCATGTAATATTAGATTCTCCCTAAAATATTAAACTAAAACAAATTTTAAATAATGTAAATTATATATTGTATATTTTATGTCTTGCAACATTCAAGTAAATAAGTTTCAAATAAGTACCATGAAACTATTAAAATGTGAATAAAGGGAAATCCTATCATATCATATATCAACAGAGGTGGGAAAAAAAAACCGACTAAATTGACCAAATTCGTAAATCAAACCAAATCAAATCGAAAATATGGTTTTTTTTTTTTTAATTTGGTTTGAAATTTTCTCAATCCAAACTAATCGAAAATTTATAGTTAGTTTAGAAGGATAAACCAAATCAATCTATAAAATCAAACCAAACCGTTTTAAAATATATATATATATAGTAATATTTTGCTTCAATTAAAGAATATACTTTGTTATAATATAGCACACAAAAGAATTCTTTTACTTACCTTTATTGAAATACATATATATTAAACTTTTAATTAACTTAATATGTAAATTATATATGTAGTTTAACTCAAAATTTGTACTATATACTATTTTTATAAATGAAATTAATTATTAAAAAACATTTGAAAAATTTTAGTCACATGAATATTAATTTCATTAATCTCTATTATGATAATACTTATTATTTTCCATCAATAAACACTTTTACATGAGATTATATATTTCACAAATATACTTTTCTAAATTAGAAAACATGGTTCAATCTGTGAACCAAACCAAAATTTTACGATTTGGAAAAATTTTCAATCCAAACCGTATGGTTTGGTATAAAAATATAAAAAATCGAACCGTATTTTTATGGTTTGGTTTAGTTTAAAAGAAAAACCAAACCAAAACGATCCACACCCACTCCTATAAATATTTTTTACAAAAAGTACCAAGGAAATTTAAATATACCATCTAATATTTAATTATCCATAAATTAATTATATAAAATTAAAAAAAAAACATATTTGGAAAAGTGGATAAAGTTGGGGACCCTAAGAGTAGGCCATCAACCATTAACTTAATCTACCCTAAGTTGTGTCTCATAAAGGTACATATGCACTTGAAGGTTGTATGCAAACTTGGATAAGGACTAGTTTCGAACTGTGAACCAACTTGAAATGGGTTTAAGCAAGCATTGAACCGACTCGATAATGGTCGGGCTAAACTATCCTGGCGAATCACCAAGCTTTAAGGGCTTAACAAATTCGCCTAAGTAGAATCACTCGAACCGGTAGGCCGCAAACCTCCAGGTCAATCCAGTTGGTTCACTCTCTTAAAAGAGAGAGAGAGAGAGAGAGGCTATTAAGTTGAAAAAATAATTAGATAATATTCAGTAAGTTATTGCATATTAAAGTTACTTTATTTGCAATGGTAAAGAACTATTTTTAAAAAAATAATATCATCAAATTAATGATAGATGACTAATCATAAATTAATTATGTGTTAAAGATAGATAAAAAATTCAATTTCAATTAATATAAGTCATTTTTGTAAAACTTATCAAATGTTAAAAACTTAAATATGAGAAAAAAAATAAAATTTGAGGGAAAAAAATATAAAAAATTGAAATCGCATTAAGTTGGTGTAGACACCTAATTTTTACCCCTCTGTAATCTCAATTTTTTATTTTTACTTTTTTTTTTTACATATAGGGTCCTAATTCAAAAATTGAAAAATAATAAAAAGAAATTAAAAAAAAGATCAAAAATTATAAAAATTTCGTAAATTTAGGGATAAATAGTTTTAGTTTTAGCTTAGTACAAATAATTATTTTCGAGAATCGTATATTTTAAATACAATTTAGTTATATTAAAAATCACGGTATAGGCTAATAGCTTAATGAATAAGTATTAAAGTATCGGATTTGATTTAATTTTAGGTTTTGGGTTCGAGTCTCACTAGACACCTATATCTTTTATTTTTTCTATCTTTTATTAAAAGCGAGATGAATAAACGGGATTCATATCTAATTAAAATCATTTGAATTTAATTTGATTTTATTAAATCATATTTGAATTAATTCGAATCTAGTTTAATTATTTAATTAAATACAATAGATATGATTTGATATGATTTTATTTAGCTTATATAAATACACACACTCCTGAAAGAAGAAGGATCCAGGGGTCCATCCACTACACTTCACGTAGAAAAACAACAACAGCAGGCCATGCATCAGTTTTCTTGATCAGCTGCAGATCATCGACCACAACACCCACAGCACTCTACAATTGAACTCCAACATGTTCAGTAATGGTACGCTTCAGCGTTAGGCCTCATTCGCAACGCTGCAGCACATCCGTCCATCGCTGCTCCATCCTCGCCATTGCTGTCCATAACCCAGCTTCAAGCTTCATCGTACAATTCAACCGCACACGCCTGATTCCGTTCCACAAATCATACTACACTCCACTACAGCAACTCAACGCTATTGTTGTCCACAATTGAACTCCCCCACACGGATCAGTCTCTAACCAAGCGCGCACAACACCATCCTTAAAGCATACGCCACTATCCCACACGCTGTACACACATCAGCACGTTTCTTGATCCGTTGCTGTATTACTGTCCATCGAGCACTACACTGCACATTCAACTGTTAAGCCCAACAATCGCACGTCCACTGCAATACTTAACCGACCACAGCTGCACGTCTGCCTAGCAAACTTCAATCCTCGTTTACATACACGCCTAGAACACAGCACACATTCAGCCATTCCCTTCGCTCAAACACCATCGGCCATACGTCCACTAATGAACCAAAATCCCCATACGCTGAACATACAAATACTTTTCAGAAAATCTGATCCCACTTCGACAGTCCCTTGTACGAAGTTAGTCTTCAGCACGCCTACACAAATCAGGTCCAGGCGACGCCCTCTCCAACACCCTGCACAACTCGATTACACAACCATCGCCGCTACTGCACCACGCTACCATCCACGTCTACTGTTGCCTACTGACTGAACTCGCATACTATTGCAATTCACTGATAGCAGCCACAACACAATCCCGACATGCATTGTCCATCGCTGCTGCCACGAACAGCAGCTCAGGTTCAGTGCTTTAGATTTTTATTATTATATTGTATTATTACTTATGTTAATAACATGATATATGAATAATATATATATATATATATATATGCGTGTGTGTGTTAGTTTAGGATACTTCTTTTAGTATTAGTTTTCTTTATTATAGATTAAGTATATTATATTGATTTAAGTGTTGTTCAGTATATATATAAATATATATATATGTATTAGTTTAGGGGCTTTTAGCATTAAGTTGTTAGGATTGATCACATAGGAAGTCATTTAAAAAAAAAATTAAAATTTAATCAAAAACCTTTTTCAAAATAAATAAATAAAAATAGGATTTTTAGTGTATTTCTTTATAAAACAAAATCACTTAAGAGTTAGGCACTTCATATTTTTAAATAAACGAAATCATAACAATGTAAACTTGATCGATTTCCAAAAATTAAAATCAATTAACATACTAAAGCTTTTCAGGAAAGAACTATACGATCGTCTGATCCCAACTAATGAATACATAGGCACTTTTAAAGCGACGATAAAATATGTAGAAACTTAGGTTTTTTTATTTATTTATTTATTTTTAAATATTGTAATTAGAAGAATAATCCTAATTTCGATAAATAAATAGTAGTACTCGTTAGGATTTAATAAGTTAGCTTCTGAATTCGGAACCCTCTGACTCTTTATTCAAATTGAAATCAAAGACCGGTAACCAAATCGTAATCAATCCACTCAATTGGTTACTATTTCTTTTCTTTTCCTAACTTCGATCGAGTAACGACTCTAAAAATTATTTTTAATAAAAAACAAGAATTTCTCAATTTCTTTAGTCAATAATTAATATTAAATGGGTTAGGTTTAGTATTAATCGGGAAATGAGGAAATCAATTTAAAAAAAAAAAACCAAAAAATCAGGCTCGACAATTGGAAAGTAATAGAAAAATATATTAATAAATTAGTACACTTAAAAAAAAGAAAAAGAAAATCATATTATTAATGTATTTTAAAAAATTAATAAAATTAATAGAAAAAATTAAATATTAAAAAAAAAACTAATTCAAAAGTCTCGAAGTAATCCGAAACAGGTTAATCACTGTTCACTATGTTATCGATCCATGGACCGATAATTCCAAATCAGTTCGGCCAACATTCAAGTCTAGTTGTATGACTGACACCACTCTTCACCATGTTAGATGGGCAAATGGCACAATTTCTTTAGGTTAGTAAATCGTTGGACACCACTTTTGTAATAAAAATGTCGCTGAAGTAGAAGACAAAAACAACACGCTTGAAAATAGGAAATCCATTTTCATTTTTAAAATAATATGAGTAATGTGCTATGTACACGATTTATATAGCTCAAACATCACAAGGTAAATGATTAAAATCTACCATAAACCCAAGTCAAATGCTAATGGAAACTCCTCAATGCTTCGTTCTAATTGAGGATTTGGCCAATAGTGGGGTCCCACAACATACCTCTGTAACAGCTTAGTCCAGGAGGAAAAATATCATTGCTAGATGCATGTTCCTACTGTTTATACAGAATTTGCAATGAGACCTTCTTTGGAGCAACTTTAACACGTGTTGTTTGCTCATTTTTCTAAGCTTAAGTAGCGTTGCCACTCGTTGCTGCAAGTTGCTTAGCAAAGTTACGTTGCTCGGGTTTTTATTTTTAATAATTTTACACTATATTTAGCTAATTAAAGATAAGCGGAAAAGAAAAGAAAGCTATGAAAAAGAAAAGAATGGAAAAGAAATATAATTTTTATTTTTATTTGATTAAAAGCAGTAGAAAAGTAAGTAAATGAGTAGAGATATAAAAATAATAATAATAATAATAATAATAATAATAATAATAGATGGACCATATTGCCCTTTATCCTCAACTACTCACCATCTCTTTGTTTTATTTGCAAGGATTTAGACTAGAGTAGAAGCTAATCATAAATTAAAGAACGTTGGATTTTTAAGAGTGGCTATTTTTTAGGTGGTGTTATGTGTGTGTCATTTGTAGGATTATGCTAAGAACAACTTCAAATCTGTGATAGGAAGTTACTGTTACTTTATTGTTGAGACGTGAGAGCTTGATTTGATTTTTACGAGAAGAAGAAGGTGAAACAGAGGAAGAAAAAGCTAGAACGGTAGAGTGATAAAAATGGCATCTTTTTCTGGGGGTAATTCTATAATTTCGTAACATTTACACTCTTGTGCACTGGTTTCTCTCCAAATTTAGAGAGAAAAAATCAAAGCCCTTGGGTGGAAACAATTCCACCTATTTCTACTCTATTCATCTTATTTCTACCCTCTATTAGAATAGCCAAACACATATCTTCCGCAGGTTTCTTTCGATTTTCACCGATTTTTACATATCCAAACACAATATTAGTTAGCTGCATACGTTTATCAAGACCTCTGAAACTTTTTAAAAAATTAAGAATTTTTTGAAAAGAAATTTATGAATAAAATTGTAAGTTTCTTAACATATTGATATAATACAAAGAAATACGAAACAGGTTATTACAAGATAATTGATAATTTAAAGATTCAGTTCTAGACATTTTAAATTCAAAATGTTGCAATCGAAAGGTCAAAAGTTCTAATATGTGATGTTTTAGTTCGATAACAGCAGCAACACCACCAACGTTATATTTAAATATATGTGTTCTGAACCCATTAGCTAGAGAAAGGAGGATGGGTTGAAAAAGAATGATTTAACAATTTACAATGTAGTGGCATGAATTGTTGCTAAGTCTCCGTTAGGTTCGAATTCACCTTTCCATTATTATCAATCTTTTGATAATCTCTCAAGCATTACTCATTAAAAGAATAATCACTAAGCGTGACTAATGATAGAAAAATAAGAAGAAGAGATATAGTCTACATAGAATTTCCAAAATGAATTCTATAATTTTATTTAATACCTTCTATGCAGATTCGATTACTAAAGATAGTTGTAATTTTTCTTTTACAAAATGAACTTTTTAAATGTTATGCCACCTCAAAACTTAGAAGGCATTTCAAATGCACTTTGTACCCAGCATTTTAAATATATTTAAAACGAAAAAAAAAAATAATAAAATATCTCTCCAAACCGTGCAAAACTACGTGGTATAACAGTGTAAATATATAGAGTGCCTAAAATGACATTTTTATTCAAATTTTTATTAAGTATGAAAGAAGTTGTATATGAAACATTATCTTTTATCACTTCAACATTGGACAATTTATAATTGATGGGTAATTTGCTACCAGATTCAAAACTTAAAGATTGGGTAGTTTTCTCAAAATATTTTGTAGAAATTAACTCTTCTCTAATACAATTTAAATCTATACCAGTATCAAATAATGCAGTTGTTTCTAGAACAAATTTATTATTAATCCTGATTGTAATATTAATTATCCATTTTTTCGTTGTTACTTTAACAAGATGCATTAGATAATCATTCTCATCAAATATTGATAAAGTATTTGAATCTTTAACATTTGAAGCTTCTCCATTGGTTATCTCAAGATTGTTTTCTTGAATTATTCTTTATCTAAGTTCAAAAAAAGTCCTTTTGAAGTTTTAATTATATTAATTTTAAGTTTTTTATTTCTTGTTTTTGAATACTAACTTCATCTTACAAATCATTAACTGTCGTTGACTTTTTGTATTTTCTTTTACCTCTTTCGAGGATTTCATTAAGATTATATGATAATTTTGGTGTAAAAGTTAAATTGGATTTATTGACATTTTTTATATAATCAAATTTGTCATTATCATTTGACAATTGGTTAATATTACAAAGAATTTCACTTTCTTCTTCATTTATTAGTATATTAATTTCATTATGATGAAGATTACGTGGAGTCCATGTTATTGGCTTAAATTGCATCATCATAATCATTTTTTATAAACAAAGCTAGAATTGAAACACAATATTTCAAAAAGAAAATTGTATTCAATTTTATCATAAAGTCACAAACCAAATATATAAATGAATTAAGACATAATTCAATTTCTGAACTAAATTGTCTAATTCAATATAAAGAAAACCACTTGATGTATTTAAAAAATGACCTTAAGTTTAAAAGAATTGAAACCCAACTTAATAATAAAAATTTGAAAATAAAAATTTCTAGTCTAGAATCAAAGAGAAAAAATTCAATTTATTCAACCCTTCCAAATGCATTCTGGAATCGTAAGTCACATATTGTAGATTTAATATTCCAACTAAAGCAAGATCTTTCTAAATGAATAATGAAGTTCCAAATCATTACAAAAATAAAATAAATGATTTGCTCAATAAAAAATTAATTCGGAAAAGTAAATCTCTATAAAGTTGTTTTGCTTTTTATGTTAATAAGAATGCAAAAATAGAAAGAGGTGCCCCAAGATTAATAATTAACTATAAGCCTCTAAATAGTGCTCTAAAATGGATTAGATATCCAATACCTAACAAGAAAGATTTACTCAATAGGTTCCACAATGCTAAAATATTTTCGAAATTTTATATGAAATCTGAATTTTGGTAAACTCAGATTAAGAATAGTAATAGGTATAAAACTGTCTTCATAGTTCCTTTTAGTCAATACGAATGGAATGTAATGCTATTTGGTTTAAAAAATGCACCCTCTGAATTCCAAAAAATAATGAATGAAATTTTTAATGACTTTTCCAATTTCATAATAATATATATTCATGATGTTTTAATTTTTTCATCTAATATAGACAACATTTCAAGTACATTAAAATTTTTATTAATATAGTTAAGAAAAATGGCTTAGTTGTTTCACCGGCTAAGATTAGTCTTTTCCAAATTAGGATTAGATTTCTAAGCTTCTATATTTATAATGGAACAATAATTCCCATCTAAAGATCGATTGATTTTGCAACCAAATTTTCTAATGAAATTAAGGATAAAAATTAACTCTAAAGATTTCTAAGAAGTTTAAATTATATTGTAAATTTCTTTCCCAATCTTAATATTATCTGTAAACCTTTGTACCAAAGATTGAAAAAGAATTCACCTCCTTGGTCAAATAAGTATACAAATGCTATTAAGATGCTCAAACAAAAAATTAATGAAATACCATGTTTACATATTGCTGATCCCTTTCTGCCAAAAGCAATAAAAACCGATGCTTTTAATTTAGAATTCGAAGGAATACTAAAATAGAAACAAAAAAAAAGAATAAGTTGTTCGACATGTGTCAAAAAATTGGAATGAATGTCAACGCAATTATTCCACAATCAAAAAGGAGATTTTAGTAATCGTTTTGACAATTTCTAAATTTCAAGGAGATTTGTTAAACCAAAAGTTTCTTTTGTGAATAGATTGCAAAGCTACTGAAAATGTTTTAATTAAAGATATTCAAAACATTACATCCAAACAAATTTTTTCCTGATGGCAATCTATTTTTTCTGTATTTAATTTCAAAATAGAGCATATTAATAAATCTTCCAATTCTCTTCTTGATTTTCTTACTCATGAATTCTTGCAAGGAGATGCCTCCTAAGAAAAAAAAGGATAAAGGAAAAGAAAAGGTTTCTTTAACCTCTAACAAGAGGTTAACTAATATCAAATCCAAGTTAGATGTTTGTAAGTCATCTAATAGCCCATTGACAATTAAAGAGAAATCCTCTTTTAGGACCTCAAAACCAATATCTTCAAATAATCAATCATCTTCCAATTTTCAAACACAATTTAATGAAAGTCTTTCTCAATTAGCTGATATGGCTGTCACTTCGGAATTATTGAAAGCAATTTCAATAACTTTACAAACAAAAAACGAAATCCCAATGTTGCCCGAAATTCCTCAACAAATAAAAATTCAGAGGAAAAATCAGAATATTCAAATTATTAAGGTAGCATCTTCAATACCTTCCACAATAATACCTACAAGTGAAAAGTCCAAATTTTTCCCAAAATCTATTTCCATATATGTTTTCTCTGTTAAAGAAAACATATTTGAAAAGGCCCCTTTTGAATTTACGAAGGACTTTTATTATGTTTCATATGATGTTTACAAACCAATTCAGTTTTATCAAAAAAAAATTGACTGAAATTGATTCAAAAAGATTCAAACATTTTGACAAAGAAGGAATGGTTAGTTATTCTACAGCTAGAATTCTAAAAATAATCAATCTGAAAGAATAGCAAACCCATCCAACAATCCTAATAAAATTCAATATAAAACCTTTTTCAGCACAATCAGGTCATCGAGCCAGTTATAATTATTTTGATTATAAGCAGACTTGGTGAAATGTTTTCCTCTAAATAAATTCTAAAAGATCACATACTTAGCTAATATTTTTTTATAATTGTTCTTCTAAAAATCTTCCCAATCGGTTTGCACACTGATGAGAGCAATTTGAAGCAGTCCCTGAAATTATTCATGAAAATGCTAGAAATAGTTTCAATACTTTCATGAAGAAATATAATCCAACATCTTATGAGAAAAATTTCTAGAAGGAAATGTTATATTTTATACATATTAGTGTATCTTATGTCATGGCATGGTAATTCAATTACAAACCCGATCAAACCTCAAATACAACCGATTTGGTCAAAATGTATAAAGTCAAATGGTGGGACAATTTCAAAATATGGAATAAAGTTAAAGAAGATTCAATTCTAAATTGGATCAAGAACAATTCCTCAAACACACTAACCAAAATTTCAACTTCACAATACCATAATAGAAATTTTTTTTATCTCTTCTCTAACTAGTGCAAGTTCTCCAAAGCAAATGAAATAGATTCTGAAAATGGCATTGGCAAATATTAATGAGTCAACTCAAGGATCAAGTTCAGATTTAGCATCAGAATCAGGATCTCATCATAACGGGAATTCAAATGAAAAATGACTGCTATGGAATAGATCTAGGTGACCCTTAAACAATATATGTAATTTTGCTTTTCTCAAATGTAATTTTCATACTGTATAATACACTATTTACACATATACCACAATACACAAAATCGTCATCAATGATGTCAATATTCACCTTTTGACATAAAATTGTTTATGTCTCTACTATCAACTTTCTATTCATATGTGGATTCTACAGAATATTTATTTTGATAATTATCAAACTTTTCTTCAATTAGTATATCAAGAGGTGTTGCTCTTTGATAGTACAGTTTTATGGTTCTTTCCGATTACTTTTATTAATCTCATCATTTGATTCACTAATATTCAATTCTTTTAAAGTATATTTTTATTTTTTTTATTATTCAAAAGTCTTTCACCTACTTTACTTATCGCACTATATACTCTTCTCCTAGCTTTGATACCATTAAGGCACCCAAGAAGAGCCACCCTAAACTATAGTTACAAAATATATTTAAAATACAAAGATGAAGCTAAGTATAGAATGGATTGAACTGGAGAATTTTTAAAATATATATCAACTAAGTAAAACCTTTCTCCAAGAAGAAAACAAACACAAACAATGTATAACAAAAATTCTATTGCATCTTTCAAATATTGATTATATTCAATTAGATTATCATCATTATTATCTTTAGTTTATTAGGACATATATAAAAAAAAATATGAGAAATATGAACAAACTAAATAAATATTATCTATTAATTGTCTAAAATAAAAAGTATACGCCCAACAAGCTAAATAAAATATTTATGGTAATGTTCTAGCTAAGTAACAGCATCTAACAAATATTTTAAGACTTCTACTTCTACTTCTTCTTCCCAGTTTTCAAGATTATATTACTTAGACATCTATAGAAGAAAACATTTTAGTATTAATTGAATATGTATGAGAGTAATTAATACCAATCATTATTAACTATTAAAGTATAATATCATTTAAGAAATTCTATTGCACTATCTAGGTAATAATGAACATAAATATCAATAACAAATTGAGATATATAAACAAGATATTATTAAAATCACCACAAGCAACAATGCTAAGACTAGTGGGACTTTATGTAAGATTATGTAAATATAAAACCTCCAAAGGTGATAATATCGGTCGATTATAGAGTTTTGTAATAAAATTAAATTGACAAATCTCATGGAATTACACGCAAATTAATTGAAAATTCCCCAGACAAGATATAATATAAAAAGGAATAAATAAATAGACAAACTGAAATTTTATTGACTTAAAACAATTTGTACAAAATACAAGAGTATATACAAATATTCAAAGAACAATTTAAAATATTGAAAATATTTGAAAGAGATCTGAAAATACTAAAAAGTAATTGTATTCTACCTCAGGATTGAAGCAAACAATATGCTTCAGTAAGGAAAGTATATGATTATTGAAAGAGAACTGATTAATAGAAGTAAGATCGGAAGTAAAAGAAAGTATGTGTATGAAAAGAAGAGAAGAAAGGTAAGTAGAGAAGTGTAGAAGAGAGAAGAGATGCAAGAAGAAGGGAAAAAGAGAGAGGTTGTGTATCTGAATTTGATAAAGAGAGAAGGATGGTCTATTTTTATAATTGGAGAAGCTGACCAATTACTGTAATGAATAGCGTTATTGTGGCCGATAAAGTACTATATAAACAGTACAAAGTAGATACTTAAACAGTTTTATATTAGGAGGTGAATATTGATGTCATCGATGACAATTTTGTGCAATGTAGTACATGTGTACAAATACTGCATTTTACAGTACGAAAATTACATTTGAGAAAAGCAAAACTACGCATATTGTTCAAGTATCACCAAGATTTATTCCATAGCAATCATCTTCATTTGAATTCCCGCTGTGATGAGATCCTAATTCTGATGCCGAATCTGAACTTGATCCTTGAGTTTACTTATTGATATTTGCCAATACCATTTCCAAAATCTGCTTTATTTGCTTTGAAGAACTTCCACTAGTTAGAGAAGAGATAAAAAAACTTCTATTATGGTATTATGGAGTTGAAATTTTGGTTGGTGTTATTGAGGAATTGTTCTTGATGCAATTTAGAATTAAATTTTCTTCAAGATTATTTCACATTTGAAAATTGTCCCACCATTTGACTTTATACATTCTAACCAAATTGGTTATATTTGAGGTTCAATCGAGTTTGTAATCAAACCATCATGCCATAACCTAAAATACACCAATATGTATAAAATATAGTATTTCCTTCTAAAATTTTTTCTCATAAGATATTAGATTATATTCCCTTATGAAAGTATTGAAACCATTTCTAGCATTTTCATGAATAATTTCAGGGACTGCTCCAAATTGTTCTCATCGATGTGTAAACCAGTTAAGAAGGTGTTCAGAAGAACAATTATAAAAAAATATTAGCTAAATATGTAATTTTTTAATATTCATTTGATAGAAAACATTTCACCAAGCCAGCTTATAATCAAAATAATTATAACTGACTCGATAACCTGGCTATGCTAAAAAAGGTTCTATATTAAGTTTTTTGTGGGTTGTTAGATGGGTTTACCATTCTTTCAAATTGATTACTCTCAGAATTTTAGTTGTAAAATAACTAACCATTCCTTCTTTTTTAAAATGTTTGAATCTTATTGAACTAGTTTCAGTCAAAATTTTTTCATAAAACTAGATTGATTTGTAAACATCATATGGAACATAATATAAGTTCTTCGTAAAAATTTTCTTTGCAAATTCAAAATAAGCCTTTTTAAATAAGTTTTCTTCAACAAAGGAAACATATCTAGAAATAGATTTTAAGAAAAATCTAGACATTTGACTTACAGGTATTATTGTGGAAGGTACTGGAGATGTTACCTCGATAATTTGAATATTTTGATTTTTCCTCTGTGTTTCTATTTGTTAAGGAATTCCAAGCAACATTGGGATTTCATTTTTTATTTGTAAAGTTATTGAAATTGCTTTCAACAGTTCCGGAGTGATAGTCATATCAGCTAATTGAGAAAGACTTTCATTGGATTGTGTTTGAATATTGGAAGAGGATTGATTATTTGAAGATATTGGTTTTGAGGTCTAGAAGAGAATTCCTCTTTGATTGTCAATGGGCTATTAGATAACTTACAAACATCTAATTAAGATTTGATATTGGTTAACCCCTTACTAGAGGTTAAAGAAACCTTTTCTTTTCCTTTATCCTTCTATTTCTTGGAAGACTTCTTCTTGTAAGAGTTCACGAGTAAGGAAATAAGAAATAAAATTGGAAGATCCATTAATATGATCTATTTCGAAATCAAATATGAAAAGAATAAATTACCATTGGGCAAAAATTTATTTGGATGCAATGTTTTGAACATTTTTTATTAAAATATTTTTAGTAACTTTGCAATCTATTTGCAAAAGAAACTTTTGGTTTAACAAATTTCCTTAAAATTTGGAAATTGTTAACATGATTATTAAAATCTCCTTTTTGATTATGGAATAATTGAGTTGACATTCATTCCAATTTTTTTACACATATTAAACCACATATTCTTTATTGTTTTATTTCTGTTTTAGTATTTCTTCGAATCCTAAATCAGAAGCATCAATTTCTATTACTTTTGGCAAAGAGGAATCAACAATATGCAAACATGGTATTTCATTAATTTTTGTTTAAGCATCTGTCAACATTTGTATGCTTGTTTGACTAAGGAGGTAGATTCTTTTTCAATCTTTGGTACAAAGATTTACAGATAATATTAAGATTGGAAAAGAAATCTACAACATAATTTAAACTTCTTAGAAATCTTTGGAGTTAATTTTCATCTTTAATTTCATTAGGAAATTTGGTTACAAAATCGATCAATCTTTAGATGGCAATTATTGTTCCATTATAAATATTGAAGCTTAGAATTCTAGTCCTAATTTGGAAAAGACTAATCTTAACTGGTGAAACAACTAAGCCATTTTCCTTAACTATATTAATAAAAAATTTTATGTGCTTGAAATGTTAGTCTATATTAGATGAAAAAATTAAAACATTATCAATATATATTATTATGAAATTAAAAAAGTCATTAAAAATTTCATTCATCATTCTCTGGAATTTAGATTGTGCATTTTTTAAACCAAATAGTATTACATTTCATTCATATTAACTAAAAAGAACTGTAAAGACAGTTTTATACCTATCACAATTCTTAATTTGAGTTTACCAAAATCCAGATTTCATATAAAATTTCGAAAATATTTTAGCATCGTGTAACCTTTTGAGTAAATCTTTCTTATTAGGTTTTGGATACCTAATCCATTTTAGAGCACTATTAAAAAGCTTATAGTTAATTACTAACTTTCGGATACCTCTTTGTATTTCTGCATTCTTATTAATATAAAAAGCAGAATAACTCTATAGAGATTTACTTTTCTGAATAATTTTTTTTATTAAGCAAATTATTTATTTCATTTTTGTAATGATTTAAAACTTCATTATTCATTTAGGAAGGTCTTACTTTAGTTAGAATATTTTTCTCATTAAAATCATTCTTGTAAGATAAGTTTACAATATATGATTTATGATTCTAGAATGCATTTGGAAGGGTTGAACAAATTAAATTTTTTATCTTTGATTCTAAATTAGAAATTTTTATTTTCAAATTTTTATTATCAAATTTAGTTTCAACTCTTTTGTACTCAAGGGCATTTTTTAAATACATAAAGTGGTTTTCTTTACATTGAATTAAACAATTTAATTCATAAATTGAATTATGTCCTAATTCATTTATATATTTGGTTTGTGGCTTTGTGATAAAATTGAATACAATTTTCTTTTTAAAATATTATGTTTCAATTTTATCTTTGTTTACAGAAAATGGTTGAATTTGATTAATAAAAGGAGTGCCTAAAATAACATTTTTATTCAAATTTTTCACAAGGATGAAAGAAGTTGTATATAAAACATTGTCTTTTATCACTTCAACATCGAACAATTTATAATTAATGCATAATTTGCTACCGGATACAAAACTTAAAGATTGGGTAGTTTTCTTAAAATATTTTGTAGGAATTAACCCTTCTCTAATGTAATTTAAATCTGCATTAGTATCAAATAATGAAGTTGTTTCCAGAACAAATTCATTATTAATCCTGATTATAATATTAATTATCCATTTTCTCGCTGCTACTTTAACAAAATACATTACATAATCATTATTATCAAATATTAACAAAGCATTTGAATCTTCAACATTTGAAGTTTCTCCATTGGTTATCTCAGGATTGTTTTCTTGAATTATTCTTTGTCTAAGTTCAAGAAAATCCTTTTGAAGTTTTAATTACATTAATTTTAAGTTTTTTTATTTCTTATTTTTTAATATTGTTTTTTTATTTCTTATTTTTTAATATTAACTTGATTCTGCAAATCATTAATTGTCATTGACTTTTCCTATTTTCTTTTACCTCTTTTGAGGATTTCATTAAGACTATATGGTAATTTTTGTGTAAGAGTTAAATTAGGTTTATTGACATTTTTTATGTAATCAAATTTGTCATTACCATTTGATAATTGGTTAATATTGTGAAAAATTTCTTCTTCTTCTTCATTTGTTAGTACATTAATTTTATAGTTTTCTTCGGATAATGAAGATGATGTGGAATCCATGTTATTGGTTTGAATTCCATCATCACAATAATTTTCTGATAAAGAGAATTCATTATCACAAAAGATTTGCAAAATAATATCCATTATTTGTTTATCAAGATTTAATTCATTAAGTTTATTATTAATTTTACAAAAATTTGCTGGGTGATCAATTTTTTTACACTTATAACACATTAATTATTTATAAGATTTCCTCTTGTATTTTTTAATTTCCAGTTTCTTTTCACTTTCAAATTTTTTAAAAGATTTTTTTTTAAGTTTATTCGAGATTTTTTATGCAAACATTGAAGATATTTTAATGATTAATGAGAATAGTTTTTATTCTTCATTTTCTTATTAATGACAAAAGAGAAATCTTATTGAGTACAGAAATCATCAAGACTTTGGTGTTTTAAACGCTATTCATTTTTCATTTATTTTTGTAATCTTATTATGATACATAAATTAATTCCAATTTTATTAACGCACGATGCTAATTCTCTATATGACAGATTATCATACTGAATTTCTCCATTATTTTCTTCTCTAAGTTTTTTCCTAACTTGTTCACCTATTAATTTTGGCAAACCAATTAAGAATTTTTCCTTCCAAAAAAGTAAGTTACAATTATTCTTAAGAAAAACTCTTTGAAAAAAAAAAATCTCTATATTATCTAAATTCTCTTAAAGATTTACACTTCATATTAGATAACACGTTTAAGGTTTTATTTCTAATGTGTAAAGGATCACCTATAAAATGTTGACTAATTAAAAATACTAAAGTATTAACCATATCTTGGATAAGTTCATCATTGTCATCTAAAATTCTTCTTCCATTTTCATCAATTTTGAATGAGATTAAAATATTAATTCGTTATTACTTAATAACATAGTTATCCTACTAACTTTTTAATTGTCTAATAAAACCAAAGATTAAAAGGAGTGTTACTTGATGATTAGTAATATTCGAAACAGTTTCATTAGTATTGGAAAACATTATTATTTGGTTAAGGACATTAAGAATTTTTTATTCCGAATATATATCGATGTTCCATTCATATGTAGATCCTACAGAATATTTATTTTGATAATTATCAGACTTTCTACAATTAATATATCAGGATGTGTTTCCATATAAAACACTCATTAATTACATTAATTTCTTTAGGTTTCAGACAACATTCTTCAAAATATTCAAAGAAATATATTTGAGCACCAATTTCATTCATAAGATTATAATATTCATCTTTTATTTATTATTTAATATTATTGAATGTTTCAAAATACCATTTCCTTATTTTTGGGTGAATTAAATTCTTTGTTTAGAAGAATACTATCAAGCTCTAAAGCTTTTTCTAAAACGTTAAGTTCTGAATCACCTACTTCTGAAAGTGAAAGTTCTTCATGTTTTGGTTCATTGAATGGTTGGTAAACTGATTGATTTATACCGGACCTATTATGAACAATTCTAGAAATTGATAGATTATCTTGAATATTTGGTTGTCTATTGGATTGGTCATTTGGTTGAATATTGGATTGAGCATTAAAGGATATATAGATTATTAGTAGAGGATTTAAAAGATCTACTAATTTCCTAGAAAGATGATATTAACCTTATTTTTAAAGGTCTTCTAGGTTGATCAAAAGATCTTCTATTAAATTAGATGATAACTTTACCATCTAGATATCGAACCACATTTGATGATTCAGTATTATAAACAAGTTGCTTCAAAAGAGGGCTTTCTACTTCTCGATGTTCAGCTAAATTGACTTGAGACCATTTAATTATTCTAGAGATAAAAACATTGGCTATAATTAGTTATATTTAAGTAAGAAGAGTTTAACCTCTTTTATCTATTTTGTATGCCTTGAAACCAAAAGCAGTTTTCATTAATTTGAAATAAATTTTGTATATTACAATCATTGGTATTGATCCTTCTACTATATGGTAATTATTGGTTTTAATTTAGAGGATTAAAGAACTCGTTATTGTCTTGTCTCTAAGAGCAAGAGTGATATTTGGATAACATTCAAATTGGATTAGTCCACAGCTAAAACTAATATCAATTGTTGCATGAATTGACCTTCCATACACCAATTCCCTAACATTTCTAAGGATCATGAAAATAAAGATATCTGGTTCTTACTTAGTAAGAAGTTTTGCTTCTACTTGGACTAGACCTAAATGCATATAATTTTATTCTTTTATATATTTTCTAATTGAATCCGCATTTGAAAAGTTTTATTGTTGTTCAAGTTATTTGAGACGAAGATATCTTTTTCTTCAGTAATTATAACATAATTATTTTTCCCAAAAATTTTCCATTTAACAATTTGATATATTTGATCATAAAAGGTTTTTGGTATTTGTCACTTATCTATCACTTTATCAAAATCTTTCAAATATATTCCATTTATATTATTTAACATATATTCTTCTAATTACTCATAAAGAGCCAAATTAGAAGATGACATAATTTTTAAATAAATTCATATTTTCAAACGAGACTAATTTATCTAATGTCATAGATCTAAATTATAGAACTAAATTAAATCTAATTTATGACATTTTACAACCCTTAACTCAAAACAGGATTTATGCTATATCTCAATAGACTTATCACAATATTAGGATACTTCACAAAGAATTCGTCCTAAGTAATTAGTAAATATAAAATATAAATTTTTACAAAGAAAATCGTCTCACTAAGAAAGTACAAACTAATTTATCATACTATATAATCTCCCCTTAGTTCTAATACCAACAAGACATCCAAGAAGAGCTACCCTAAACTATAGCTACAAAATAGTTAATAATGATTGATATTAATTACTCCCGTACATATTTGATTACCAATAAAATGTTTTATTTTATATATATTACATGTATGTTTTAGTTGTTGCTCTACTAAATTGACTATTGAAGAAGAATAGAATGTACATAGTTGGACATAGTCTTGAATAAGAACTAGTTTTGAACCATGAAATAACTCGACATGTGAGAGGTCAAGCTGAACTGCCCCCTCAAACCACCAGGCCCTAAGGGTTTAAAGGATTCAAGACGACATAATCACCTAAACCGACGAGTCACAAACTATTGGACCAATCTGCCATTGAACTCGTAGGTTGGCTCAGCCAATTCACCCCTTTAAAACAAAAAAAAAAAAAGAAAAAGAAAAAAATACTATTAAGTCGAAAAAAATAATTAAATAATATTCAATAGACCATTATATATCAAATCTACTTTATTTGTAATAGTGAAAGATAATTCTTTAAAATTAATATCATCAAACTAATTATAAGTTAATTATATGTTAATGATAGATGAAAAATTCAATTTCAATTAATAAAAATCTTTTTTATAAAACTTATTAAATATTAAAGACTTGAATATGAAGAAAAACATTAAAATTTACGGGAAAAAAATAAAAAAGTTGAAATCACATTAAGTCAAAAATTAATTAAAAAATTAAAAAAAATATTAATAAATTAATACATTTAAAAATGAAAGAAAAAAGAAATTATATTATTAAAAATTATTACCGTATTTAAAAAAATAAAAAAAAAAAAAAAAAAAAAAAAAAAAACATTACACAGGCCGAATCGGCTCAGAACCACCCTTACGACGAGCTAGTCACAGTTCAACTCTAATCAAGCCCATGAATCAGCAGTTTCAGGCCAGCCCAGCGCCCACCTCGTGCTGGACATATAGATTTTAATACTCGAAGCAGCATGCGAGAGGGAAATTTTATGTTGGTCTAATAAATTTCCAAAAGCTTAAATGGAGTTTGTTATTGGTAACCAAAACCAAAAGCCAAAGAAAATAATAAACAAGATCAATTAAATATGAGTTTTGGTAGGTGCATTAAGTAATAGGTTAGCATAATAAGAAGGTACCGATGGTGAAAAGCTTCCTAATATATACTCTATATATACACCGTTGTAATTTGCAGAGAAATGCATATATTACTTCCAATAAATTTTGTGCTTTAATCGATTTCCACACATTATAAATTATACACAAAATGCGCACATATTTCATATGAATGCTTTCAGATATGAATAATACATATCATAAAATACAGAAAATGCATTTTACTTCGAGTATTTTAAGACACATCGTGAAGAAAAAGAAAGAAAAGAAAAAGCGGAAATATCGAAATAAAACACGGAGAAGCTGCGGTTTTAGTTAAGAATCAAAGTTGCCAAAAATAGAACACGTAAATGATTTTACCATATACAGTGATGGCTGACTTCCCAAAAGGACTACATGAATGGACGAAAACAGAGAGAGACAACAGGATCTTCGGGAAGGAAAATGAAAAAATGGAAACCGAGAGAGGCAGAGGCAGAGGCTGAGAAGAATTGGCGGAAGTTTGCATGGCTGTCCATTGCATGAATAGCCCTGAACACAAACATATATATATGGACCAGTGAAGGCCAGTTTGAAATCGTAGAAGAAAAACAATAAATAAATCTTCTTCCTAACCCTAGATCTATTACGTCTCTCAAGTAGAGATAAATAAATATAGGGTTATCTTCTTCTCTTCTTATAAAATCTCTCTAGATTTTATTATTATCAAAGAAAAAAAAAAGACAAAAAAAAAAAAAAAAGGAAAGGAGGGAGGGATTGTGAGAGAGATGGGGAAGGTGATTTTAGCAATGTTTTTTGGCCTCCTGGCCGGGGTTATGATGGTCCATGGTGGAGACCCTACTTTGTATTTTACATGGAACGTAACCTATGGCACCATCTCTCCCTTGGGAGTCCCCCAACAAGGCATCCTCATCAATGGCCAATTCCCTGGCCCCAACATCAATTCCACCACCAACAACAACCTTGTCGTTGATGTTATCAATAACCTCAACGAGCCCTTCCTCCTTACATGGTAATATCAAGATTTCCCTATCTGCGTTTCTTCGTTTTTCTAATCTTCCATGTGTTATTTGGGTTGTGATCTCATATGTTCCCTTTTCTGCCATCTCTTTGATATGCAGGACCGGTGTCCAGCAGAGGAAGAACTCTTGGCAAGATGGAACACTAGGAACCATGTGCCCCATTCCTCCAGGGAAGAACTACACCTACCGTTTCCAAGTTAAGGACCAAATTGGGAGCTACATCTACTATCCTACCACGGCCATGCATAGGGCAGCTGGCGGTTTCGGTGGCCTTCGCGTCAACAGCCGTTTACTCATCCCTGTTCCCTATGCCGACCCCGAGGATGATTATACCGTCCTTATCGGCGATTGGTACTCCAAGAGCCACACCGCTCTCAAGGGCTTTTTGGATAGCGGCAAATCCCTTGGTAGACCAGATGGAGTCCTCATTAACGGCAAAGCAGGCAAGGGTGGGGCTAACGAGGAGCCTCTCTTTACCATGAAGCCTGGAAAGACATACAAGTACAGGATCTGCAACGTTGGGTTGAAGACCTCGCTCAACTTCCGGATTCAAGGGCACACAATGAAGCTTGTAGAGATGGAAGGTTCACACACCGTTCAGAACGATTACAAGTCTCTCGATGTGCATGTCGGGCAATGCTTCGCTGTGCTCATTACTGCTGACAAAGAACCCAAGGATTACTTCATGGTTGCATCAACTAGGTTCACCAAGCAGGTTCTAACAGCTACTGGCATCATCCGCTATGCCGACAGCAAGGGACCAGCCTCACCTGACCTTCCCCCAGCCCCAGAAGGGTGGGCCTGGTCTCTCAATCAGTTCCGCACCTTCCGCTGGAACCTCACTGCCAGTGCTGCCAGGCCTAACCCTCAGGGATCTTACCACTATGGACAAATTAACATTACTCGCACAATTAAGCTTGTTAACTCTGCAAGCAGAAACGGGGGCAAGCTTCGATATGCCATCAATGGCATCTCTCACATAGACCCACCCACACCACTCAAGCTCGCTCAGTACTATGGCGTACATGACAAGGTCTTCAAATATGATACAATCCCAGATGCTCCAGCAGAAACCATCTCTGATCAGGTTAACCTAGCACCTAATGTCAACAACATCACCTTCCGCACTTTCGTGGAGATCATTTTCGAAAATCATGAAAAGAGCATCCAATCATGGCATCTTGATGGTTATTCTTTCTTCGCCGTCGCGTAAGAAATCTAGCTTGCTACATTTTTTTATTTTTTTTGTTTTTGTTTTTGCACAATTTCCTAGAAAGAAGTGGCTCCCTAGGTTACCTATCTAACATTTGCTTTGCCTTTTCGAATTAACAGTGTCGAGCCAGGAAAGTGGACCCCAGAGAAGAGAAAGAACTACAACCTTCTTGATGCTGTGAGCAGACACACGGTCCAAGTATTCCCCAAATCATGGGCAGCTATCATGTTGACATTTGACAATGCTGGCATGTGGAACTTGAGATCAGAGTTGGCAGAGAGGCAATATCTGGGTCAACAAATGTACATCAGTGTCATCTCCCCAGAACGCTCTCTCAGGGATGAGTACAATATTCCTGACAATGCCCTTCTCTGCGGTACTGTCGAGAACTTGCCCAAGCCTCCACCTTATAGCATCTAAGTCCAAAATACACCTTACAAATGGTAAATGAAGGGGAGAATCAAAAAGGAAAAAGGGAGAAAGAAAGAGAGAGAGATAGTAGTGACAAGGAAAAGAAGATACTATCATGAGTGTTTCACAATATTCATATGTCAATTATCAGTCAAGATGTGTAACATGTCAAAGTCATGTATTTGGACACAAGATTGAAGGAATGAACAACTTAAAAAACATTATTGGCATCTGAAAAGTATTCATCTTCTTACTCTAAGATACCTCCTACACGCACTCTGTATTCTTTGGCCAACAAAGCTCCACCATTTTCTATGCAATGTGATTAGCCGCTTCAACTCTGTTCTGAAAGAGTTTCATCCATACTCCTATCTGTTATGCTTCATACGATTTCAAACGACAATCATTTTCCATTTCTAAAAATTATACTCAGAGGAATTTTAGCAGTACAATTGCATGCAAACGTAGCATAGATCTTTGATTCATCAATGAATCAATCACAATGTCCTGGTTTAGTATCCTGTACCACCAAAAACTAAAAGAAAAAAAAAGGGTATCCAGGACCCTTAACATAGATACAATGCTGGCTCCTTCTGAAACCTTCTTCATAAGGAAAACAACATAAGACGAAATGGACAAGACATGGGCTGTAAGGTTTATCTTATATTTCTTCTTTTTTCGCCCCACATACACGGTTGGACACGAGGTCAAGTTGAGGTTTTAGTAAAGAATCAAACATGCAAAAAATGGAACATGTGAATGAAGTCATGGTAACTTCCATGTAGTGACGGAGACTTTCTAATTACCAAAAACTCAACGAATAGACAAAAGGACAATAAACGCAATAAGAGGACCGATAAGGATCCCAGAGTTGGAGACAAAACGGATTTAAAGGGAGTTGCATGGCTATCTATTGCATGAATAGCTCTAAACCCGCATATATAAATATGAACCAATGAAGGCCAGTTTGAACTCGTAGAGGAAATAAAAAGAAAACATCTTCCTTACCCTCTATCTGTCATGCAAATCAGCTGGAGAAAAAATATACAGGGTTATCTTCTTATGAAGTCTCAAAAGAGATGTTCTTTCTATCATTTTAAAAAAAAAAAACAAAAAAAAAATTGGAAAAACGAAAGAAAAGGAGGGAGGGATTGTATGAGGAAGCTAATTCCACTATCCTACTACAGCCATGCATAGGGAAGCTGGCAGTTTCAGTGGCCTTCATGTCAACAGCAATTTATTCATCCCCATTCCTTAACCTGATCCTGTGGATGATTACACTGGCCTTATTGGCAATTGGTACTCCAATAGCCACATAATTCTCTGGTCCACTGTGAAGAGGGATAGACCAGATGGAGTCCTCATCAATGGCAAAGTAGGCAGGTATGGCTATAACAAGGAACCTCTCATTACCATGAATCCTGGAAAAAGCATACAGCTATCTAAAACGTTGGGCTAAAGAACTCACTCAATTTCAAGATTCAAGGGCATTCAACAAAGCATGCAGAGACAGAAGGTTTACACAACGTTCAGAATGATTACATGTCTCTTGATGAGCATGATGGGCAGTATTTTGCCATGTTTGTTACCATGGTTGTTAAACTCACGTGTCTACATTGACTCACTAGAAGGTCTGCAGACTTGGAACACATACTCGAAATGTAGACTCGTAAGCTTCTAGTACCCATTTCAAAAATTGCATATATTTCCTAGTATTCATCAAGAAAAACTAAAAATAAATGATAAAAACAAGAAATTCAACATAAATTTTTTAGTCGTAGTCACAATGAAAGTTATAATCATAGATTTATAATGCAAATGATCAAACATAACTTCCTGTGCCAAAACTAAAGCATAAAAACTAGAACAAAAATGCATTATAAGTAAATTATTATAATAAAGTACAAAATTATAATAAATCATCAGCTGTTTTATCATAATCAAAGGTGCCTCCTGCTCTTCCATTACCATCATCATCATCTTCATTATCAATGCTAACATTAATATTAATACCATTACCAAAGATATCCATATCATCTAATTCCAAGTCCTTCATAGTACCCTCGTCTCCAAAAGTATCAATATCATGTGTCTCCAAATCATCTTGACTCCTACTTCCATGACCCTCCAAATCTACATAAGCACCCAATTCCTCAACATCTTTTTCATTTTCCTTTGAATCTACGAATACCACCATTGACAATTTTATTACAATATTTGCATTTTACCTTTTTGCCATTGTTATTTATGTCAATACGATGCCCCTAACTAGCATCAGTTCTATTTCCAGGTGCATTTTTCCTTTTGGAGCTCTCTTTAGATGATTTAGCAAAAAACAACATTTCAACTCAACCTATCAAAGTTTCTGCAAGGAATAAAATTAAGTCAAAATAAAATATACAGGAAAAAGAAAAAAACATACAATATCTAAACAATAATCAATTACAAAAGAGTATGTGGTATTTAAAGATGCAACTATACAATTATATATTTATATATATGTTTTATCAAAGAGCACTTAAGGTCTAATTCAATATCATTGTGTCATTTTTCTTTGGAATATGTATTCACTATATATTTAGAAAAGAGTAGACAGAACATTTTGCATAAAGTTTTCCACATTTGTCAAAAGATGAAAGATAAGTTGGACAGGATAGGTGAAAAGCAGACAGCTTGGAACCATTTTTCAAAATCTCTTTGACTCTTTTTCCATTGTCCCTTCATCGGTGCCAACATATTGTCCTCGTTCCAATACATAAACATGGTTTCTATCCTGAAACCCCATCCTCTTATACATTAACTCTTATTAAAATATAAATACAATTGAAGCCAAACAAAGCCATAAAGAATTATGCAGTAACTAATTGAAGTTTATCCCCAAAACTAGGCTGTCATGATTCGGTTAAGCTAAGTATGTTCCCAAATCTAGGAACTCAATAAACTGAACTTAAAATATGGACCTAAGATTGAAAGGAATAAGGTGGAATGATATAAAGAATCAGGATGCACGATCCAGCATCACAAATCTTTCATTCACGCAATCTGATAGAATTTAAGTATGCATATCAAAAACATGGAGTTAGGGACAAAATTACACTATGTCTACAATGTTTTGATTTAATTAATGATCAGCTTTTGAAGCACATTCGACTGCATTGCTGGAAAGGGAAAAACCCTTTTCCTTCTGCCCCCCAATTACTTCCAACTAATTGGTCAGTAAACCATTACTTACTCTTGGACTTTCACACAAACAAAGAACATGAAATGCCTTTTGACCTATCTCTATTATACATCCAAATAATCTAAAGGGGAAATCAGCAAAAGACTCCACATACAAGGAGCAAAAACATCTACTAGACTACTTCCTACACTTGTAAAATTTATGAGTAACATCATACATCATCCATATTCAAAATTGAATACTATGTAATCAAGACCCCATATTCCTCTTCCATTTCATTCTCTAAGGATCATAAAAAGGTAGCAAAGTTAAAGCTAGCTACAGGGGCAGCAACTTACCTATGTTAATTTGTAGCTTCCCTTTTTTTAGGTTGGTTCACGCTAGCTGCTCACTAGTCACTTGCTCTGTTTTCCTAGTTCAATCTCATTGCCTGGTTCTTGGTATGCATATCTGACCTGACGCAAGAGAAAATCTGAAAAATCCAGTAGAAGAGAAGGAGGGGAAAGGTAAAGAAATGACAGCAAAGGCTTGACAGTGAAGACCTAGATGCTTCTGCCTTCTGCTCTTTAGTTTTGACCAACCCCAGCCCCAGAAGGGTGGCTTGATCTCCCAATCAGTATCTCTCCTTGACTGGAACCTGACTGCTTGTGTTGCTAGGCCTAACCCACAAGGTTCTTATCACTATAGACAAATTAACATTACTCACAAAATTAAGCTCGTTAACTCTAGGAACAAATTATAAAGCGCATGTATGCCATTAACAGCATCTATCTCATAGACACATGGGGACCACTCAAGCTCTATGAGTACCATGGACTGCAACACGATGTTAAAATTCTACATAAGATAATAACATATACTAAGTGTAATATTTAAGTATAAGAAATTCCTCCACCAAGTCATTTGAGTTGGGCTCTTCCCTTGAGTTTACTAACATTTGTTGCTCTCATGAAGAGCCAACCCTACAAGAGGGGCAATCTGAAAAAGAAGTGACCGAAGAAAAAACAACCTAAGGAAAGGCTATCTAGTGAAACAAAGTGAAAGCCGTCGAAAGAGAGTCACTCAAAGTGGATAGCCCAAAGTTGGCCAACATAGGCATTGGCTTTTAAAAAGCGGTGGTAGTATTACAATTCACATGGGATAATAATATGGACTTAGTGTAGTACTTAAATTTAAGAAGTTTTCGCACCTACCATACTAGTATATTAAGTTAAGCTCTTCCCCTAGGCTTAAGTATTAACAAATGTCTTCAATTACGATGTCATGACAAATTTTCCATTAAAAAATATCAAGCATGTTCAAGCATAATGTCAAGAATGTTACCTACCACACCTTCATGGAGATCAATTTTTAAATTCAAGAAACGAGCATCTAATCATGGCATCTTGATGGTTATTCTTTTTTTCCCGTTAGATAAGAAATCTAATGTGCTACATTTTTCGCTTTTTCTTTTTTAGAAATTCATCACAATGAGTTGGCCATGAAGGTTATCGATCTAACGTTTGCTTTGTATTTTCAATCAACATCATTGAGTCAGGATTGTGATGCTATGAGCATACAAACAATTCAAATATTCCCCTAATCATGAACTATCATGTTGACATTCAATAATGTTGGAATGTCGAACTTGAGATCCAAGTTGATAGACTCTTGCTTTATGGGTCAAGACTTGTACATTAGTCTTCAATCCCCAGAACATTCTCTCAGGGATGAGTACAACATGCCTAACAATGCTTTTCTTTGTGGTTCCATCAAGAAGTTTCCTAATTCTCCACCTCCTAGCATCTAAGTCTGAAATCCACCATACAAAATAGTAAATGAGAGAGGAGAGGAAGGAGAGAATAGAAAAGGAAAAGGAGAGAGAAATTGCAATGATGAGAAAAAATGAGAAAAAGAGGCTACTATCTTGAGCTTTCACAATATTCAAATGTCAACTATCAGTAGAGATGTGTAATTAAGTCATGCCAAAATCATGTATTCAATTTGAATACAAGTTTGAAGGAACTCACAATTTGGCACATTGGTTACATCTGAAAATTATTCATCTTTGCGCTCTCCTATGCACATTGTATTTTCTTTAACTGACAAATACGACCATTTTCCATGTGTGTGATTTAATATTTTCAAAATGGCACTTCAACTCTGTTCTTGAGAGTTTCTCCATACTCATGTCCGTAATGCTTACAATAATTCCAAACATTAATCATTTCCCATTTTTAAAAGTTATGCCTAGTGGAATATTGGGAGTACAATTACATGTAAAAGCAGCATAGATCATTGATTTCATCAAAGAATCAGTCGCAATTTCCTAACTTCACATTATTCAACAACAAAGACCACATATAAGATAGTTATAGAGAAAAAGAAAAAAGATGAATTCACTTACTCGATGTTTGGTTGTCTGCATGACAAAATTACAGGAATTCCTTCTTCATCCACATTACAGCACAAATTTTTTTCTGTTGGACTACTTACAGCAAGACCAGCAGTATCCACTTGTATGCAAAGGAAAGAGACTCACGCAGGAATGGATAAATGATGAACACCCCTTCTCATCCATAATTGATAGGCAGTCATGTGGAAGGAATCATAACCCACTGGTTTTTCATGCCAGAGAAAATGCCTCCTGATTTGGCATAGGTTATGGTACATGTTGATGTGTGCTTGTTTTGGTATTGACAACAATATTTCCTTTAACGATCCAATATCTCCATGGTTGATTGTGACAGAAAATTTGCTCCAGTCCAAAACATTGGCAAATGGAAGGTCATAATAATTTGAAATTATAACTGGAACACATCCATACCGTATTGCATCACTGACCCTTGCCGTATTTACTTCATACCCTTTAACATGGAGGCAATAGTAGCTCCTTTTGAAACCTTCTTCGTAGGGAAAAGGTGGACTTCTAGAAAATATATCCATAGAGGTGTCATTTTCCCAAAATGAAATGAGTTCTTGGCGAACCCGAGAATTTTGGATACGACCTGCGAAGAAAACAAGCTTGTCCCTGAAAGCAAGATAGACAAATAAGTTCACCTCGAGAACTACTTGAACCTACAATGAATACATTTTCTAGTCTTCTTTAACATAAAAGTAATTGCATTCTGCACTGGAAAGAATCAGTTGGGAACATCAAAAGGATCGCCTTTGGCATTATGTGGACTACAGTGAGTTGGTAAGCACACAGCAATGAAGTGCTTCGCAGCATGTTCTATTCCATCGAGTAATGCCAAAGTGCAATTTGATATGAGAAAAATGCAATCTCTGCGAGGAATGAAAAAAATGCCATGGAAGTTGAAAATGGAGCAAAGTGGAGTATATCTCCAGTAGTTTTAAGTTCTTTCAAAATGAGTACATTACATGAATTGCCTAAATATGCATTGAAGGAAGTGATGGAAAATGCATATCATGATCCTCCAGTTCACTCCAATGAGATCATATTGCTTACATAGTTTCCTTGAATATAAGGACTTAAAATGACTCAGAATGACAAAGGGCAAATGAGAACTGAACATGATCAATAGCAAAGCCAGGATATAGCCATAGCTGGTTGCACTGTCCTTGGTACAAAATTTATTAAGCATATCTTAAAGATAGCGTATGATGGGATTCATGTGAAATGAATTACCTTTACATCGCAAAGGATAATGACATTTCAATGTATAGCATTAAACTGGGAAATCAGCATCTCCACATAAAGTTCCAAAATTTACGCCACTAACAAGACAACTATCAGTGCCAGAAGCAGTACCTCTTCTCTGGAGGAATCAAAGCTTCCTCCACCTTCCGTGGCCAAACTTGCGGCAACCCGACATCCTTATGGGCGATGTAAAGCCTCTGGAAATAACTAGAAGAACAAGTAACCTGCACAGGGTTGTTAAGCAATTCGCTAGACTTCGATGCTGCATCTCTGCCCACAGAATGACACTGAACATAAAAATGATCGGCCCCATTCGAGGCATTCCAATATAAAAACTCTCTCCTAATCTTATCAACGTAACTGGCAACAAATTTTGCAATAGATGCCTCATCCCGAACCCGAGGATCGTTTCGCAGACTATTTATTGAAAAGGGCATGTAAAAGAAGTGAGCTTCTGAGGGATTGTGGGTGATAAGTGAACTACGAAGAAGCGAAATTTTGAACATGTGCTCACTGAAGTAGTTTCCTAACTTGGGGTTTAATGGATTCGGGTGAGGAATGAAAATGTTGGCAAATGAAGACGAAAGAGATGAGGAATTTACATCCAGGTACACATAAATTTTGAAACTTCGAAGCATTTCTCGAAAATCTTTCGCAAAATAGTCCCAGCTATGATAAGGACTAGTGGATGCTTGACCCATCATATCCTTTCCATGAGTAAAATTTGATGGGATTACTGGGTTCGAAACTTGGGAGTTTGGTTTCAAAAACCCATCTTTCACTTTTAAAAATTTGGTGTTGCTATCAATACTCGATGGGCTAAAGTCTTTCTCTTTATCCAAAGATCCATTTTTTAATTCATGAACTTTGCTTTCAGTGTCTGTATTACTAAAAGACTTGATCTTTTGAGGAATTAAAGCAGATGAATGAACATTTTCATAGGTAACATTTGATGGTTTTGGAACAACAATAGTGTCTGTTTTGATAGAGACGTTATTGTCCAAGTAGAGAAATCGAGCACTATGGCTAGGAAGGAGATAAGGATAAGTGAACCATAAGGACACTCCTAGCGTTAAAAGGGCAAGTAGTATGAGGAGTAAAAAGGGTTGGAAGAAAGTTGGGGGAAGAAAAACAAGCTGTTTGGGTCTTTCATTCATCTTGGAGTCCATAGCAACAGCTTCGTCGACATACAACTCGAGGCAGCAAAGCAAGTGAAGAGACCATAGAATCTGAAATACTTTTTTGCTTGAAAAACCTCGGTTCGCGTTGCAACTACCGGTAAAATTTAATAGTAATACTCAAGAGCCATCCATATTAATCGTGAATAAATAAATAATATCTAAATATTAATAAAATTTTATATATAAATATATATTTGATAATTTTTTTTAAAAAAAAATTATTTTTAAAATTTAAATATCATTACATGCTTCTCTTCAGTTCTCGTAGTGGGAGAATTATTAAATATATTTTCGTGTTTCAAAGAATGCCCGGTGGGGGCTGTGCAAGTGACAAAAAGGGGAGTGGTGTAGGTGGGTGGTGAGCCTTCAATGAGTTAGAGAGTGATCATGCAATTTTTGTTTTATCATATCATACAGATATATACTATATATTGATTAAATTAAATATAAATATAAAAAATTTAAAAAACATTATAATTATGACTTGATAAAGATGGTCACTGTGCATTTTCATTCTCAACGCTCTATATTCCAGCAATTTATCTTTATCTATCACTATTCAATCAATAGTATATATATCAACTTTTGATTAGTTTATAATTATTGATCTACTAAAATGATATTATCATATATATATAGAGAGAGAGAGAGAGGGAGAGAGTTAAATAATATAATAAAATTATTTAAATTTACAAAAAAAAGTTCAAAAAGAAAAAGAACAAACTTTAAAAAAGTAAAAAGAAATATTGTTGATAACTGATATATATACAAGGTTAAAATTAAACTGCTTAATGAATGAAGACTCAATAGAATTATGTAAAAAAAAAAAAAAGAAGAAGAAGGAATTCTAAAATGATGTTAGATGTCAAGACATTTGTAAGCTAGTGATAAAAATATTTGTCTCCTAATAGGATATATGAAGTTGGATTTTCCCTCTTAATAATTGTAATGTACATAATATGTAATAAATAAAAGAAAGAAAGAAACTGATGACAAATGGAAAGAGGGAGAGAGTAAAAAATCCAAACTAAAATTGCTAAGGGCAAGTGTGCCGCATGAATCAAATAATTTTTTATACCGTTTAATATCAAAATTTGGGAGGCTTTCTATGACAACCTTACTTAAACTGATGTTGCTGTAATACTTGTTAACAACCTTAATTCATAGTGAATCGCACCTAGATTTCAATAATTCATAATAATCAAGAATAAAAACAAAACTATTAATAATTTTTGTGAAAACTATCTATAGTTTATAGTTTTTCACTTCGTTTATGACATGTTTTATTAAAAATGAGGGTGATTTGCAATGATGTTACAATAACCTCCTTTTAAGTAAAATTATTATAGAATTTCCTATATATAGTTTGATTTAGTAATTGTGTTATATATATATATATGTATGTATATAATTATCTATATCTATCTATCCATCTATCCATCCATATATAATATATATATGTGTAGGTTATGTCATTCTCTCTACCTCAAGTTTTCTAATTTATAGTAGTGACAAAAAAATTATTATTTCTCTTAATTTGTTAATTTTTTGCAACAATTTACCCTTTTTTTACATTTTAAATTATATTATGCTCATGTATTTAATTTTTGCACATATATTGTTAGTGTACATCTGTTATTAATAATATACAAGTCAGAAGTATATATATTATTTAGATAATATTTTGTCTTGTATTATTTACCTATTAAGTTGAATAGCTTATCTTAGAGATCCCATTATATGTTCTTGGCTAAAAAAAATTAAAAAATCCCATTATACGTTGAAGCTCGAATTTAGTGTTTTTTTATAAACAAAGTATTATATCAGATAATTTAAGTTTTTAGCAGAAGATTATTGTTTTACTACTTAATATTCAAAATCAAAATTTATCGATTCACTTCTACTAAATTTTGTGGTCTAATCACAAATTTTAGTTCAAATTTGAGAACTTTTTCTAAAATCCTAAATTTAGGTGCAGTTACCTTAAATGCAATTTTATGATATTGCATATGCTTTTAAGACCTTAAGAACATTGATACAATATCCACAAACATACAAATAAAAAAGCAATTGATTACAAACTCATCCATACATTCAAAGGATATACAATAGATTTTCTTTTTCTAGAAGAACTTTAAATTTACTATATAAACTTTGCTAATTTTTACCATTACCTACGTAAAATTTTAAATTCTCAATATATTATCTAAATAAACATTTTAAGGATATCTAACACCACATGGATTAACTCCATTCATGTCCTTTGGAATATATGGATTTGTCAACCAACTACAACAAGAAATGTAGCAAATAACATTAATTTAACAAAAGCCAAATCCACAAAGAAGTCTAAATGGAATAATTAGAAAAAAATGTATATGTCAAGACAAAAAAAAAAAAAAGGAAGGTGTAAAAACTAAACTAATCAACCATAATCTAACCCTAACCACTAGTTAAATAACCAAACCTAGCTTCCAAAATGCCTTTTACTAAACCATTGAGAAGACAAGAATGAATGAAATCCTAATTTCACATAAATCACAAAAGAGACAAACATGAGAGAGTCAATACTAGAGAGATAACCAACAGACAAAGCAGTAACCCATCAATTATCTCTTCTCATTATCGTCATAAATCTTAATTGAAAACCCCCCTTCTAAAATCTTAGTTTAAACCATAATCATCAAACATCCAGGAATGGGAAATTTAGAATAGGACATTTTAATCAAGGTTTATAACAACATAAGACATAACGAAGAAGGGGTAACTAATGAGTTTCTTATGTTGTCCTTTTTGTATTTATCTCTCTTATGAATTTTATGAAATTAAGGTTTTATTCATTCTTGTGTGCTTAATAGTTTTATGAAAAGGGGCTTTTGGTTGTTAGATAAGGTAATTTAAGTAGTATTTAAGGTTTGGTCATATGATTAATTTAGTTTTCATGCTTTCTTTTTTTTTTCTTTCCTTAGCTGGACATCTGTATTATACCCTAAAGCGTCGAAGTCATAATAGTCTTGCCATATAAACTAACTTATGATAGTAACAAATCTTACAGCACTATCATAAACATGATTTATACAAGATGTTCATGACTTCTCGCTTTGAAATAAATAACTCAATTAAAATTTACATAAAAAGTCAAAAACTTTAAGTCATATATACATTATTATATTTATATTATCTTATAATTCTAGGAAAATCTATATGCTAAGGTAGTCCGATAAGTGACATATTACATAATTTGCTAGAAAACCTAAGAGTTAGTAATAAAACTCTAGAAGACTCAGTTGTATTAATTGACTTGATCCTCACTCCCCCATAGCACTTCAAAAAGAAAATGACATCGGGATAGTTATAGCGCAATATCTCAAAACCTACAAGAAAATCTATTAGGGATGAGTAATGAACAGCTCAATAAGTCGGAAAAAAGACTTAAAAATGCATAACAAATACAAAAAAGATTTTCAAACAATTAATTATATGTAATGTAACATACAAATACCATCACACAACATGGTTCGATCCGTTGTAAAATCAAAGTAATTTCACTCGCTCTAATCCGAACTAAAGAATTTTCATATTTATACAATAACTCATAACCAATGCTAAGGATGAAGAAAAGACTATTATATTATCCAATGCTATCTTTTTTTAAGGTATCGGTATTTAGTTGGAGAATTCTAACAGTCCCCTAAAGAGTTACAATGCATATCTAATTAAGGTATTCAGGTCAGTTATAATTAAGTTCAGTTTAAGGTAATCAAACAATATAACACCACTCAATTTACAATGATCACCAAAACACAACATAAATTTTTAGCAAATAATAATTTACACATAAGCACATACATATAAAACTACCTACAAGCATAATCACATAAAATCCCAAGCTTCTGAATACTTTAATGTAGTACTTCAAAATACAGCAATATATTAAACTCAACCTACCTAAAATCCTTAATTTACTCACTTGACTTTACACAGGTCAACTCGTGTCCTTATATCCTATAATCTAAATATTCTTTTGGTATTTAATGTCCCTTTAATATATAAACTTTAAATTATGACTTGATTTGATTTTCCAAATATATATATATATATATATATTACTTATTGCCAATATTTTATAAATTAGTTTCTAAATCAGTTTTTGAATTTGGTTTTGATTTAGTTTTTTACTATGAGTATTATATATAAATCCTAAAAATGTGTTTACGAACCAGAATGTGAAATTAATCACATTATACTTGAGCATTATAAATATTACTTTTAGCTCTTTATAGTATTTTAGTCCATACGGTATACTTCAATCCTAATTTAACTACTGAATTTTCTCCCAATATGAGAAAAATTTATATTTTTCATATAATCCACTAAATTTAAGTTTCATATCAGATTTATTATTATTATTATTATTATTATTATTATTATTATTATTATTATTATTATTATTATTATTATTATTATTATTATTATTATTATTATTATTATTATTAACAAAATATCTTCTATTTATTACATTTCTAATTTCACATATTATTAATTTACATAATTACGTCTAACACTCTAAATACTATAAATATCAGACTATATCAGATATTAATATCTTAAATTACTTAATTACATACTAAGTTAGTAATCATACATTTAATCACTAATTTAGTTGAAAATCATTAATTATATATATGATTTAAAGGCTTAAAAATTATCTAACATTTTGAAAATTCATTTCTTAAAAATCTCTTAATAGCACTATTTTACGTCCTCTAAATAGCCTACACAAAAATTTTAAACTCAAAACTACACTATTAAGACTATTTATTTCTAAATCGAAATAAGCTCAAGTTTGCAAGATGTCTTAAGCACCGTATATTTTTAAATATAAACTCATCAAACTAATTTTTTTTTTCCTAAATCTACATACATAAAAACCTTAGAATACAAAATTTTATAATTTTCTAAATAAATTTAATAATATAAATAAATTAAACAAGAATTAGATTGAAATCGAACTCACCTGTCCATTTAGCTTCCGACCACCAAGGGTAGCTCCAAGTGTGTTAACCAAATGGGGTGATGGTGGTAACGTATGGTAATGGTTCATTTCTAAGTGACTGTAGGTCATGGGTCTACTTTACAAGTCCTAATTACACACTATTTTTGCTATTTTTTCTCAATATAATAAACTCTCATTTTCTGGTTTTTCTCTATTTTTCTTGGATGTCAATTTGACCAAAATGAATTGTAATGAGAGATTTCTATCGATTCATTAGTTATTGAAACTTATTTTACGCATTTTCAATAAATAATGGGTAATATACTTGTAATTCAATATTATGATATTTAATTATTTTATTATTTATTTTCCTAAATTCAAACTTGCGAGGTTACTTTTATTAATACTTCTAGCTTTGTCGTATAATTTCAACTCAATCGAATACTTTATTTGATCATCCTAAACTTTACGTATCAATTTCGAACTTTTAATTGCAAGGCTTACAATTTGCATGTGGTTAAATTAATTTTATTTACCATATGCCATGTTATGGTTGGTTGATAAATCCCTATATGCTAACAAAGTTGAATGAAGTTAGTTTATGTTGTATGAATGTTCTTGAAAATTTTAATTAAACAGCAAATTAACACTTTTAAATTTCAAATGGTTAATCAACAAAAATGGGAAAAAATTTTGTGTACAATTTGAGAATTTCCCTTCTTTTGGGTATATTATATTGTCAAGTTGAAGTTAACACATCGAATCTCCCCCTTTTTTCCCTCTTTTTTTAAGTTATGAAGAAAAAAAGTGGAGACAGATTAATTGATGTGTAGATTTAAACTAGAAATATAAAGTGTTGATAGGCCATTTTGGGCCTGAATTTCAAAAGCCTAAGCTCAAGTGTCTCTACCTACTCAGGTACTCCCGAGCATTGCCTCAATCCTAAGAGCTAGTCTCCCTTTACTAGTTAAACTCATTTAGCTCCCATTCACGAGTTCACTCCAACTTAAGTTAAGTATCCCACTCAAGTTCCCCCTAAACAAACACCCTTAGATGCTACTTAACAAAGCGTCCTATCTAGTTTACTTGTTGTTAGCATAGCTTGCTTAAGCTTACTACCTTAACCTCCTTAGGTACTTAGAGACTCCAACCAAAGTCCTCTGTAAGCCCGTGATGTGGACTACAGTCAAGAACAGACAAGACTAGTCGTAAGGATGGGTTTAAGCTTACCGAAAGCATGAAAAAGGTGATGGGGGAAACGTGCAAAAGAACAAAAAAGGTGAATAAGAAGTAAGCTAACCCAAGAACAGCTTCAAAGGATATGACGTACCAATGGAACTTCCGATGACTTACGGTATAACTTGATATGATACACGAGTTGGTCCAATGAGGTTACTCACCACTTAGCTTTACTTAAGGGTTAGGATAAGAGTAAAAGGACAACAAACAATGTTTATGAAAGGAAATAATCCAGTGTTTTGATGATAATCTTCTAATGATCCACAACTACATGTATAAGGGGTATTTATACTTGAGAATTTAGGGCAACTTGCCTAAAAAGGAAAAAGACAAAAAAGATATCGTCCTAAAGAAGCAACGTATAAAGTATAAAAAGGGTAAAAAAAAATATTTATGGATTAGAGCAACAAATTCTACAAGTGGTCTCAGACACATAGTAGCAGTATATTGGTAATGCTGTTGGAGGATATAGACAAAATAGTACGAGCTGGTTGGGTGGTTGGGTAGTTGAGCAAGAGTACCAAGCAAGCATAAGCTCATTCGAACATGAGTAGCCTAAAGATTAGCGCAAGACAACTCTCTCGGTATCTTAGAAAGAATCATGCCGAACAAGTAGTCAACTCAGACATAACTAAGTAGGTGTGTAAGGTTTGGTTGTTGTCAAGGCATTCTCTGAGTTGGCATACAATTTTTTAAAGATGGGTAGTCATTTGGCACGGCATAGCGAGTCGATCATCGGCAAGGAGTAACTAAGCCTTGCAGGAGTTGGCTGGAGCAAGAGGATTCGCCTCACCAGTCCCTCTAGCCCTTCGGTTCAGCTGCAAGTTAAAAGCTCAGTAACCTAATTTCTATCATTCCCTTTAGATTGATTTGGATTTGAGATCAAATCTGACTGGTCTTTGTTAAGTTCTTCTTCGGGATGATATGGATTGATGTCAACAATGTTAAAGGTGTCCAAAACCCCATATCTTCAGGCAACTCCAATCTATAAGTGTTCTTGTTGATCTTTTGGAGGATTATGAAGGGTCCTTCAGCCTATGCAAATAGCTTATTTCTCCTCTTACTTAGAAATCTTTCCTTGCTTAAGTACAGCCATACCAAGTCTTTAGGTTGAAATTGTTTCATCATCCTACCCTTGGCTTTTTCTCGCATTTTTTTAGCAACTTGGTCAATCTACTGAATAACTTTGTCATAAATTTGCTGTAGGGACTGTATTTAGGCTCTCGCGCCATGGTCTTCTCGCTCAAATACAGGTACAAGGGTATGATCCAAGGGTAACTCAGGATTAAAAACATAGACTACTTCGAAGAGTGTTTGCTTAGTAGTGTCATGGACTGTTCGGTTGTAAGCAAATTTGACCACAGGCAAATAGACATCTCAATTAGACAAGTTCTTGCCCATTGTAGCTTAGAGCAGTGATCTCAAAGTGTGATTAACTACCTCTATTTGGCTGTTAGTTTAGAGGTAATAAGAAGAACTAAATAGTATTTTGGTTCCCATCCGACGCTACAGGATTATCTAGAAATGGCTCAAGAACTTTGGGTCTTTATTTGATACCACACTTCTCGATACGCAGGTAACGGAACAACTTCCTGTAAGAAAAGAATGGCAATAGCCAAAGCATCATTAGTCTTAAAGCAAGGTACAAAGTATGTGATCTTATTGATTCTATCCACGACAACCACTGTAGAATCTTTCCCCATGTTATCCTTAGTAATCCAAGGACAAGGTTCATGCTTTGCTCAGTCCATGGTCTTCTTAAAACAAGCAAATGCATTACTTTCCCTTGCTCAGCTTGACATTTGGCCCCCTTACATATGACACAGCCTTCATTAATTCAATAGACATCTCACCTCATTCTCAACCAAAAGAAATGACCACTTAACAACTCATACGTCCTTCTTTCCCTAAAATGCCTAAAGAGTCCTCCACTATGGGCTTCCCTAATTAGCAACTCTCTTAGTGAACAGGTTGGTGCGCCCAATTTTCCACTTCGAAACAGGTATTCATCTACTACATGATATTCATCTACCGTTCTTCCATTGGCACATTGCTCAAGTATTGGTCCAAAGTGTAGGTCCTTAGAATACTGCTCTGTAATTCTTATAAACCTAAACAATCTAGTCTGCAATTCGTTTAGAGCACTTGTCTTCTTAAAAGAGCATCAGCAACTACGTTGCTCTTCTCTCGTTTGTGTTTTGTCATAAAATCAAATCCTTCAAGGAAATCTACCCATCTCGCTTGCCACTTTGACAACTTAATCTGGCTTCAGAGATACCTAAAAGACTTATGGTCAATATAGATGATGAACTCTTTGGTCAATAGATAATGCTTCCATACTTGGAGAGCTCGGATAAGAGCCAAAAGTTCTTTGTTATATATGAAATAGTTTAATTGAGGTCCTTTGAGCTTCTCACTGTAATAGGTAATCGGTAGACTTTTCTACATTAGGTCAACGCCTATACCAACGCTTGATGTATTATATTCTAACTCAAATGTCTTTTTGAAGTCGGGCAAATCTAGTACAAGAGCGGAAGTTAGTCTTTCCTTCACTTTTGCAAAACTTCTTTCCTCCTTTTCTCCCTATCTGAATTCGATGTTCTTCCTTGTCAACTTTATGGGTCCCAACAAGATATCAAGAGGGGGGAGAATTGATATATTTTGCAAAAACTAAAACTTTTTTATTTAAAAACAAAATCCCTTTTAACAGCTTAAATGATGTGATAGTAGTTGTGAATTGATTGTTTAACTTAATGTATGAAAAATAATAATATAAACAGTAAAGATCATAAAGTAAATAAAGTAGTAATCGTTTTATAAAGCTTTGGCATTTTACTTACTACTCTCTTTCAGCTCCACTACTGGGGATTTGGTCTTCCTTACCGGTGTCATTCTACTAATCTAATATTTTTAATAAACAAAGATCAATGAGATATTATAAGGATATTCAATCACTTTTCTATCCTATCTCACTAGCTTCTTCCTAAGCTATACGCAAGACTCAAAAATCTTCCTAATCCTTTCACACTCAAAAATATAATTTCAATAATTTTTACAAGGAAAGTAAAATAATACAAACAAATATCTCTTTACAATTTTCACACAAAAGAAATAACAATGAAATAATGAAATTGATTTTGCTTAGTTTCTAACTCAGTTTCTGACAATATTCCTTAGTGTTCATGAGAGAGATTTTTAATTTTAGTTTTGATTTTCTTTTTCTTCAAATATTCTTGTGTAGCTTCTATTTATCACAAATCAACATTTACAGTAACAATTAGAAAACAGCTATTTTCTAATATTTCTCCAAGCAAATTCGATTTAATAATCAATTTTGTTATTAGAAAAATATCTTATGAAAATAGGGACCAATTATTTGAATTTTTGAAAACTTGAACCAAGTTGATCCTGATTTGTTTCTTTACTAAGCTTGAGTCATTTGACAGTTGCTGCATGAGGTGATTTATTCCAATCCTCTTCTGATTTCGTAGAGATTAAAAAATACATTTCAAATATTAAGGATAAGTATGGAAAGATATGAACAAATCTTCCTATAATCTGTTCTTATGAAAAAGGTCCAGCATATCTAACATAAGCAAGTTCTTCTCCCTTTTCCGTCATAGAATCCTCACAAACAATTAGGTTGTTTTTATCTAAAACATTCAATCTTATCTTAAGCAAAATATCTTCGAATTCAAAAATTTGTTTCCAACAAGATAAGCTACAACCTTATCTCCAAAAACTACTAAGAGTTATATCCAACTTTTCAAGCACAACTTTATTCAATAAATCCTTGTATAGAGATATATCAAAATCCTTTTTCGGTTAATAACTTTACTGAATTTTAAACCTTGAACAATCTTACTAAGGTTGTCAAAAAATCTTCTTCCTAAAAATATACTACTCAAACCTTAATTCTTCAATTTTACAAATATGATTCTTGACCATTCTAAAAATAACCCAACTTAAATCCTCATGGACTTTAACCATCTTAATGGAACAAAATTGAGTATAATTTCCTAGTATACCCAATAAGGTGGAGCTAGGCCTTCTAGTTAATTTGTCCAATTTAATTTATTTAAGTCAGAAAATGACTTAGAAACAATAACTAATCATAATACTGAATGCAAATTGTATTGTTTCGATCTTTTGCTAATATAATTTCTAACACACGTTCTGACAAGCACAAACTCAAACTTAGATTCCTCTTAGTATTTCTTTTCTTTAGAACATCCTGCATACTCAAAGAATTTGTTAAGTTTATTCACATCTTTTTGTTATCATTAAAATATATTAAGAGAAAACTCAACATTCTCCCCCTTTTTTATGATAAGAAAACAACATTTAAAGAAAAACATATATCAGCATAAGCATAATATAAACAAAAATTAATTTTAAACTTTCTGACTTTAATATGTTTTTGTGTACGTTATACTCCCCTTTTTATTATCATCTTGAAGATATAAGTTTTCCCTAAACATAAGATGTAGAAGTATGAAATGTATAAAGGAAACAAAAAATCCATTGATTGAAATTGCTAAAAGCATAGTACATAAGTTTTGATCAGATAAGAAACCTATGTAGATACCTAATGTTAAAACTAACTAACTTGAAAAGGAAAGAAACAGTCTTGTTTGAAAGGACAACTAACACGGTCACAAAAAATACAGCTAAATGGATTACACCTTCTTTTGTAGTTTAGTTTTCTTATGAGCTATAGTTTTTGTGCGTATGTACTTCTTGGCACGACTCAATTGAGTTGTTGAGAATTTTTGAATAAATTCAACAAGAATGTGTAGAGGAATAGATATTGGTACATATGGTACCGATGCAAGAGAAGGCTTTGGAGTGACAACAGTTTTTGGCTTAAGCATAAGAGAATGCTCTTGGGGAATTGATTTTTCAAAAGGCTCAAAAGGTACTGGATCATAAGTTTGGGACTTGTGCAATGAAACATTTGGTAGAGAGTTGCTCTTTCCTTGAGTCTTTTGTTCACCAAACTTTTCTTCAATAATTTTGGTAATCATCTTTTCTAACTCTAACTTATTAAAATTTAAAGGATCAAAAGAAGTTTGCTTAAGGTTGATCTAAATAGGTTCTAAGTCACTTTCCGACTCAGTATCTAACATTGTTTTAGCCTTTCTTTTTTCCAAGATTGAGATCTCCCCCTATCATTAGTACATAATCTTTATTCTGTTTCTTTTTAGGTTTCGCCGATTGCTTTCCTTTTCTTTTGAGATCCTTTTTCACACTTTTTGACTCATCTTCTGAAATATTAAAGTCATCAAATGTAGCTCCTTGAATTTGTGTCTCCCCTTCAAGTCCATATTCAATAAAATCTACATTTCTTGTCCTATTATAGGGATGGATATAACAAGCCATATCTTTTGTAAACTACAATTTGTTTATGACAAAAATCCTCATATGTTTAAAAAAAAGTTCTCTAATTCTTTTGCTTAATAAAATTCCAGCAAGTTCATAAGCATAAATCCATAAGGCTTATTGTCCTAATTCCTTTGCATATGTTTCAAAATTTGTCTTGGAATATCTAAATTCTTTTTCAATTTAATGCTCAATAAGACTAGAGTATCTTCAGTAGACACAGTTGTAGTACTGCCCTTCTTGTGCAATATACAACTTACTATCATCTTATGTATAATTCTTACAGTCAACTCAAAGTCAAATATGAAAACATTCCTATTAAGTGTTACTTCAACTCCATCATTCAAAAGTTTGAAAAAAATCCCTTTTAGATAAAACCAACTAACTTTGCGTCATCTTTTATATCCTTCAAATCAAAGCATTTGATCAAATATTTCCTGGTTAATTCTATTTTCTTTCCTTTAACCTTAGATTTCACTACATCCTTCTTACTAAAATTCACATTCTTATGAAATTCTACCACAATTTCACCATACACAACTTCATCCAACTCACACAATTTCCTCCACCCCAGTAAATCTATTATCTTATCAAGGTATAAATCATTCCTAGAGAAACATGAAAAATCAAAATAATTCGATTAAATAGGTTTACTTTTGATTTTTCTGATAACTTTCTGACTCTCTTTCTAATCTTCTTCGGACAGCTTCCCTTTCTAATTACATGAGGATTTCTTCTTGATTTTCTCGGAAGAAACTTCGAAATCAAAGCTTTTTATAGCCTTTATTACTAATTTTCTCTGTTGAGAGACTCTCTTTTTTCTTTCTTTTTCGAGGGTTTTTTCTTCAAAAGCTTTAATTTCTAAGTTGCTCTTTCCTTCCACATTCTCCTTAGAATAATTAGAATCTTAATCTTAACAAGGGTTTGGTACAAGGTTTATATGAGGGCTAAGGTTAAGGTTTGGATTTGAATTAGGAAAAGCCTCAATTGGACTATTTTTAGGCATTTTAATGGAGTTAGAGAGTTCATCTACAAGGTTCATAGTTACTGTTTTTGGGTTTTTCCTAGACTTACAAAAAACTGTTTAAAGTCCGGTTGAGTTTCTGAGTTGTATGGCTTGACAGAGAGAAATGCAAGAATTTAAAAAGGAGAAAAGATAAAGAGGTGCATAGTTGAGAAGATCGTAGGGAAGGAAGTTATTATTCTAACTTTAGAATGTACTTAAAATTTTGCTAAGCATGAAAAAGTAATGTGCTTTAATGGACATGAAAAAAAAAAATCATGTACCCGATTATACGTGGAGAAAAAAAACTTACTATAGGAGAGAGAAAAATATCTTTAAGATTTTATAGATTAGTATTTTACATCTTAAATTTCAATATTTAAAATAAATTTTACAACAACAAAAACAAAAAGGATTACAGACCCCTAATTTATTCCTAATATATCAAAATGAATTTTTTTCAAGGGGTTTAGTGAAAATATCTACTAACTGATTATTGTTCGGTATAAACTCTACTGATATATCTCCATTATTCACATGATCTCTTATGAAATGACGTCTTATCTCAATGTGTTTAGATCAAGAATGATGAATCAAATTTTTTGTCAAGTTTATAGCACTTGTATTATCACATTTAATTAGAATATTCTTATGAGTCAACTTATAATCCAACAATTGTTGCTTTAACCATAAAATCTAAGCATAACAATTACAAATAGAAACATACTTTGCTTCTGCTCTGGAGAAAGCAAAAGAAATTTGTTTCTTAGTCCCCTAAAAACTGACATGTACCTGAAATACTCTTCCAATCCACTTTACAGCCTGCATAATTAGCATCTGAATATCTAATTAAATCAAAATTATGGTTTTTAAGATACCAGATTCCTAATTTTGCAATGTTGTGGATATAAATAAAAAAATTTTTATAACAAATAGGTGTATTTCTTTTAAATCACTTTGAAATCTTGTACATAAACATATACTAAATAAGATATCAAGACGAGATGTTATCAAATATAACAAGAAGCCAATTAAACTACAATACAACTTCTCATTTACTTTCTTACCATTGCCTTTCAAATCTAACATGGTTGATGTACTCATTGGGGTTCATGATCCTTTGGAATTTTCAAAACCAAATTTTTTTAAAATTTATTTGATATATTTTTCTTAATGAACAAGTATACTAAAGTCAGTCTACTTTATTTGAAGTCCTAAGAAGAAATTCAATTCTCCCATCAGAGACATCTCAAATTCTGGCTACATTAGTTTAGAAAATTCTCGATGTAAACTTTCATTAGTAGAACCAAACAATATATCATCTACATATATTTGCATAATTAAAATGTCACGACTATAATATTTCAAGAATAAAGTTGTATCTACTTTACCTCTCTAAAAACCATTCCTTAACAGGAATTCACTTAACCTTTCATACTAAGCACGAGGTACTTATTTCAAACCATATGAATCCTTCTTAAGCTTAAAGACATAATCAAACTTAAATGGACCTTCAAATCCTGGGGGTTGTGTAATGTACACTTTTTCTTTGATATGCCCGTTTAAGAATGCACTTTTTACATCCATTTGGACCAATTTGAAAATTTTAAAGTTAGCAAAGGCAAGAAATAATCCGATAGCTTCTAACCTTGCTACAAGTGCATGTGTTTCATCAAAGTCTATTCCTTCCTCTTAAGAAAAACCTTTAGCTACTAATCTAGCTTTATTTCTCACAATTTTTCCATTTTTATCTAACTTCTTCTTAAATACCTACTCAGTACCAATTATAGATTTATTATAAGATCTAAGTACTAGATTCCACACTTAATTCCTTTAGAATTGATTAAGTTCATCTTGCATAGCATTAGTCCAATTACCATAACCTAAAGCTTCATCAATAGAATTAGGTTCAATTTCAGAAAGTAATGCAAAATGATTCTCTATTTTTTGAAGACTAGATTTAGTTCTAACACCTGATCTAACATTGTCTATCACTTGTTCGAGAGGATCATGCGATTTAAATCTTAAGGTAAAAGGAGGTGTATACAAACCTTCAGACACCTCCTGGACTTTCTGACTTACTTTTTAACAAACTTTGAGATTGTAGTTCTATTTTAGTAGAATTTGATCTAGAATTAGTCCTTGTTAACTTATTAGAATTCCCTTCTAGCTTATCAAGAGTAGAAAAGTTTTCAAAAGCACTTTTTGACACAGGTTTCAACTTAGGTTCTGATACTCCTTTACCACTTCGTTGAATTTGATCTTTCTTAATGATCATGAGTACTTCATCATCAAAATCCTCTTTTCTTATTTCCTTAATAAATTTGATATTGATGGATTCTTTAAGTACTTTAGGTGCTTTATTATAAACTCAAAAGTCTTTAGAATTAAGTGAGTATCTCGGAAATATTGCTTCATTTACTCGTTCTTTAAATTTTCCTACAACTTTACTTGTTCTCTTTACAAAACACTCACAACCAAACACATGAAAGTATGAAATAGTAAATTTCCTACCTTTAAAAATTTCATATAAAGTCTTGTCTGTCAAAGGTCTCATATAGACGCGATTAATAATATTACATGTAATGAATGCAACTTTAGCCCAAAAATATTCAGCTATTTTACTTTCATTCAACAAAGTTCTTATCATTTCTTAAATAGTCTTATTTTTAGGTTCTACTACCCCATTTTGTTGTAGTGTATATGGCATAGATGTTACGCCCCTAAGTCGCAGAGTCGCAACAGTTCCGCCGTGTAAACCATTCTATGATAGTAATTGGCCTCACAGTGCCTACTATAGACATGACCTACACAAGGCGTCGACAACTCTTCGCTTTGAAGTAAACAGTCCGATTAACAATTAAACTACAATTATGATAAATAGTGCAAATCTCTAATAATATGTACAATATTATATATATATATATGTCTACAGAGCTTCCCAGAAAGTTTTACATAACATAACAGTTTACTAGATTACAGAATTACTATCAGTTTTTCATTCTCAATTACATGGTCACTCTAGTTAAACACTATACTAGGTAACTTGATCCTCACACCCCTAGCTTCCAACAGACTAACCTCTGGATAATTGTAGGGCGACATAGTGCTTTGAGTATTCAGAAATCAAAACCTGCAAAAGGATCTATAAGGGTATGGGCAACTACAGCTCAGTAAGTTGAATTGGAGACTCATGAATGCATACAAGCACAAATAGGGTTATCAAACAATTATTTTTATGAAATGCAACAATCAAGTGTCATCGCACAACATAGTTCGGTCCGTTGTGAAATCAGAGAAATTTCACCCGCTCCAATCCGGGTTAAGGAGTTTCCATGTTATGCAACAACTCACAACCAAACCCAAGCTTGTACAATGGAGACCTCGCTCCTCCCGTGACTACCTTCGAACCATTGACTTCACCTTCGCTGCGACCTCCTCTCCTGTCACTTAGTTCGACTAAGGATGAAGAAAGGACCATTTTGCAATCCTGCGCTATCCCTTTCAAATGGGTCGGTATTTAGTTGGAGAATCCTATAATCTCCTAACGGGTTGCAATGTATCACATTATTAATTATTTGGGGTCAACTGATATTAAATTCCGTTTAGGGTGTTCAAATAATTTCATACCAATTCAATCAGTCACAAAATCACTCACAATACAAATTCAGCACGAATTCAGATACATCAAACACATGCGTAAACTACTTATAATCATAATCATATACAAGCCTAAGTCTCCGAGTACTACAAAACTAATACCCTATTACAATAAGCAACAACCCAACTTACTTGAATTTGCTCGATCGCTCGATCCCTTAGTCGCGAGCTGATTTGTCTCTGAGTGTCCTATAATACAAATAGGTCTTTTTAGTACTTATATTTTATGGATTCTTATTCTAATTTATAATGTAACTCATTTTCCCCATGTATACCTATAACGCTCTAATGATTCGTTGTACTCTATTTCGGGGTTCGATTCCTAAACTAGATTCTAGTTTTAATTCTAAAGTCTTAAATAGGCTCGAATCCCAATGTGACATTAATCACATTACGCTCGGATATTCAAATATCCTATTGGGTCGTAATTTGGTATTCTAAACTATTCGGTACACGCTAACCCTAATTGAGGTATCGGATTTATTCCCGATGTGTAAAAATCTTACATTTTGAGATATTTACGTAAAATTAAATGTTATTTTAGATTTTTTTTATTTCTATTATAATATTAGCTAAATAACCTTATTTTTTTAGATTTATTAATTTACACTTTCACATATTATTAATTTCTTATATTACTTACCTAATTTCCCTAATTAACCATACTTAATACCTAAAGGCTAGGATTAGGGTTCCACTTCAGAGATTTACATCCTTAAACATATAATTAATATCCCAATCAGTAATTAACATCCTAATCACCTAATTAACCCTAAATCACCCAATTTTCCCATCATTATAAGGCTAAAAATTAATTTAAAATTTTCAAAAATTAATTTTAAAAAAATGGCTTCATAGCACAGTTCTACATCATATGAGCATCCTACAGAAAAATTTTGAACTCTAAACTACACTTCTAAGCCTATTTATTTTTCGGTTTAGTCATGCTCGGTTTTGAACAATTTGTTAAGGACCCTATAATTACAGATTTAATTAAACTAAATCAATATTTTTCCCTAAATCTACATACAATAAAACCTCAGAATAACAAGTTTCATAATTTTCTAGGCAAAATAACTAATTTTACAAAATTATTCAAAATCGGGTCATTTAAGAGACTAACCAGTCCAAAGCTTTCTGGCCGTCCAAGCCCGGTCCAAGGTTATCAGCCGGTCCAGGCGGTGGTTCTAGTGTAGGGTGGTGGTGGTGGTTCAGTCCAAGGTGGTGGTAAGTGGTTCGTTTGGTTCACTTGCCTAATCTGCACAGTTTCCTTTTTTTTATTTTTTTGGATTTTCTCTCGATTTTTTCAGTGTTTCGATTTTTCTCAGATCCTAAACTGATCAAATGACTTCTGGAAAATTTTCCCCTATTTATAGACAATTGTAGCAATTAATTTGCATTAATTTGATAAGATTTTGCCCCAATTCCTTGATTTTTGGCTTTTAGGTTGTCCAAATTTTATTGGTTAATTTTTCTTTCTCTAGTTTAAACCTGCCATGACCTAATCTTGGTTCAGCTTATCATCCTCTGATTTTTCTATAATTATTTTATAATTTTCTATAATTATTTTATTGGTTAATTTTTCTTTTTCTGGTTTGAACTTGCCATGACCTAATCTTGGTTCAGCTTATCATCCTCTGATTTTTCTATAATTATTTTATAATTTTTTTTAATTATTTGATTAGTTTTTGGCCAATTTAAGTAATTACGCGTATTTTTATCTACACATAAATACATGTGGTGTACACGTGAACATTCCTAACTATTATTTTGGTCATTTTAAAATTTTTAGTATACATATAATCTATCTCTAGTAATTTATTAGTTATTTCATTACACTTTTCGCATTTTTGGTAATTAATAGTTATTATGCTTAGAATTTGAAAATTTTATAGTCTCCTATTTTATTACTTATTTTCTTAAATTCAAGTTTACGGGATCAGTTTTACTAATATTCCTCTCAATAGTTTATAATTTGGGTTTGATCGGATCCTTTAACCGATCGCCCTAAACCTTGAGTTATAAGTTCAACCCTACGATTACTTGGCTTAGCTTTAGAGCTTACAATAGAGAAATTGTGAGTTATGTCATTATTTTCACAAAAAGCTATGAAATCAATGTTATGTAAGGGGTGCGAATAAGGTGTTAAAATTCTTGATGAATATCCTATAAAACAATACCAGCCTATGAAAACTTCTTACTTCAGCATAAGTGGTCGGAGTTAGCTACTTTACAATAGCGCTAATCTTCTCTTCATCCACTCACCAGCCTCCTCTACCAACTACATAGCTTAGGAACACCACTTCCTCCTAGCAAAAGCAACATTTCTTAAGATTGTCGAATAACTTCACGGCATGAAGCACATCTAATACAACATGGAGATGTCCACAGTAACTCACATGTTAGTACTGTACACCAGGATGTTGTCAAAGTTTACTATAACATACTTCCTTATTAGATTTCCTAGCATATGATTCATTAATCGCATGAAAATGCTTGAGGCATTCAACAAGCCAAATGACATTACCATCCACCCGTAGAGTTTATGAAAGCTTAAATGCAATCTTCCACTCATCTCAAATGCAATCTTCCACTCGTCTCTTAACCTCATGCAGATTTGATGATAGCCAGATTTCATATCAATCTTACTAAAAATCTTGGCCCCATTCAATTCATCCAACATGTCATCTAACTTAGGGATATGATACTTATATTTGATCGTGATTTTATTTACGGCTTAGCTGTCAATACACATCCATCAAGTTCCATCCTTTTTTGGTACAGGAGTGTTGAAACAACATAAGGATTGAGGCTCTCCCTTACATACCTTCTTTCTAATAGTTCATTGACTTCCTGTTGAAACTCAGTAGCTTGTCCGAGGTTCATTTAATAAGATGGTTTGTTCGACAAGACAGTGTTGGGTACCAAGTCAATACAATGCTCGATACCTCTAAATGGTGGTAATCCTTCTGGCAACTACTCTAGAAATAGGTCAACATATTCATTCGGCAACTCCTTAACTTCCGGGGGTAGTTCACCCCACTCCCTCAAATCTAATAGTAGCTTGACCAACATGAAGGTTGGCGCGTCGACTTAAATAACCTCTTGGAGCTTGGCTCTACTCATCATTAGAGTCTTCTTCGATCATCGAGCGAGTTTTGCCTGCAATTTATTGACTTAACTCGATGGCATCGAATTTAGAGTAATCTTTTAACAACCCTTCTCGAACACATAAGTGTTCTTGTATCCATCATAGATGGCTTTTCTATAATAAAGCTAAGGTCAGCCTAGTAAAACATATGATGCATATATAGGTAGCACGTTACAAAGAATCTCATCGAAGTAATTCCCAATTGTAATTGGCAGTAGCATTTACCGAAGTGATATGTAGTGCTCCTTTCTCATTCAATCAATGTAACTTGTACAGCTTTGGAACATACTTGTCAATAGTTCGGCTTCCTTGTTTTAGCTCTTGAAGCCGAACAAAAGTGTCTTATAGGTATGTATCCAGTACGAACCCTTTTGGTAGTATTCTCTTCATCTTGGGCTAAGTATTAACTTCTCGGTAACCTTCTCATCTTCACATGGCTTGAAAATTCTTCTACCCTATGGTAGTATATCTAAAGAACTCAACAACGGCGGTTCTCACTTTGTCGTAATCTTCATATTAATAATAATAAAAAACTCACTCTACCTTCTCCTCCTAATCCAAGTAATCTTCTATACTACCAAACCCATTAAAGCTTGGAATCTGAAGCTTCACAGGGTTAGATGCTTGGGGTGCTCGAGCTCGTTCTTCTTCTTCATACACTTCCTCATCCTCTTCATCTATATCTCCTAAGTCAATCCTTCTTCTCACTCCTCCACCTCAAACTTATCGAGCTAAGTTTTCTCCTCTACCAGATCGTGTAGCCTACAGAGTATTATGCATGGCTTCAGTAGGTTTATAAGCTAAAACATGAACAACTTGAGTCGAATCTACAAAGAGATTGGCTATCTTATTCAGTCTCTCGTTAGTACTACTAGGAGTAACCTGAGACTATTAGCTATCGTAGACAACACCTTATTGTCATCTCCAGCACTAATATTAATATTCAAGTCTGACATTTTCTTCGAAAGATTCAAATCTCAAACCCCTTGATTCGGGGCTATAGTCAACATTATCTCTCGAAATCACACAACACGCACTCTTCAATCTAAAAGCTTAATAACCAGCAAACACAACAACTAAACCAATAGTGAAAATTTCTTTGTTTCCAATATCTAAAAACAGAGTATAAATAGGGAACTTCAAGAGTAATTACTTCAATTCAAACGAAATCTTCGCTTTAATACCAAGATGATAAGGACCGTAGTCAAGAATAGACAAGGTTGGTCACAGGGATGGGTCCAAGCTTACCGAAAGGTTGAAAAGGGTGATGGAGGGAAATGTGTGAAAAAACATAAAAGGTGAATAAGAAGTAAGCAAACCCATGAACAGCGTCAAAGCATATGACACATCAATAAAACTTTCAAGGACCTACTGCATAGCTCAATATGACATATGAGTTGGTTTGATGAGGTTACTTGCCCCTAGCCTTACTTAAGGATTATGATAAGAGTGAAAGGAGAATAAACAATATTTACAAAAGGAAATATATTAGTGTATTAATGATAATCTTTTAATGATCTGCGACTATATGTATAAGAAGTATTTATACTCAAGAATTTAGGGTAACCTACCTAAAAAAAAGGAAAAAAAAATGATATTGTCTTAAAGGAGTAATGTACAAAATAAATAAAGGGGTAAAAAAGAATATTCGCGAAAAAAGCAGTGATTAGAGTATTAGATTCTACAAGGGGTCTCGGATATGTGGCAACAGTATATTAGTGGTGCCGTTAGAGGATTTAGACAAAATAGTACAAGCTGGTTTGGTGGCCGAGTAAGAGTACTAAGTAGGCGTGGGTTCATTTGAATAGGAGTGGCTAAGGAATAATGTAAGGCAGCTCTCTTGGCATCTTAGCAAGAATCATGCCGAGCAAGTGGTTAGCTTAGACATAACCAAGTAGGTATGTGAGGTTTGGTTACTATTAGAGCATTCTTCGAGTAAACATATAATTTCCTATAGATGGGCAATTATTCAGCATAGCATAGAAAGTCAATCTTCTGTAAGGAGTAACTTAACTTCGGTAGGAATCGGTTGGACCAAGAGGATTCACCCAGTTAGTCCCTTTAGTCTTCGAGCTCGGTTGCGAGTTAAAAGCCTAATAGCCTGATTCCTATCGTTTAACCTATTCTCTGAATATCAATTTAGTGTATTATTCATCCTTAGAATCCTCTAAATCATCTTCTACTCTCAACTAAAGTCCTAAATTTAGCTAATTTACTAACTTACTTTTAAGTTATAACTATAGAATCAAATGGAAAATAGCAACAACACTTCAAATAAACCTTCCTCAATCTTGATTCTCTATCGTTGATCAGAGATTTCTCTATGAAAAATACGAATCGGAGTTTGAAGAAGGGGAAGTAGAGGAGTCCTCGACCCGCAACAGATAGAGGAGGACTTATTCAATCACATAGTTTGGGCTCCTAGAATATGGCGCCCTTGGGGCTTTCTATTTGATTGTATCGAAAGGACCAATGAATTGGGATTTCCCTATCGGGCCAGGTCATTTCGGGGCAAGCAGATCATTTATGATGAAAAGGATGAGCTTCAAGAGAATGATTCAGAGTTCTTGCAGAGTGGAACCATGCAGTACCAGACACGAGATAGATCTTCCAAAGAACAAGGCTTTTTTCGAATAAGCCAAGCTAGTGACTGGAGTGAAGTCGTAACAAGGTAGCCATACTGGAAGGTGCGGCTGGATCACCTCCTTTTCAGGGAGAGCTAATGCTTGTTGGGTATTTTGGTTTGACGCCTTCTTTTTTCTTCTCATCGCAGTTATTT